>ONZH01019524.1:0-15697 GCA_900303285.1 Rhinella marina
CATAAGTGCTTATAATGCATCTTTTTCTTTTTTACTGAGATTGCTCCCAATCATCTTTTGTTTTAGGTCTTATTTTTTCGAGTTCAGCTGTTACTAAATTAACAAATGTTTGAATACTTGTATATTTAGTAAGGGGGAGTATATCTTGAATGAGGGGTTAGTGTACTGAATGGCGCAGACGGACTGTATGTTCTTTCTCAAACGCTTCAAGAATTTCTATTACCCTTTTTTGTCCTTTAGAAACTTCTTGTGGATCATTTACTTTTTAAATTCCTTGAGTAATGATAGTTTCCTAGCGAACAAATTAACATTTTTAACCCAAGTGAAACAATGGAAGTGAGGTGCTGGTGTAATGATGAACCTTTTTGTATAAGGCTCACATATTCTGGTTCTGATTTGATTTTAGATTAATAATTTGCATTCCAGTATCTTGTGCATCAACAGTTCCGCTTTCGGTTGCTGATATCCTCACCTGTCCTGGTCCTTCAATTGTATCGATATATCAATATATATGATTTTTCCATGTTTCCATGTTCTCATGTTCCCGTGTTTATTGTCCTAAGATACTATGGTTGATAGAACTATTTCATTTTGCTTGTCCCCTACCCCCTTCCCTCACCTACCCCCCCGCTACACCCCCCCAACCTTCCTTCCTATGTACCTAACCTTACCCTTCCCCGTACCTAAAATGTAAAATGTGACACTCATTATTATCTGCCTTGTCTGAATATTTGAAGGATGTTGCATCTCCGGTCATTAACAAAACATTATTGTATCTGCATACTGATGTATTATGCCTTCCTGATTATTTTTCTGTTGTCTCTCAATAAACAAATTTATGACAAAAAAATAAAAAATGAAATATCATAGAATATCCGCTGTGGTATATAGATAAATGTTCATATGCGTATATCCCTTTAGTATAGTTATATATATATATACGGTATATATGTATTTTTCCATTTAGTGTGATGTCATCATCAGTGCAGATAATTCTATATGTTATATTGTTTCAGCTCTTATCCTTAGTCCTAAATATTTTACTTAGTCCAGCTATAAATATCATATAATCCAGCCACAAGTGTGGAATGGTGGCATAGTCGGTTTGGACGGCCGGATAGAGCTGTTGCACTAAACGTGTGCCTGATCGGCTTATTATGAGCGTCTATTGCTGGTATAACATATACTTAAATCCACTTATTTGTAAACTTGATGTCGGTAGTTTTTACTTTACCCCTTCCACGGAATGAGATAGAGGAGATGTTCAAGCTCTGTTATGGTTGTGCTCTGCGATTGTCCCACGTGGAGTACAGCGTGGCGTCTCACGTGACTCAACACCTGATTCAGGGATTCCGATCACGTGGTATAGTCTTGTAGGTCCTGGAAGGGGAAGGGAGCGCTCCAGGTCCACAAGATCATTTATGTTTCTCAGATCTTCAATTCTTTATCGGGTCCACGGTGGATAACTCTGCGTTATCGCCTCTAGTCGCGGTGTTTCTTTATATCCACATGTTCCTGGCCGGTTCACCTTATCACAATTGCATATTACCAGATGCGTTTCAGAGCAGCTTACTCCTTCCTCAGTGGTATAAGGCGAACCAGTCCGGCCATTTACTTATACATAAACCACTTAATAGGGGGACGGACTTCTAAATTTGTCAGTGCAGCAAATTACAAAACGAGTCCATAGAAAAACAAAGATTCTTTCCCTAATTTGTATATGTTTCCATATTATGTAACAATAACCAGATGTTTCATAAGGTTCAATGTAATCCACTGAAGTGGCTAAAATAACAAGAATGAAGGAAACCTATTATACTGTGCATGTGTGATACTAGGACGGTATTACATTAAACATGTGTTTTTGGTGTGTTTTTAATGTGTTTTTTAGAATACTATCCATTCAAGTTAAAAAATCTATTTATATATGTCTGGTAATTTTACATATCTTATTTCATAAGAATGCTACTATTTTATTTTATTTTTCATTTTTGTGAGCAGTAAATCTAGTAAGTATGAAATCTTCGTGAAGTGTAAAAAATAAATTAATTTTTATTCTTTATTACTTTATTTTTGTGTTATTTTCCATTTTTTCTTCTTTTTCTTGAACAGTGAATCAGGTAAGTATGAAATCTTCATGGTGCTTCAAAGTGGAGGAATTTGGATTGATGGATGACGTGGGGTGGAGGCCATTCAGGGAGGGGAGATTGCCGTGCTGGTAAAACAGCCTGACGGCGATGTCCCGTCCCCAAAAGGCAACCACCCCCTATCTACAGAAACCCGAAGACTTCCATCTCTTCATCAAGTCCCTTTGGTAATAAGGTTTCAGGCTCAGATTTTTCTCGATTTGGCCCTTGACATACTAGTTATATTGTTGTCTCCTCTCCAAGGTCTTTTTATTTTCTCTAATGCTGAAGAAAACAACTTAGTGGGGTCTTGATTATGAAAATCTTTGAAATGTTTAGACACAGACTGTTAAGCATAACCTTTTTTGATGTTATTTATATGTTCCGCAATCCTTATTTTTACTGGTCTTTTTGTGCGTCCTATGTACTGTTTTCTGCAAGAACACTCCAAAATATAAATGACATCATTGAATTGCATGTCAGGGTCTCTTTAATGGAATGCTGATAAGCATTTTGTGTAGAACATATTTCTACTGTCCTTTTAGAAAATGTTGTTGCAGTATTTGCCGCCCCTGTAGAAACCTGTTAAGGACAGCCAATTAGATTTCATGTTATTTCTCTTATGTATTACTGTTGGGGCAACCTTCAGCCCTAAATTCGGAGCTCTCATATATGTGACCTGAGGAGTAACGGGTAACAAAGGTCCTATAATCTTGTCTTCTAATAGGTAATGCCAATATTTTCTAATTATTGTTTCCACCGATTTATATTGTGACCGAAAAGGCTAAATAATTCTAAAACTAGAACTAGAACCGTCATCTTGTTGGCTAAGCAAGGGGAAACCATAATTGTATCCAAGGTAAATTATGGATGATGTAGACAAGAGAATTTATCCCTAATTATATTTAGTAGAGAGTTGGATACCTTAGTATCTAATATCTGCGACTGATCCTCGTTAATCTTATAACAGGAGACTGTGCCAAACGATGTAATGATAGAAGTCACCGTCTTCAGGGAAACCAGGGGATCAAGAACTCTCAATAGGGCAGTAGTTAATCTAAAATATAACTTTAAATCTATCCAACATAAAACTGTAGATAGCCTACAGAACATAAACACAAACACCCCTTAATCAGAACACAGTTATAAAGAAATCCAAGTCACACAAAACCCTGGATGGGCAAGAATATGGATGAGTCCTACCAGTAACCAGGGGTTAACATCAGGAGTTGTCACAGGCCGGATCATAGATGGAGATTGGTATCATCACCTTGGTACTGTGGATGCAGCTACTGGTTCATATAGCGAGCCACCCTTGTACTGTGGATTCAGATGTTGGTTCGTGTGGCAGGCACAATAAATGCGGGCTGGGACCTATTACTGGCCCTAGACGCCCCCAATCGGCTCGTACACCGTCACCCATCACACCTCCCCTGGCTCTTACCACACATACACAGGTCGGATGGGGATCTGGTGGCATCCCCACCCCCACCACGTGAAAATTCAAGCCAGCAAGCCTAACTATAAAAATACCGCTCTAGTATGGTTAGAATAAAGAGGATTGTTCAGTAATTAAAAATAAAATATGGCAGATGGAAAATAAATCCACAATTCTCAGCTTTTCCCTCCCTGCCATTGAATGCTATGGTTATATGGCTGCAGTGGTGACGCTTATGACACGCTGGACTTTCTGGCATCATTGCTGCTGCCACGTAAACAAAGACTGACAGGCATGTAATGGGTGAGTGGGCACATCTGTCATAGTGCTAGTGATGTGCACACTGATGGGCAGGTGTATGGCATGTGACCACTGCAGCCAGTTCTCAGCATTAGATCACTGATTGGCTGCAGCAGTAACATACCATATACCGGCAGGTGACACATATCTGGATGGACATTACATTCACCAGCACCAGACATACAAGATGATACAGCACCACTTACCTCTTACATCCAGTGACGTCTTCCTGATGTAGATCTTCTCTTTTCTCATCTTCTCTATTTGGCCCACACCGCCATGACACTTCTTTCAGCTCCATCTTCTCTCTGCCACAAAGACATCATAGATTACCCACTTTTACTGTTATCCTGCTGCTGCCTAAAATACTGCGCCCACTGTGCTCCCCAATATCCCCAAATACTATACTATAGATATAACAGTGCCATATAGGTAGGACTCCATATAGTCACCGTGCTCCCACTAATAATTCTCTCCTAGAGTGTCCCATTAGTAATAGTGCCCCAATAGTGATAATGCTCCACCAGTATCCCTTTTTAGCAGTGCCCTCCATATTGTACTAATAATAGTAACACCCCCAATAGTACCCCTGGTAGTAGTAATAATTCCCCATAATAGAAACCATTTTCCCATAGTGCCTCCAGTAGTTCTCCCAGAAATAATAAGGACCCGCTGTAATGGTCCTCAAATCATCCCACTGTGCCCCCATCAGACCTCACATCAGCCCACTGTGCCCCCATCAGACCTCAGATCAGCCCACAGTGCCCCCATCAGACCTCAGATCAGCCCACAGTGCCCCCATCAGACCTCAGATCAGCCCACTGTGCCCCCATCAGACCTCACATCAGCCCACTGTGCCCCCATCAGACCTCAGATCAGCCCACAGGGCCTCCTTCAAACCTCATCAGCCCAATGTGCCCCCTTCAGACCTCACATCAGCCCACTGTGCCCCCATCAGACCTCACATCAGCCCACTGTGCCCCCTTCAGACCTCACATCAGCCCACAGTGCCAGCATCAGACATCAGATCAGCCCACAGTGCCTCCTTCAGACCTCAGATCAGCCCACAGTGCCCCCTTCAGACCTCAGATCAGCCCACAGTGCCCCCATCAGACCTCACATCAGCCCACTGTGCCCCCTTCAGACCTCAGATCAGCCCACAGTGCCAGCATCAGACCTCAGATCAGCCCACAGTGCCCCCTTCAGACCTCAAATCAGCCCAGCGTGCCCCCTTCAGACCTCACATCAGCCCACAGTGCCCCCATCAGACCTCACATCAGCCCACTGTGCCCCCATCAGACCTCACATCAGCCCACTGTGCCCCCTTCAGACCTCAGATCCGCCCACAGTGACTTCTTCAGACCTCACATCAGCCCACAGTGCCTCCTTCAGACCTCAGATCAGCCCAGTGTGCCCCCATAAGACCTCAGATCAGCCCACAGTGCCCCCATCAGACCTCACATCAGCCCACAGTGCCCCCATCAGACCTCACATCAGCCCACTGTGCCCCCTTCAGACCTCAGATCAGCCTGTTGTGGCCCCTTCAGACCTCAGATCAGCCCACTGTGCCCCCTTCAGACCTCAGATCAGCCCACAGTGCCAGCATCAGACCTCATATTAGCCTGTAGTGCCCCCTTCAGACCTCAGATCAGCCTGTAGTGCCCCCTTCAGACCTCAGATCAGCCCACAGTGCCCCCTTCAGACCTCATATTAGCCTGTAGTGCCCCCTTCAGACCTCAGATCAGCCTGTAGTGCCCCCTTCAGACCTCAGATCAGCCTGTAGTGCCCCCTTCAGACCTCAGATCAGCCTGTAGTGCCCCTTCAGACCTCAGATTATCCTGTAGTGCCCCTTCAGACCTCAGATTAGCCAGTAGTGCCCCCTTCAGACCTCAGATCAGCCTGTAGTGCCCCCTTCAGACCTCAGATCAGCCCACTGTGCCCCATAAAAAAAAATAAAAATCTTACCTCTTCTGGGCTGCAGCTCCGCTCCGACGCTCTTCTCTCTTCACTGCCCGCGCTGCACTGTCACCTGACTGCGTGCAGCGTCAGGTTAGAGTGCGCGCACTACGTCCTGACCCTGTACCAGTCAGGCGTGTGCAGCGCAGACAGGAAGACCAATGAAGGTACCGGAGAGCAGGAGCTGAGCGGTGAGTACCAGGACCCAGCTCCTGC
This sequence comes from Rhinella marina, assembly GCA_900303285.1. Taxonomy (NCBI): domain Eukaryota; kingdom Metazoa; phylum Chordata; class Amphibia; order Anura; family Bufonidae; genus Rhinella; species Rhinella marina. The sequence goes on from ONZH01019524.1 coordinate 6,037, forward strand.
GCTCCAGCATTGAGCGCTTCCATCTGTATTGATGGAAGCACTCATTGCTTCCTGCGCCCCTAAAAAGGAGGACTTCTGGCCGTCCGTCCTGGCCTTTAGCCGGACGGAGGGCCAGGAGTCCAAAAACCGGACTGTCCGGCCAAAAACCGGACGGATGGCCACACTACCTTCTCTACATCCAGAGTTAGGAGCAGAGAAGGCGTCAGTAGCCTCCACGCTATCTCCATCAGCACTCCAAGATCCTTCTAGTACCGTCTGGAGCTTGGTAATCCCCACCTTGTCGCTGTGGATAATCCAGGGGAGCTCCTGGAAAAGGTGATGAGAGAGGATTTTAGCAAAGATCATTCACATCGTAATTCAAAAGAGAAATGGTAGGGACATTTGCTGGGACATTTGCTGGGGCATTTGCTGGGACGTTTGCTGGGATGTTTGCCGGGATGTTTGCTGGGGCATTTGCTGTGACGTTTGCCGAGACGTTTGCTAGGACATTTGCTGGGACATTTGATGGGACATTTGCTGGCTTTCCAGGTTTTGGAATTTTCACTAAATAACCTGTATTATTTCTCTAGGACATTGGTGAATTGCTCTGCCAGAAAGGCAGCTGTACAATCTGTAAGGCAGTGACAGGATGCGTCTATGAGGGAAGGTACATTCCACCTAGAATGTTGTTGGAGACTTTTTAAAAGTGTCTATGTTTCAGGTGTGTTAGGACGTGCCACCAAGGTACACAGCTTGGTGGAGTAGAACCAGGAAACTTACGGTGTCCACTAACTAGTGGGTCGACGCCATTGTTCAGTAAAGGCTGGAAACAGCCATCCAGGCCTGGTTTTACTGGAGATTAGCACAGAGAGGGTAGGAGCTAATCTCCCACGATCCACTACATGTTTCTGTTATGGTCCATGTCCGCAGTTCGTATTTAAGCTTGCAGCAGAGTGCAGGGTGTGTCTTAGTTGAAGATAGGACTAGTGTGAGCAAACACTGCCAGAACTGCAGACCCTTTTTGTGTGACCCGGCTGCGTCCCGTAGACTACGGCTGACTGAGCCAAAGGGAACCTTAAATAAAGGTAATAATAAGACTTTTGGTGCCACTGCCTTTGTTGCCTATAGACTAAGTGTGAACGATCCCTGACATATGGTGGAGGATGCGGACATAAGGCAAACACCGTAATCGTATGTCTTGGATCCAACCAGCAAAGTTTAAGCCAGAGGCCTTCACTAACATGGATGAACTAGTGAAGCAGCTGGTCCTGGCGAACGCCGAACAGCGAGCCGCTACTGCCCAGCCGACAGCACAGGTGGCGCAGCAACAGCAAACAAATCAGTTGCTGTTACAGCAGATCACGGCTTTGCGGGAAAACCCACCACTTGCGAGTCGGCAGCAACCGTCGGCCCAGGATAAGGTCCGTACAGAACTGCAAAAGATGAGCCTGGAGGACAACGTGGAGGCCTTCCTCACCATCTTTGAACGGACTACAGAGCGGGAAAGGCTGTCATCGGAACACTGGACCACAGTGGTGGCCCCTTTCCTGGTAGGGGAGGCCCAGAAAACGTACCAGGACCTGAGCCAGGAGGATGTCCAGGACTATGCAAAGCTAAAAGGTGAGATCCTCGCTCGGCTGGGGGTAAATGTATATGTGTGGGCTCAGCGGGTGCAACAGTGGACCTACGATGTAACTCAGCCCCCCAGTTTACAGACCTTCGACCTGTTGCATCTGGTCAAAAAATGGCATCAGCCTGAGACTTTAAGTCCGACCCAAATGGTCGAGAGGGTGGTCATCGACCGGTTGGTGCGCACCTTGCCGGTAGGTGCCCAGCGCTGGGTGGGACAGGGAGACCCCTCCAACCTGGACCAGGTAGTGGGACTCCTGGAAAGATACGAGGCCACCCAGGAGTTGGTGAAAAGCTCTATTTGTCCACGGGAGTCACGACAAACTCTGATATCCCAGAAAGGGCCCCGACCTTCTTCAGGGACTGACCCAAGCCCAGCGTTGACGAAACGCGACCCCGGGCCCCGAGCGACCTTTATGATTCGTTGCTGGCACTGTCAGGGTTGGGGACATATGGCTCGGGATTGTCCCTTATATAGGGAGACCGTGGACTGTGGGTACGCTCGACGGTCCTCTTGTTTTGCCCAGCCAGTGTGTGTCGCTGGGTCCCCGGCTACCACAGAGGCCCCACCTCTTTACCCAGTGACAATCAACCGGTATCGGGTCGATGCACTACTGGACACTGGAAGCCTGGTAACTCTGGTGCAGGAATCTCTAGTTGCTGAGACACCTTCGGTAGCCGGAGGGTTGCTATAAACTGCATCCATGGAGATATCTAGGAGTTTCCGACGGCGAAAGTGACCCTGGCTACGCCACGCAGAGAGGTACGGCAAGAAGTTGCCGTGGCGAGTTACATCCCATACGATGTGATACTAGGAAGAGACTTCCCCCTGTTTAATTCTCTGTGGGCAGGACAAGCATGGACTGGAGGGGAGCAAGCCTCTCCAGAGCCTGAACCAGAGGACCCCTACTTAGGTGTACACACAGGGTCAGAGTGTAACCCCGACAGTTTTCCCCTAGCGAGGTACTAGCCGGTGAAGTTGCTGAAACCACTACTGTTCCTGAACTTGAGGTGTCCAGGGTTGCTTTTGGGACAGGCCAACATCAGGATCCCAGTCTGACACCTGTCTGGGGTCAGGTAACGGTAGTAAATGGGGTACCCCCGAGCCCTGGGGCTGATATGCGGTTTCCTCATTTTTCAGTCAATCAGGAGATGCTATACTGTGTCGATAAACTTTGTGGCGAAGTAGTTGAGCAGCTCATAGTTCCCCAACCCTTCCGCCAGGCGGTATTAAAAATGGCGCATTCCCATGTTCTAGGGGGCCATCTTAGTGTCAGGAAGACGCAGGACCGTATACTAGACCGGTTTTATTGGCCAGGTTTGTACAGAGCCATACAGGTATTTTGGAAATCCTGCCCTGAATGTCAGCTAACCACACCCACAGCGAATTACCGAAGTCCGTTGGTACCGCTTCGGTTATAGAGGTACCATTCGAACGGGTCGCTATGGATCCGGTGGGACCCGTAGTGAAATCTGCCCGTGGCCACCAACATATTTTGGTAGTAGCCGATTATGCGACCCGGTATCCTGAGGCCATCCCGCTGCGGCACACTTCGGCCAAACTGATTGCCAAAGAATTGTTTGCAATGTTTTGCTGCATTGGGTTGCCTAAAGAAATCCTTATGGATCAAGGTACTCCGTTTATGTCCAAGGTGACGAGGGAGCTGTGCAAGTTGCTCAGGATTAAGCAGTTGCGCACCTCAGTGTACCACCCCCAGACAGACGGCCTGGTCAAAAGGTTTAATAAAACCTTAAAGTCAATGCTTAAAGGGAACCTGTCATCAACTTTATGCTGACCTCACTGAGGGCCATATAAATTAGTGATGGAAATGCTGATTTCAGTGGTGTGTCACTCATGAGCTAAAAGTAAGTGGTTGCCAAGAACCAGCATCATAATCATTGCAGCCCAGCCCTTGAAAAGAGTCATATCTACCTGAGAAGAGTCCTGGTTATTCATAATCTCTTGATCTCCCGGTCATCTGCTGATGATTGGCAGTTCTCTACTATAGAGATATGGAGAAAACTAGGTAGAAGACTGTCATTCATCAGCAGGTGGACAGGGAGAGCAGGAATTCATGAATAACCATGACTCTTCTCAGGTAGATTTGACTCTTTTCAAGGCCTTTGCTGCAATGATTATGATGCTGGTTCTCAGCAACCATTTACTTTTAGCTCTTGAGTGACACACCGCTGAGATCAGCATTTCTGTCACTATTTTATGCTGCCCTCAGTGAGGTCAGCATAAAGTTGATGGCAGGTTCCCTTTAAGAGGGTGGTGTCTAAGGATGGGAAGGACTGGGATATGTTGCTGCCATACCTCATGTTCGCCATCAGAGAGGTACCGCAGGCCTCAACGGGGTTTCCCCGTTCGAGCTGTTGTATGGCAGACATCCCAGGGGCCTTCTAGACATCGCTAAGGAAACCTGGGAACAGGAGCCGACACCTTATAGGAGCGTCATAGAGCACATTGCAGCCATGCAGGATAGGATAGCCACTGTAATGCCGATTGTAAAAGAACATTTGGTAGAAGCTCAGGCTGCAAAAAGTCGGACCTACAATAAGAAAGCCACTCTGAGAACTTTCTCCCCAGGTGACAGAGTCCTAGTGCTCATGCCCACGGCCGAAAGTAAGTTCTTAGCCAAATGGCAAGGGCCTATGAGGTGAGAGAAAAAATAGGAGAAGTAAACTATAAAGTATACCAGCCTGGGCGGAGAAAGCCCGAGCAAATATATCATGTAAACCTCCTAAAGGCCTGGAAAGACCGTGAGTCGTTGTGGGCAACGGAAGCCCTGGTGGTATCTAGCTCAAATGCCCCGATATCAGTATCGGCAGGTGAAGAGGTTAAAATAGTGGAGACGCTGTCCAAACAGCAAAAACGAGAGGTACGTCAGTTAGTGCAACAGAATGCAGACGTCTTTTCAGAAAGACCCGGCCGAACGTCTATAATTCAACATAACATTGTCACCGATCCGCAGGTACGGGTGCAAGTCAAACCGTACCGGGTGCCTGAGGCCCGGAGACAGGCCATTGCTGACGAGATCAAAATGATGCTCCATCTGGGGGTTATCGAGGAGTCTAATAGTGAGTGGGCCAGTCCGATTGTATTAATTCCAAAGCCCGATGGGTCGTTGCGTTTTTGCAATGACTTTCGTGAACTTAATGAAGTGTCAAAATTTGACCTATATCCCATGCCCCGTGTGGATGAGCTAATTGAAAGACTGGCCCAGGCCCAGTATTTCACGATACTGGATCTCACAAAGGGCTACTGGCAGGTACCCCTGACTGAGTCAGCGAAGGAGGAAACAGCCTTTGTCACCCGGAAGGGCTGTACCACTATGTTGTGCTGCCTTTTGGGCTTCATGGGGCCCCAGCCACGTTTCAGAGGCTCATGGACATAGTGCTAAAACCCCATCAGAAATATGCCTCGGCCTACTTGGATGACATTATCATCCACAGTGGTGACTGGCAGACAAACTTATCACATGTTCGGGCTGTAGTAGACTCCCTTCGCAAGGCCGGTCTGACAGCTAACCCGAAAAAGTGTGCAGTAGGACTGGAGGAGGCCCGTTATCTGGGGTACGTGATTGGCCACAGGGTCATCAAACCTCAGATAAATAAAGTCCAGGCCATTCAGAATTGGCCCCGGCCTCTATCTACCAAACAGGTAAAGGCGTTCCTATCCTAAGCCTAATAGGGTATTATAGGTGGTTTATACCCAATTTTGACGGGAAAGCAGTCGCCCTGACCGACTTGCTAAAGGGAAAGAAGTCAGTTAGGGTTAATTGGAATTCCCAAGCCGAAGAAGCGTTCCAGACCCTGAAAAGGACTTTGTGTGAACAACCCGTCCTATCCAACCCCAATTTTAAGAACACATTCGTTGTTCAAACGGACACATCTGAGGTTAGAAGCAGTGCTGTCACAAGAGGTGAACGGTGAAGAACACCCGGTCACCTACTTAAGCAGAAAGCTCACGCCAGCAGAAAAGAACTACAGTGTGGTTGAGAAGCAGTGCTTGGCCATTAAGTGGGCCCTAGAGTCGCTGGGTACTATCTGCTGGGAAGACATTTCCGCTTGGTGACGGATCATTCCCCACTGGTATGGATGAGAAATGCCAAAGAAATGAACGCTTGGGTTACCCGGTGGTTTCTTTCCTTGCAAAATTTCAATTTTTCAGTAAAACACCGGCCCGGAAGATTGCAAGCGAATGCGGATGCCCTGTCACGAGCATCCTGTTATGGAGCAAGTGTTCACCCCCACAGGTTTGAACAGAGGGGGGGGTGGTATGTTAGGCAGTGACAGGATGCGTCTAAGAGGGAAGGTACATGGCAATACAAAGTGTATATATATACATATAAAATAATTAAAACACATAACAAATACAATAATAAAAACACCCAGACTCGAGAGTGGAGGTATAAAATTAACTGATTTATTAAACCAAATAATATTAACAAACTTGAACTTGAAATAAATAAATAACTTAAAACAAGAGCTTAGTCATAAACTCAAGCTCAAAAATTCATCAGTCACAAATCAGTCCATCCCATAACAAGACAACTATTCATTTACAACACCCACCGGCCCATGACGCCTAACAAGGCGACAGGGGCCCCACCCCACCAAGAGCTATCTCAACCATAGTTTGCAAATTTAAATTAAAAATATCATAACCAATATCAGATAAATACTACAGTCCAGTAAACAATTGTTAGGTGTGCGGTACACTAGAGCAGTCTAGAGAACACGTTTTTATTCTCAGTTATATAAACTACAGTCCAGTCAACAATTGTGAGGTGTGCGGTACACTAGCCGCAGTCTAGAGAATACGTTTTTATTCTCAGTTATATAAACTACAGTCCAGTGAACAATTGTGAGGTTTGCGGTACATTAGCCGCAGTCTGGAGAATACATTTTTTTCACTCAATTACATAAGCTACAGTTCAGTAAACAATTGTGAGACGTGCGATACACTAGCCGCAGTCCAGAGAATAATTTTTTTCTCTCAATTACATAAACTACAGTCCAGTGAACAATTGTGAGGTGTGTGATACACTAGCCACAGTCTAGAGAATAATTTTTTTCACTCAATTACATAAACTACAGTCCAGTGAACAATTGTGAGGTACACTAGCCGCAGTCTAGATAATACGTTTTTATTTTCAGTAATATCAACTACAGCCAAGTGAACAATTGTGAGTTAAGTGTGCTATAAACTAGCCGCAGTCTAGAGAATACGTTTTTGTTCTTAGCTATATAAACTACAGTCCAGTGAACAATTGTGAGGTGTGCGGGACACTAGCCACAGTCTAGGGAATACGTTTCTATTCTCAGTTTTATAAACTACAGTCCAGTGAACAATTGTGAGGTGTGCGGTACACTAGCCGCAGTCTAGAGAATAATTTTTATTACTCGATTACAAAACTACAGTCCAGTGAACAATTGTGAGGTGTGTTATACACTAGCCGCAGTCTAGAGAATGTTTTTTATTCTCTGTTATATAAACTACAGTCCAGTGAACGATTGTGAAGTGTGCGGTAAACTAGCCGCAGTCTAGAGAATACGTTTCTATTCTCAGTTATATAAACTACAGTCCAGTGAACAATTGTGAGGTGTGCGGTACACTAGCTGCAGTCTAGAGAATATTTTTTTTCACTCAATTACATAAACTGCTGTCAAGTCAAAAATTGTGAGGTGTGAGGTACACAAGACGCAGTCTAGATAATACGTTTTTATTCTCAGTTATATAAAATACAGTCCAGTGAACAATTGTGATGTGTGCGGTACACTATCCGCAGTCTAGGAAATACGTTTTTTTTCTCAGTTATATAAACTACAGTCCAGTGAACAATTGTGAGGAGTGTGATACACTAGCCGCAGTCTAGAGAATAATTTTTTTCACTCAATTACATAAACTACAGTCCAGTGAACGATTGTGAGGCGCGCGATACACTAGCCGCAGTCTAGAGAATAATTTGTTTTACTCAATTACTTAAACTACAGTCCAGTGAACAATTGTGAGGTGTGCGGTACACTAGCCGCAGTCTACAGAAAAAATTTTTCTCTCAATTACATACAATACAGTCCAGTCAACAATTGTGAAGTGTGCGATACGCTAGCCGCGGTATAGAGAATAATTTTTATTACTCAGTTACATAAACTACAGTCCAGTGAACAATTGTGAGGTGTGTGATACACTAGCTGCAGTCTAGAGAATACGATTTTATTCTCAGTTAGATAAACTACAGTCCAGTGAACGATTGTGAAGTGTGCGATACACTAGCCGCAGTCTAGAGAATACAATTTTATTCTCAGTTATATAAACTACAGTCCAGTGAACAGTTGTGAGGTGTGCTATACACTAGCCGCAGTCTAGAGAATATATTTTTTTCACTCAATTACATAAACTATAATCCAGTGAACAATTGTTAGGTGTGTGGTACACTAGCCGCAATCTAGAGAATAATTTTTTTCACTCAATTGCATCAACTACAGTCCAGTGAACAATTTTGAAGTGTGCGATACACTAGCCACAGTCTACAGAATACGATTTTTATCTTAGTTATATAAACTACAGTCCAGTGAACAATTGTTAGGTATGCGATTCACTAGCTGCAGTCTAGAGAATACGTTTTTATTCTCAGTTATATAAAATACAGTCCAGTTAACAATTGTGAGGTGTGCGATTCACTATCCGCAGTCTAGAGAATAATTTTTATTACTCAATTACATAAACTACAGTCCAGTGAACAATTGTGAGATGTGTGATACACTAGCTGCAGTCTAGAGAATACGTTTTCATTCTGAGTTATATAAACTACAGTGCAGTGAACAATTGTGAGGAGTGTAATACACTAGCCACAGTCTAGAGAATACATTTTTATTCTCAGTTATATAAGCTACAGTCCAGTGAACAATTGTGAGGTGTTCGATACACTAGCCGCTGTCTATAGAATACGTTTTTATTCTCAGTTATATAAACTACAGTCCAGTGAACAATTGTGAGGTGTGTGATACACTAGTCGCAGTCTAGAGAATAATTTTTTTCATTCAATTACATAAACTACAGTCCAGTGAACGATTGTGAGGTGCGCGATACACTAGCCGCAGTCTAGAGAATAATTTTTTTCTCTCAGTTACATTCAATACAGTCCAGTCAACAATTGTGAAGTGTGCGATACACTAGCCGCAGTCTAGAAAATAATTTTTATTACTCAGTTATATAAACTACAGTCCAGTGAACAATTGTGAGGTGTGTGATACACTAGCCGCAGTCTAGAGAATACAATTTTATTCTCAGTCATAGAAACTACAGTCCAGTGAACGATTGTGAATTGTGCGATACACTAGCCGCAGTCTAGAGAATACAATTTTATTCTCAGTTATATAAACTACAGTCCAGTGAACAGTTGTGAGGTGTGCGATACACTAGACGCAGTCTAGAGAATACATTTTTTTCACCCAATTACATAAACTACAGTCCAGTGAACAATTGTGAGGTGTGCGATACACTAGCCGCAGTCTAGAGAATACATTTTTTTCACTCAATTACTTAAACTACAGTCCAGTGAACAATTATGAGGTGTGTGATATACTAGCCACAGTCTAGAGAATATGTTTATATTCTCTGTTATTTAAACTACAGTCCAGTGAACGATTGTGAAGTGTGCGATACACTAGCCACAGTCTAGAGAAAACGTTTTCATTCTCAGTTATATAAACTACAGTCCAGTGAACAATTGTGAGGTGTGCGGTACACTTGCCGCAGTCTAGAGAATATTTTTTTTCACTCAATTACATAAACTACAGTCCAGTGAACAATTATGAGGTATGCGACTCACTAGCTGCATTCTAGAGAATACGTTTTTATTCTCAGTTATATAAAATACAGTCCAGTGAACAATTGTGAGGTGTGCGGTACACTAGCCGCAGTCTAGAGAATAATTTTTATTACTCAATTACATAAACTACAGTCCAGTGAACAATTGTGAGGTGTGCGATACACTAGCTGCAGTCTAGAGAATATGTTTTTATTCTCTGTTAATAAACTACAGTC
>ONZH01019525.1:0-302415 GCA_900303285.1 Rhinella marina
CAGCATCGTGTTCGTTATGTGTGAACATACCCTAAAGGGGTTTTCCGTGAATTCAATGTCGATGACCTATCCTCATGCCTCAAGATTGGCCCACAATATCTCATCAGTGGATCAGTGGCACCTGACTCCCAGCACCCCTGCCAATCAGCTGTTTCAAAAGGCCACACTGTTTTTCTATGAGTGCTGCAACCTCCTCATTGTATACTATGCACTGCTCTGTATATTGTATAGGGCCTGTACTTAGTACTACAGTCGGGCCTGAACTGCACAAAGGTCATGTGATAGATGGATGTGACATCATAGGCTAATAAAGAGTTTGCAGTACTCACCCAAACACTGCTGCTAGGGTTGAGCGAATCAAGCTTCTGATCATAGATCCAGGGCCGAAACTACCATAGCGGCAGACCATGTGACTACTATGGGGCCCAGGGCAAGAGGGAACACAGTCTTAGTTTGGATTATCCCCTCTTCTACTGGAGGTGAAAACTTTGTCAGGACTCTGCTTTCTAAAGCAACATTTAGCAAATGAAGCAGTGGAAAAATGGCCCAAGGGTCATTGAAAATGGTTTAGGCGGAAACCCTTCTGTCATGCGTGGGGGCCTGGTTTTATCCTTGCTATAACATAGTAACATAGTTTGTAAGGCCGAAAAAAGACATCTGTCCATCCAGTTCAGCCTGTTTTCCTACAAGTTGATCCAGAGGAAGGCAAAAAAAAACCCTGTGAGGTAGAAGCCAATTTTCCTCACTTTAGGGGGAAAAATTCCTTCCCGACTCCAATCAGGCAATCAGAATAACTCCCTGGATCAATGACCGCTCTCTAGTAACTATAACCTGTAATACCCTCCAGAAATACATCCAGGCCCTTCTTGAATTCTTTTAACGAACTTACCATCACCACCTCCTCAGGCAGAGAGTTCCATAGTCTCACTGCTCTTACCGTAAAGAATCCTCTTCTATGTTTATGTACAAACCTTCTTTCCTCCAGACGCAGAGGATGTCCCCTCGTCACAGTCACAGTCCTCGGGATAAATAGATCATGGGAGAGATCTCTGTACTGATACAGTATGATATTTATACATAGTTATTAGATCTCCCCTCAGTCGTCTTTTTTCTAAAGTGAATAACCCTAATTTTTGATAATCTTTCTGGGTACTGTAGTCCACCCATTCCAGTTATTACTTTAGTTGCCCTCCTCTGAACCCTCTCCAGCTCTGCTATGTCTGCCTTGTTCACAGGAGCCCAGAACTGTACACAGTACTCCATGTATGGTCTGACTAGTGATTTGTAAAGTGGCAGGACTATGTTCTCATCACGGGCATCTATGCCCCTTTTGATGCAACCCATTATCTTATTGGCCTTGGCAGCAGCTGTCTGGCACTGGCTTCTACAGCTTAGTTTGCTGTTCACTAAAATTCCTAGGTCCTTTTCCATGTCAGAGTTACCCAGTGCTTTACCATTTAGTATGTACTGGTGACTTGCATTATTCCTTCCCATATGCATAACCTTACATTTGTCAGTGTTAAACCTCATCTGCCACTTTTCTGACCAAGCCTCCAGTCTATCCAGATCCTGCTGTAGCAGTGCACTGTCCTCCTCTGTGTTAATTACTTTACACAGTTTAGTGTCATCTGCAAAAATTGATATTTTACTATGCAAACCTTCTACAATATCATTAATAAATATATTGAAGAGAATAGGACCCAATACAGACCCCTGTGGTACCCCACTAGTGACAGTGACCCAATCTGAGTATCTACCGTTAATAACCACCCTCTGTTTTCTATCACTGAGCCAGTTACTTACCCACATACAGACATTTTCTCCCAGGCCAAGCATTCTCATTTTGTATACTAACCTTTTATGTGGTACCGTGTCAAACGCTTTGGAGAATTCCAAATATACGACATCCATTGAGTCGCCGCGGTCAAGTCTAGAACTTACCTCCTCATAGAAACTGATTAAATTGGTTTGACATGACCGATCCCTCATGAAGCCATGCTGATACGGAGTTATTTGCTTATTTTCATTGAGGTACTCCAAGATAGCATCTCTCAGAAAACATTCAAACAGTTTACCCACAACAGAAGTTAAACTTACTGGCCAATAGTTCCCGGGCTCTGTTTTTGGACCCTTTTTCAATATTGGCACCACATTTGCTATGCGCCAATCCTGTGGAACACTCCCCATCAGTATAGAGTCCTCAAATATCAGAAATAAGGGTCTGTCAATGACATTACTTAATTCTCTTAGGATACGGGGGTGTATGCCATCCGGTCCTGGTGATTTGTCTATTTTAATCTTTTTAAGACGTTGCTGTACCTCTTCCTGGGTCAGAGAGGACACTTTTAAAGGGGAATTTACTTTTATACTCTGCATTTCATCTGACAGTTTATTTTCCTCAGTGAATACAGTGGAGAAAAAGTTATTTAGTAGCTTTGCCTTCTCCTCATCACTCTCTGCAACTACCCCCTCATTACTCTGTAAGGGGCCAACACCTTCAGGTTTATACTTTTTAGTATTTATGTAATTGAAGAACATTTTAGGGTTAGTTTTACTCTCTTTGGCGATTAATCTCTCGGTCTCTAGTTTGGCTGCTTTTATTTGTCTTTTACATATTCTATTTTTTTTCTTATAGTTTTTCAATGCTTCCTCGCTCTCCTCCTGTTTTAGTGATTTAAATGCTTTCTGTTTGTCATTTATTGCTTTCTTTACAGCTCTATTTATCCACATTGTTTTTTTCTTGTTCCTTAACCTTTTATTCCCATAAGGTATGTACCTCTCACAATTAGATATTAGGATGCTTTTAAAAATCTCCCATTTTGTGGCTGTATTTTTATTTTTGAGGACTTTGTTCCAGTTAGTTAGGCCTATGGCCTCTCTTAGTTGGCTAAATTTAGCTTTTTTGAAGTTTGGTATTTTTGTTCCTCCCTGAAGAAACACTCAGGGAAACACACTATAGGGCCCTTACGTTGTAGGGGCCCTTTTAAGTTGTTAAAAAAAACTTTGTAATACTGCTCTATACAGCATGTACAATGTATTTTCTCCATTTAGCAAAATTTTAACTCATCCAAAGTTGAGCAAAACTTCGGTGAATTACTTCAGTATTCCTATCTGCAGATAGGTACCCGCCAGTAAAGAAGCCGACTTCGGATTCCTATTTTAAAATGTTTTCAAATCCGCAAATTAGATAGTAGGCAGATCACACTAAAATTGTCAGGTTCAGCTGACTGTTATCTATCGTGTAAGGACAGTTTGGCTGATTTCGATTAACATCATAAAGCAGTGACATGTAAAAATAAAAACAAACATTCTAAAAGAAAATATTTTTAACAGATTTCAACAACAGGTTGTTTTATGCAGATACATTCCCAATAAATCAGATAAATCAGATGTTCTCCACGGCCCTTGTATAAGACTAACAAATGTCCAGCCCAGAACTGAAAGAATAAGAGAGCACTGAATAAATGGCCATGAACAACTTTTGGGTCAAGCACTAGAACACTTTCCAAGTTAGAGGCCATGTGTTTCATACAGGAAAATCAGTAACAATGATACTTTTTTGGCAAATAACAATTCTTTTATGAAAGACTTGAAACTAGATTAATTTGAGTTAACTATTATTTGCCTATAAAACTTGAGCTCGAAGCTTCTTTAATGACAAAACTGTGTTTTTGATTTATTACTATTTCATTTCAAGAAAGAAAACATTATTTGAAGACTAAAAGTTGCAGAGCTATAATTATTTGGCTTCATTTGCAAATTTAAACTGTTTTCAAAACTTGCTAAAGACTATATAAGAGCCAAACAAATTCCCAGCCGAATTATGCATCATGTTCAAACTTCTATTGACCTCTTACATGTGAAATGTAGTCTATGCTGATGTTCCATATAATACTTTACCTGCACTGGTCCCTGAGACCATCATAAATGGGCAGTAATTTCCATGATCATCTCTAACAGCCCTCCTGAGTGGCAATACTTCTAGTGTGTTTTCCATAAGGCTAAACTAGACACATACATAGGCCAAGGCACAAGGCATTCAACAATGGGGTACAGAAAGCATAGCCCTTTAAGGAAGGGGGCTCTTAAAAGAGGTTTGCTGTTGTTGGGCACAACCAAAGACATTTCAATGGCTTACTATAACATTTCAAAACTTTGTGTGTGTGTATACTATTAGTTTTGTATGGAGTAGTGATGTGGTGTATTAGAAAAAGCAAAAGAAGTCCATACCTTAACATCTACTGAAGGAAATTATAGCTAAAAGCAAAGAAATGGGAGCAAATGAGCATAATCAGAGAAAACATCTGCGGAGAGTCTTTGGTGACGAATGTAGTCACTGACTAGTGGCATTAATCAGCCACTGTATGAAGATATTATTTAGTTACCAAATGTTGGTATTAAACATCCACTGTATGGGGATATTTGTTGGTTACCTTATCGGAATAGTTTTAACTGTGCAATATATTCCCCTTCATACATTCCTGTAATGTACATCACTCTATGAAATACTGAATGAAAGATGAACCTTGTGAGAAGCATCTACATACAACAGAGACAGCTGCAAAGAAAATGTATTACATGAAGAAGTTCATTCATTAGTGTTTGCCTTCATGAGACATCATTAAAAGGGTTTTCCAGGGGTTTCCTATTGATGGCCTATCCTTAGGCTACTCCATCAATATCAATTTCTGGAACCACCACTGATCAGGTGAATAAAGGGGCCATAGCACTCTTGCGAGTACCACATCCTATTTATTGTTTATCTGGCACAGTGCCATACACTTTATAGTGGCTGTATCTGGTACTGCAGAAAGCTAAGGCTCAGACCCAAGTAAGTTGCAGCACCGTGGACTGCTGATATGGAAACAATAAGGTAAACAATAAGGTGGCACAGTTCTTGACCGCAGCTGGCCGCGACCCAACCGGATCATGACCACACCATCAAGTGATGACCAAGGCATACGCAGTGCTATAGCCAGTGCCACATGATCCGCTTGAACATGTGGCACTGGCTATAGCACTGCATATACCTTTTTCATCACTTGATGATGTGGTCATGATCCAGTTGGATCGCGGCCAGCTGCGGTCAAGAACTGTGCCACCAATTAGGATGCAGCTGCCTGATATTTAACTAATGAAGACTAGATGTATAGACAGTCCGAATTTTTGATGACCACATGGTAGTGAAGGTGCTGGGCAGCCATTAAGAATTCAGACTGCCTGTACGGTACAGTCTTCATTAGTTAACTATCAGGCAGTTGCGGCCTATTTGGCTGAGTGGTTCTTGACCGCAGATGGCCACGACCCAATTGGATCATGAGTGCGCTGTGTGGTTATACCCTTACTTTATAACATATTTTGTGATGTGGTTCAATTTTTGAAATGTAGTATAATAATGATTCACTTATATATTCTTAGGCACAATGTATTGTATATGCGAGTTTGACATATGCACTATGCACTTTATTGATTCTTTTGTATATGATAGTCTGTTTGATATCGGGTCTATGAACCTTAAGGGTATTTATGTATTTAGTATGGGCACTTTATATGGTTAGTTGAGTATGCACCTTATTGCCGCCCTCGGGTTGTCCTGGAGATGTTATTGGTGGCTATTGAAATGTATGCAGAAATCGTCATGTTTTGTTACACTTCCGGCCTTTGGTGGCGTCCTTTGGTCACTAGGGAGACAGGGGGCGGTATTATTATGCGTCTAGCCTGCCTCCTGATATATGGTGACGGAGCGCATCACGGAGGTGCGCTGCGTGCCGCGTCATCAAGGGGCGCGACTATCCAGGCCTTGAGGGAGGGACCGTGCCGCGGATGGCGGACCGCTCCCTCCCTTGATGTCGGATCGGCGCTTGTTTGATGACGCGGCGCACATCACCCGGTTGGATGCGCCGTAATGGTAGTCACCTGGGAGAAAACTTTTTTGGCGCCATTTGGGTCTATTTAAGGAGCCCCAGGGTCAAGTTATATTACCTCCTGACGAAGCCCTGTTGAGGTGAAACGCGCGTCGAGGTCTTAGAAGGCATCCAACCCCACAGCGAGCTGCGCTATTACACAATATGGGTAAGCACGATGAATAAGATCTTTGCTTATGGACTGTGCCAGTATTATGTGGTATGGTGGACTATAATATGTATTTGGGATCTTATGGCCTTTAATGTGTAACTGCGGTCTCACAGCTGTACCTTAATCTAACATATCTGCTGCAGACTATAGGCAGTAGTTCTGGTGCATGTGTGGGTCAGTATTATTGTGGATATAATTATTTACAGCGCTCTTTGTGGGGTTGGAAACCTTGGGCTACACATCTTTTAGGGGTCATTGTAACCCCGTCTGGCGATACCCATAGTTATTGTATGTGAATTGTACTATTGTATTTGTGTACAGATTTATAATAAACTTGATATGTTTTAGTAATTGTGTTGGGGCATTTTTTCCACTCTTTATATGGTGGAATTGTTGGTAGGGTCTATGTTCTAGGTTTATGCCCGACATTATTTATATGAGGCTTTGTGGTGCTTTATAACATATTAGTTGCTCTGAGAATAAGGGAGTTAAAAAGCAAGTGTGTCCAAACTAATGTGAGTTTCTCATTAGTCTTAGGACTGATACAAAACAGATTTTGGAATGTCCTCTATGAATGTCCTGTGGGGACAGCGGTGTCAGTGACCAAGTCCAGTGTTGTGTTTGCAGATGGCTGGGAGGTAGGGGATGGAGGAGCGCACTCAGACATTATCCGTGGGTGCCAGTGTTTACACCATGAAAAGGGTAAAAGCTGCTTTTCACAAACTGTACTACTTACGAATAATCTCGCACTACAGAGGATGTGGTTGAAGGATAACGCAAACAGTAATAAGCTTTATTCTGTTTGTCAACATCCATTAGTCTTCAGGACTGCGGTGACCTTTTCCATCTGTTATAGCAGGTACATGACAATTTTAAAGTGACAACTACCAAGAGATCTTGAGGAATTGCCATCACTATGTTACTAAGCTAAAACTAGGAATTTTACCTAGAATTTACATCCTAAAGCAAATATTGTGTATTTCCAGCTCTGGTAGAATGTAAAGCTACCTTGCAACTCCCACATTGTTAATAAAGTAATCACATTGGACACAATAGTGTATGTAAGTATATTGTGTACGAGAGGTGGATTTGGAAGAAAAATCTAAGACTTATTTGTTAGCAAGAAAAATGCTAAGTTCTGTTTAATGTGTATCTTCCCTTCCTGCTTATAAGGCTGTGGCCTTTTTTTATTCCCCTCTTACAAAAAAAAATAGTACAACTAATCAATAAATTATACAGTATGCATCCACAAAATGGTGCCACTGTAAAACATACAGCTACGTGAAAGGAAAAATAAATAAGGGCTCTTCAAGAAAAATGACTTGACCTTAAAAGGTCTGCCTGAGATAAGTAAAATTGGGGCATGGGAAGGAAATTGCATAAAATATTAAAATAAGCATTATTTACCTGTTGAATCGCCTGTTGTTCCAGCTCTGTCATTCTGGTCCTCCTAGCTGGCCATTGCTTACAGGACTGAAGTACTGACATTATTTATGATGACATGATTAAGGGGGAGTGACCTGAGCTCTCAGGATTGCTATGCATTATAGCGATTTAAACATACGAAAAATAAGTATTATTATCACTAATAATTTCTGAACAAGATTGATACGACCGAGTGGATTATGTGAATACAATTGTGAGTATTGATGATTAAAATCATTTATGACGACAACACATGACTGTTGCAATCAGTCATTGTCCTCAAAGGTGCACAGTTGAGGCAAGTGATTGGCTGCAGCTGATGTGACATCAGAAGTATTTTCAAAGTGACATCAACACTGCACAGACCAGTGAACAATGGCGGTGGTGAATTCAACAGTGAAATAATGCTTATTTTTTTAACACCTTGCCTATGCCCCAATTGTTGGTAATCTTGCATAACTCCTTTAAGGAGCAAAAAAAGGCTACTTTCACATCAACATTGTTCCTTTCCACTATTGAGATAAGTCATAGGATCTCAATATCGGAGGAAAACTCTTCAGTTTTGTCCCCATTCATTGTAAATGGAGACAAAACTGAACGGAACAGAATGCAGTGCTCCAAAATGTATTCCATTCCATTTGGTTGCGTTCCCAGACCGGACAGAGCGTTTTTGAGTGTGTTATGGGATGTGGAGCAAGACAGATCTAGCATGAAACACAATGTAAGTCAGTGGTGCAGGATCCGTTTTTTCAGACACAAAAGAAAATGGATCCGTTCCCCAATAACTTACAGTGGTTTTAGTGCCAGATCAGTCTTGTCCATTTTAGAGATAATACAACTGGATCTGTTCATAATGGATGCAGACGGTTGTATTATCCTAACCGAAGCGTTTTTACTGATCCATTACAGATCCAGCAAAACCGCAGATGAGAAAGTAGCTGAATAAAAATAATATATCTTAGTTATAAATATGTCTTTGATAAACAAGAAATGGTTATGATGAAGTGTAGAATTAGCTTTGGAATGGTCAGGACATCAGCCGTGCATGTTTATTTTGTAGTAATCTTCCTTTGACTCGGCATACAATGTATCTGACATATTGCAGTCATAATACTCTGTACATCCTAGAACATGATGTTCCAAAATGAGACTCCTGGAGAACATATGCTGTTCTCTCTGCAGCAAATAATGGATGGATTGTGTTGACTGAAACCTTGTAAAGTTCAGAGCTTGCGATACATTGTCTTATTTATGTGTACATGGTTCTGCTGAGGATACACATACTGAAATACATGGCATATAGCTCAACACTGCAAAATGATTAATACGATGGCAAGTATCCCACATCCATAGCAAAAAAAGCCTTAGAATTCCTATTATACTGGTTTATATTTTGACATATTAAAATCATATTATACATAAAACATGAATATAATGAAAGTCAACTGAATTTCCACTTTGCTCCTCTCAGACTGGTGAGTATGTATATTGGGGTCAATTTAAGACTAGGTGCCAAATTTTTGAACCCTTTAAAGATCAAGGTTGAAATGTAGTCACAGTAGGCAAGACCTAAAACGTAACTTTTAATAGAGTAATTAGATATAAAATAAGCTAGACACATATTGCAATAAACCATTATAAACAACCAATCATTGCCATATAGTAAAAGGCGTTCTCCATATCTCCTGAACGCCTTTTACTATATGGCAATGATTGGTTGTTTATAATGGTTTATTGCAATATGTGTCTAGGCCATTGAGCTTATTTTATATCTAATTACTCTATTAAAAGTTACGTTTTAGGTCTTGCCTACTGTGACTATAATTCTACCCAGCAAGACCTTTTTTGGAGGTACACACTATTGTGTTATCTATCTGGTTGGTCAAGGTTGAAATGGCCTAAATGATCAGGTATAAATTTTCGTTTTTGCCTCTCTACATTTCAGCAACCATAACTTTTTAAAAACAATTTTAGCACTGTTTGGGGGCACAATGATTATTGTGTAATTTCATTTATATATTTTTCATATAAAGAGATTTTCTATATTTTTGTTTGTCTCTTTTTTATACCATTCATTCTAAATTCTAAACAACCAGTTTAATAGATTCTTCAAGTTATTATGGCTATATATATATATATATATGTATATATATATCTAATGTGTAGGGTTTTTTTTGCACCACTCACCAGAGCTGACTATAGATGGGTTTTCTAGTCTGTAGTTGGGTTACCTGGAAATCCGGTGACCCAGTGGAAGGGGGGGATATCCTTTGACTATACTGTAGTCACAGAATGTGGAAATCAAAGGGCTTACAGTCAGGATCAGAGCTTGATCCTATATAGGCTGTGTAGATAGAGCCTGCTTTAAGAACCAAAACTCTAATTAACTCCAGGAGCTATTAACCCCCCTCCACCACAACGATGCCAAAAGACATTGCTATAGACTGAAAATATGAACTGCCTGTCATCAAAAGATGGCTAAGCTCAAACCACTATTATGAAAAGTGACAAGAGCATATATATTTCCATACTAGATATATAGTATATTTTAATGGGGTTTTGCAGGAATAATTATTCTTCACCCATTCATGTGATTGGTTTTAAAGTTTGATTGGTGGGGAAACCTTGTTCCTCTGTGCTGGCACAGTTGTGATGAGGAGTATGGAGCTACTGCTCCATACAACTTGGTGGGATGTATGGAAAGAGGCTAGCAATTTCCCGCAGAGTTGTATGGATTTGAAGTGCATGGATAGATAGCATCTGAAATATCCCTTTAATGCTACATTCACACGACTGTGGTGTTTCATGGTCCGCAATTTGCGGATCTGCAAAACACGGATACCGGCCCATATGCATTCCGCAATTTGCGGACCGCACAAGGCTGGCAGTATGATAGAAATGCCTATTCTTGTCCACAAGGGGGTGAAAACTTGGTCAGGACTCTACCCTCTAAAAGAACAACTTTTAGCAAATGAGGCAGTGAAAAAAATGGCCCAAGGGTCATTGAAAAGGATTTAGGCAGAAACCCTTCTGTCCTGTGGGGGCAAGGGGGGGTCCTTAGTCCTCTATGTACACCACTGCTACTGAGTGAACAAATTAACGATATCCACTTTTTATTTAGCCTTTGGCGCTTGTACAAGTATGATGCAGATTTTTTAATGAATTAGTCCTTACTGTTTACAGTGATCTGTAGAACACTTTACGTCTACTTTTATAGCTGTGTTTTAATTGAGAGCTCTGTTATTACAACGTGATGTATTACAATGCTGCTCAATTTACAATTCATGGCAGAATGTGTTGAATGAGTCAGTACACGCACATTTAAACTTGGCTTCCTAGCAAAAATTTGTTGTAGACAAAAACTAGCTTGGGAAATGGAAATTCAAACAGATGACCTCAAGATGGGCTTATGTTCACCTTGGATTCCTTATCCGAGACTAACAAATGCCCCCCCCCCCACATATGTCGGGCCCCTTACACTGATTCTACTTACCTGGCTCACCACACCGCTCCTGGTCCCCGCACCGCCGCAGCTGTTTCTCCCCATGCGCGGATGAAAACATCCGGTATCGGATGGCGGGGCAGTCAATGACAGGCGGTGACGGGGACGAGTCTCCCTAGCGTTGCAGGTGACACTATCACCATCTGCCATTGGCTGCTCCCCTCCCTCCAACACCGGATGTTTTCATCCCTGCACGGGGAGAAGCAGCAGCTGCAGTGCGCGGACCAGGAGCGGCGTGGGGAATTATTTGAACATGGGGAAGAAAAATGTAAAAATGAAAATAGGCTCAATCTTTGAGGGGTTAAAAAAGGTACTTATGTGGAATTGGTGGATTTAAGAACACATGTATGAGCACTTTAATTGTTGTATGTGATGTTTCAATGTCCTATAAATATCAGCTAATGTATAGCTCTAAATGTTATGACTTTTGTATGTGTTCTTTAATTATATGACAGGTTACACTTAAGACCATCAAAAATGTTTGCATGTAGACTATTGGGGGAATTTATCTTGAGGGTAATATTTCAAGCCAGTTTTTCTTGAGTGTTTGTTAATGTATTTTGGGCTAAATTTATCAAATTTCACATTATTTGTTGAATTTGGCGCACTCTTATACGTAACACTTTTGTCCACAAATACTACTCTAGTCTTCTGCACTTTGGGCCTTTGGGACTTTGGAAGTGACCTTGGGACTTTTTTTAAATGCCACAGTGATAAATCTGGAGTAAAAATCATTAACATAGTGAGCCATGCCCACATTCGCACCCACTTTTCAAAACTGGAGTGAGTGGTGTAAAATGCAAATAGTCACTACATTTTTTTTAATTTTTTTGCAAGTGACCTCAAAAAGTTCTATTTTGTGACTTTTTAAATTCTGGAGCGCATGACTTGATACATTTTCCCCCATTGTCTATTCATGGTGCTTCTACTGTAAGAAAGCATGACATTTATACATTTGGAGCAACTTCCAACACAATTTTAAGCCTATCATACATATATTCCATTTGTATGGTACAAATAATAAGCATAATACGATGACACATCTGTTGCTATATTGTGACTGCTTGGAAAAGATGATGACTGTCAGGACCAGTAACTAAAGGAGCAGAGTGATACAATAGGTATAAAGTACATCTGTGTGCATAATGGTACATACAAAGGAACACATTTAAAGTGCATAGTGATGCAATAAAGATAGCAAGTTAAGGATGTAAGAGTATGAGCATCTGTGAGTTATTTAGGGCAATAGAATAGTGCAGGAGTAACATAGTAACATAGTTTATAAGGCTGAAAAAAGACACCTGTCCGTCCAGTTCGGCCTGTTTTCCTACAAGTTGATCCAGAGGAAGGCAAAAAACCCCTGTGAGGTACAAGCCAATTTTCCCCACTTTAGGGGAAGAAATTCCTCCCCGACTCCAATCAGGCACTTAGAATAACTCCCTGGATCAACGACCCATCTCTAGTAACTATAACCTCTAATATTATTTCCCTCGAGAAATACATCCAGGCCCCTCTTGAACTCTTTTAGTGAACTTACCATCACCACCTCCTCAGGCAGAGAGTTCCATAGTCTTCCTGCTCTTACCATAAAGAATCCACTTCTATGTTTGTGTACAAACCTTCTTTCCTCCAGATGCAGAGGATGTCCCCTCGTCACAGTCCTGGAGATAAATAGATCATGGGAGAGATCTCTGTACTGACCTCTGATATATTTATACATAGTTATTAGATCTCCCCTCAGTCGTCTTTTTTCTAAAGTGAATAACCCTAATTTTGATAATCTTTCTGGGTACTGTAGTCCACCCATTCCAGTTATTACTTTAGTTGCCCTCCTCTGAACCCTCTCCAGCTCTGCTATGTCTGCCTTGTTCACAGGAGCCCAGAACTGTACACAGTACTCCACGTGTGGTCTGACTAGTGATTTGTAAAGTGGCAGGACTATGTTCTCATCACGAGCATCTATGCCTCTTTTGATGCAACCCATTATCTTATTGGCCTTGGCAGCAGCTGCCTGACACTGGTTTCTACAGCTTAGTTTGCTATTCACTAAAATTTCTTGGTCCTTTTCCATGTCAGAGTTACCCAATGTTTTACCATTCAGTATGTACTGGTGACTTGCATTATTCCTTCCCATATGCATAACCATACATTTGTCAGTGTTAAACCTCATCTGCCACTTCTCTGCCCAAGCTTCCAGTCTATCCAGATCCATCTGTAGCAGTGTACTGTCCTCTTCTGTGTTAATTACTTTGCACAGTTTAGTGTCATCTGCAAAAATTGATATTTTACTGTGCAAGCCTTCTACAAGATCATTAATAAATATATTGAAGAGAATAGGGCCCAATACTGACCCTTGTGGTACCCCCACTAGTGACAGTGCCAAAATATGTGTAATATGTGCCGTTAATAACCACCCTCTTTTTTCTATCACTGAGCCAGTTACTTACCCACATACAGACATTTTCTCCCAGTCCAAGCATTCTCATTTTATATACTAACCTTTTATGTGGTACAGTGTCAAATGCTTTGGAGAAGTCCAGATATACGACATCCATTGATTTGCCGTGGTCAAGTCTAGAACTTACCTCCTCATAGAAACTGATTAAATTGGTTTGACATGACCGATCCCTCATGAAGAGATGCTGATATGGAGTTATTTGCTTATTTTCATTCAGGTACTCCAAGATAGCATCTTTTAGAAAACCCTCAAACAGTTTACCGACGACAGATGTTAAACTTACCGGCCTATAGTTCCTGGGCTCTGTTTTTGGACCCTTTTTGAACATTGGCACCACATTTGCTATGCGCCAATCCTGTGGAACACTCCCTGTCAGTATAGAGTCCTTAAATATCAGAAATAAGGTTCTGGCAATGACATTACTTAATTCTAGTAAGAGTATATAAAGAAGGATGGTGATAAGTTGAGCATACATATTCAGTAGATGTCGGCCGAACAATTGACTTACCCATACACATTCTGCTCGGCCAAAAATGTATGTGTATTCTATAGGGAAAGTGGAGAAAGCTTCTGCTAGATACCTCTGGCAGTGGCGTATCTCTGGGGAGAACAAAAAGATTGGGTGAAAATTATTTTAGACCCATCTTTCTCTCCCCTGACATAATTTCTTGGGGGAGAGTCTGGAGGTCACTACACCCCAGCGAGTGTTGGACAAACCAGCTGCTCATTGACCCCATGATTTCTGGTGTCAAAGACTGTCTAGCAGATAAGGCTGGTCATGTTAGGCTACTTTCGCACTGCCGTTTAGGTTTTCCGGTATTGACATCCGGCAGAGGAGGGACAAATGGAGGGTCAATGGGGACAAAACTTAACTAAATAGAACGGAGTGCTCCAAAATGCATTCTGTTCTATTTGTTCTATCATTGCTATTTTACAGATAATACAACCGGATGTGCTCATAACGGATGCAGCCGGTTGTCTTTTCAGAAACTGAAGCGTTTTTGCTGATCCCTGCCGGATCAGGGAAAACACAAGTGTGAAAGTCACCTTGTTGTCACAGGGAGCCGGCGGCACGCTTCCTCCGTGCATCGCCGCCAGACTCCCACTGCTGTGCTGGAGCGAGGACGCGTTGTGCGTTCTCGTCTCCATGACAACAGGGGCAGGGAGGACCCGGCACGCATTTAGTCTCAGCGCGGCCAGTGTCCTCCCCATCCCCCTAGACAACTTGCGGGTGGGGTTCTGAGCGCTGGCAGGGAGGCCAGTGCTCAGTTGTGAATTATTTATGTTTTAGGTCAAATGAGGCTGGCCATGTCACGTGACCTACCTGAATCTTTGGGCGTTGGCAGGGAAGCCAGCGCTCAGCTGTTCCAGGATTAGAATTAGGTCACGTGATGCTGCTTCATCACGTGACCTACTTGGAGGCCTATTTAAACAGGCAGCCTGCTGGCCACAGGTTGCCTGTGATTGGTCTTACTATCCTCAGTGTGTTTGATATAGTGACTTTTGCATTTGACCTTTGCTATTGTTATTTGACTATTCTCTCATCTGCCCTAACAACCCCCCCCCCCAACTCCCCCCCGGTACTGCGTTCTCTCTCGGCTTTAGACTTCGGCTTGTGTTTTGACTCTGCTTTGTTTGATCCTCTGGTGTTTGACGTGACTTCCCGGTTTGACCTTGGCTTGGCGATGTTCGTATTTCATGTGTTCTGTCTTTGTTTATTGTTTTCTCCCATTGTTCCCCCTCCCTGTACGCCCCTGCATGTACCTAGGTTAAGGAACGTCGACTAGTTGTACGCCGTTGCATAGGACGGGCCGTGCAAGTAGGCAGGGTCTGAGGTGGGGTGGAATTCAGGGCTGCACATACCCCTGAATACGTGACACTTGCAGGGTTTTATAGGTTAGTCCATCTTGTGGTGCCTTTTTCTTCTCAAGACCACAGATCTATATTTTCAGAACCTCAGAGTTAGAGGAGCAGGAACCGGAGGAGATCTAAGTCTCTCAATATGTCCGGCAGCCTAAGAAGTCGGTTGAGGTGCCCGCTGAGGTGTTCACTTTGCTGGCTGACACGGCGGAGGTGGCAGGAGTACCCGCTCCGCCGCGGAAGGGCTACTCCCTTCGTCAAATTTCTATGGTCCCCGAGGCTGCTTTAACCAAGTTGCGCAGACGTGCGCCTCATCCCTTTTTTCCCCCTTTTCAGGTTATTGGGAAGCCCCTTGAAAAATGGTCTTTTAAGGAACCTTTGCTGCTATTTTTTTACCCATTTGGATTACAATTTTACCTATGTGGATTACAAATTGCAACTGAGTTTGGGACTCTGCTCCAGTTCTATGACAAGCGTCAGAAAGAAGAAAAGAGACTTAAACGTGTCCGTGAGCATACTAGGTAGGTGATATGTAAAATGTTTACATTATACCTATAATGTATTTGCACTATATTGTTTGCACTGGATTGTTTGCACTAATGTTTTTACCTTTCAGCAACGTTTTCAAGTATGTTGCCCATTGTGTGTATTTCTTTACAGGTACCGCAATGTGTCCTCATATTCACTTTATAGTATTGTGGATGATTGTACTATGCCCTTAGCCAGATAGACAGCACCTTACTTGTTCTACCTCAAATATACATACTGCCTCTGAGGGCAATTTCAGATCTGACCATTTACACTGGATCTGGCCCGGGGTCCGCAAGGTGTCAAAACTATGGCACAAGCCTCGGATCACCTGCTGGATCACCTACTTTTTATGCTGGTTCGGGTGGCGGTGTGTGCCATCGTAAATCGTAATCCTGGTGGTCCATCAGCCAGACTATGTATTTCAGCTGTGCAGCAGAGCTAAATGATGAGGATTGTCTGGATGCCATTTTCGAATATTCGCTCTGCCTCTGAGGAGTGGCCCCTCGTTGTACGTGCCTGCGTATTACGTAATCGCATACACAATAGTTCGCTGAGGATTCGTACGCTATTTGTACGCTCATGCGTACGTCTTCTAAGAAGTTGCGTACATTTTTTAACTGTACGTTTGTTATAAGTGCGCGAATGTTCGCTAATAGCACATAATAACGTATATTTTGTACGCAAATACAATGAATCTATTCGTCGAATATACGAATCTTAGGGAAACTTCAGCGAATGTTCGGCGAATAATTTTTTCAATGATTCGCTCATCTCTACTCAGGGGTAACAGGTGCATGGTTTTATGGGACATGCATTCTACATTTGAGCTTTGTTCTTTCAATAACATCCAGGATGCTTATCTTAAGCCTATATTTAACTGTTCCTGGAGATAGCAATTTTCTAATTAGCCCTGCATTTTCTATCTAATGATTTACTTAGCTTGTGTATTTGCATTCCTTTTCAGGGTGAAGATTTTCTATTTTGTTACAATGTTGTCAAGTTCATGTAGGTTTTACATGGTCCAGATTTTACTGATCTATGGCATAATATTCATGTTACTATTTGGTTGTGATTGTTTTAGTTTTTGCAGTTGTCCTTGACATTCACTGTTAGGATGAGGAATGAAAATGCTGATGTGATAAGCACTTTGCTCACTAAAGTCCAGCTCTGGTGCCCTGTGTGGTGGCATTCTCACGCTCTCCACTTCATTGAAGCACTGGTACATATTGTAGGCTGTTTTACTGGATATTGAACCTTCTGTCTTGTCTTTTCTAGATAAAGAACAGAAGTAAATGAACAGATAGTAGTACTGCAGGCTCCATATCTTGCTCCAAGCCGTTTATTATAGCAAGTGCATCCAGTACAAACGAAATTGCAATGTTTCAGAGGAAAAAAACTCCTTTATCAAGCATTTGGAGCTTGCAATGCTGTAATCTGTTACTTTACTTTGGATTAGGCCTCTTTCACACGAACGTTGTGTTTTGCGGTCCGCAAATTGCGGATCCGCAAAAAAAACGGATGGCGTCCGTATGGCATCCGTATTTTTTGCGGATCCACTGTAACATTGCCTATCCTTGTCCGCAAAACGGACAAGAATAGGACATGCTCTATTTTTTTTTGCGGGCAACGGAACGGACATACGGATGCGGACAGCACACGGTGTGCTGCCCACATTTTTTGCGGGCCCATAGAAATGAATGGGTCCGCATTTTTCATGTGAAAAATGCGGATCGGAGCCCGCAAAAACAACGTTCGTGTGAAAGAGGCCTTACCCGGATAGTTTGTCTGGTGGTCACGGATGGAAGGCCTGGTTTGCTGATTCCTCCATTGTCCAGTAGTAGGTAAAGAACAGGATAGATCTTTTAAAGATTTTAGAGTATTAAATATCTTTCAAAGCTTTGACTACCTTAGAATATCTCTGTAGATTTAAATGAATATGTCTCTGTAAATGTAATCTGAAAAGTGAAAATGAAGATCTTCACAGCCCAAATGCAGATGTTAACCTCTTAGGGACGCAACCTAGCCTTGTATTTAAAGGGGTTTTTTACCTCTGGGGACCTTTTCTGCAGACCCCCCAGTGTGGCCAGACACAAGGTGGGAATCATACTTACCTGATTCCCACTGCTGGGTTGTGGCTCCATTGCTTCCCCTTGGGGGATGCAGGTCTCGGGTCTCCCCATGTCAATATACAGTTTGATGCGGGTCACCTATGTGTCATGTGACCAAGTGACATAACACATGGCTGACACATACAAGCTGCGGCCAGTCATTGTTTGCAGCTACTACGTGACCCACGTCAAGCCAGATATTGATGAGAGGTGACCCGAGATCTGCATCGCCCAAGAGGGAGCGATGGAGCCAGAACCCAGCAGCAGGGACCAGGAAAGTACTATTCCCACCACAGTTCTGGCCTTGCTGGCAGAAACTGTCAAGCAGTGCAATTAGCTCAGAACTGGCAGAAACTAATGGGACCCAGGTACACCCTTCTACAGTTTGGAAGTCTGGCCAGAAGTGTTCTTTATGGAATTGCGGCCAAACAGCCATACAATGTGAAAACAAGGCCAAGAGATCTAACCAGCAAATGGATTTTGGGATTTGGTCAGGATTACTGGTGTCCTCAATGCTTAGAAATACAAGCAGATACTTTTGTTTGCATGTTTTCTGCTGCTGTATTACAGTGTTTAGTCATTTGCATTCTGCCAGAAGCAGGATATAATAGTGGCCAGGACATTGCAGGCCTGGGGCCCCTGATTGCCATACCAAGTAATCAGCAAACCACAATCACGTTAGTGGGGTGCTGATCAGAGGTCAGAGGAAGTTCCTTTCTTCTGTCTAACTGCTCAAATGTTGTGGTCGCTATTGACCATGGCATCTGAGTGGTTAAACTGCTGGGATCAGAGTTATCTCTGGCAGTGAGCCATCAACTGCAAGTGATGATGCGGGACCAGCTCCTGAGTCTGCACCATCACCATGTCATAATATTACAGCACAAAGAGTTAAGTACCAGTGCTCTATGACACCAGGGCTTCATCTGCCATGAAGCGAGATGAGCACAACTGAGAGGGTGGCCACGAAAAAAACTGGTGACACTACAAGGGAGAATGCTAAATTATTGGGGCACTACAGAGAGGGTGACCATGCAAAATACTGGGGGCAATGCAGAGGTGGGGGGAATGGTAAATACTAGGGGGCACTACAGAGGAGAGCCATGCTAAAGACTTGGGGCACTAAACAGAGGGGCCATTATAAATAATGGGGAAACTATAGAGGGGGCCATTATAAATACCAGGAGCACTAGAGATAGGGCCATTATAAATACTTCAGGCAGTACCGAGGGGGCAATTATAAATACTTGGGGCACTATAGAGGACCATTATAAATACTGGGGCACTACAAAGAGAAGGCATGTTAAATTCTGGGGACACTACAGAGAGGGCCCATTATAGATGCTTGGGCACTACAGAGGGGACATTATAAATACTGGGGGTACTGTAGAGGGTGCCCATGCTTAATACTGGGTATACTACAGGGGGACCATTATACATATTGGAGGAACTACAGATGGATTGTCATAAATACCAGTGTCACTACAGGGAGGGCATTGTAAATACTGAAGGCACTAGAGCAGGGCATAATAAATACTGGGGGCACTACAGGAGGGGCGTTGCAACTACAGGGAGCACTGCAGAAGGCTTTTATAAATACTGAGGGCACTACAGCAGGGTATTATAACTGCATTATTACTATTAATACCATTAATACTGGCAGTATTGTGGGGGCATTAATATTTTTGGACACAATATGGAAGACATTACTACTAATGAAGCACTTTTGGTGAGCATTATCACTATTGGGTGCTCTATTAATAATGAGGGCACTCTGGGAAAGAATCGGTACTATTGGTGGGATTTTGGGGAGCACTATTACTAGAGGAGGACTATCTATGTGGTACTATTATTTCTGCAGTATAGTAGTTAGGATGACATAAAAATGAGGAACCCAAGATATTCATGCGGCAAATTCTGCAGAGACACGGCTGAAATAATTTGTCATGGAGGTCTGCTCTGATTGGAGAAAATGAGGAAAGAGAATATCTACATCAGAGGAGACTTCACTGCTTGTAAGAGATGTAGCACTGTATTGTTTGGGAGTGCTCTATGCCATGTTTATCCAAATATGTCGTTAGCAGTAGGGCTGGGAAGAACGGGTTGGATTATGAATTTGCACATGTGGAGGAGTTTTCAATTTTTTGCCTCAGTAAGCAGAAAAACTAAAATCCCAGGACAGAAAAAGGTTAGTGCAGTTCAGACACAGAGGAAAATGAGAGGGCTGGTGGCAAAATCAGAAAGAAAGTTCTCCATATTTGAATTTGAATCACTGGAATATGGCCAGTTGAGTAGGAATCAATGTAAAAACTGTCCAATCTGTAGATTATTCAATGAAAGCCGAATTGCTATGAAAAGAATTTTGTTTTTCAAGGGGTTTTTTTTATCTTTATCTCTCTACGGGATTATATATATTTCAGACAGTTTTTGACAGTATCAGATATTTCTTATTGGAAGAAAAAGGGTGTTTTAAGTTTATTGCACAGATGTTTGTGGATAGAGAAATACTTTTGTTGGCAATTCTTCAAGAAAAATATGGTAGTGATTGCAGCTTTTCTTTTCTATATAGGAAAGTTCACAAAGGATACGACTATTTTTAAAGTGAATGGTTAATGAAGTATAGTTTATTACTTCACAGGGGGCTAAAGTTTCACTTTCACAAATGTAGAAATGCATGATAATATGGAGCATTGGAGTCAAGCTAAATGGGAAAATGACAGAGGAAAGAAATAGTTTACAATGGACCCAGATATAAAATAATATCAAGCACCCCTCATTAATAGTAATCATAGGGTGACTCATACAGTGTTCATTTTAGGACATGGTCAGATATCATAGTCACATATCAGAATAATGTCAGTGTGAGGCAAAATACTGACCCTGACACTAACACCTGACTCTGACGCCTGACCCTAACGCCTGACTCTGACAGATGTCGGGGTCAGACGTCAGGGTCAGGTGTCATGTTGAGTATTTTGTCTCACACTGACATTATTCTGATATGTGACTATGATGTCTGACCATGTCATAAAATTAATACTGTAGACTCGATTTAATGTAATTCATCGTCTGTGCTACACACCTATATTTCTGCACAAAGCTAACTTAGCCCCTTAGTGACCAGCCTGTTTTGGTCCTTAGTGACCAAGCTTTTTTTCATTGTCACATTCCAAGATCTATAAAAAAAATTTTATTTCTTCCTTTGATGTAGTCATATATGGGCTTGTTTTTTGTTGGACAAGTTGTAGTTTTTAATGGTACCATTTTGAGGTGCAAATTACTTACTAATTAAGTACTATTAACTCTATATTTTTGGGTTCATTTTTAAGATAAATAATAGTGTTGAGCGAGCATGCTAGGCCGAACTCGCTGTTCGGCCGAGCATGCCTACGCTCGGGTCCGCTCGGTGTTCGGCCGAACACCGAGTGTACTCGAGCGCAATGCTCGTCCCCTAGACGGATCCGTCATGACCCCAATGCAAGTCAATGGGGACGGATCCGTTTGGTTTGACACAATAGTTAACGGATCCATCCCCATTGACTTGCATTGGGGTCATGACGGATCCGTCACCTATCACTTTTTTTTTTTTTTTTTCATTGAAAAATTCAAGGTGTAGTTTTTTTCATTCACCAGCAGAGGGCGCAATGTAATGAAGAGGCTCCACTGCTGAGGAGAAGAAGCCTGAGGAGGAGGAGGTAAGTGGTCTGTGTTTGTTTGTTTGTTTTCTATTTTTCAGGATCGTGAATGCAGAGGACTACGTCGGATTCGTGGATTACGTCGGACCAGCTTTTTTATTTTTTAAATAAAATGGTCAAACAGGGGTCTGGGGGAGTATTTATTTCAATAAAATATTTTATAAGTGTGTGTGTGTTTTTTTACAAAATTGCAGTTTTAGTTATCACGGCTATCTACAGACGGCCCTGATTACTAATACTGGGCTTAGTGCTGGCCAGTATGGCCAGCACTAACCCCAACATCTATTACCCCGGCACCCACCGCCACCAGGGGTGTCGGGAAGAGCCGGGTACCCGCAGGACCGGACCTTCAAAATTGAGGGTCCGGATCTGGGGCGGCTGCAGGCTGGTACCATTAGGCTGGGAAGGGCCAATAACCATGTCCCTTCCCACCCTGGTAGTGCCAGGCTGCCGCTGCTGGTTGTATCTGGCTGGGGAAGGAAAAAAGGGGTGACCCCACGCCATTTTTTAAAATTATTTAATTATTTTTTTTTAAAAAGCGTGGGGTACCCTCTTTTTTCCTTCTCCAGCCAGATACAACCAGCAGCGGCAGCCTGGCACTACCAGGGTGGGAAGGGACATGGTTATTGGCCCTTCCCAGCCTAACAGTAACAGCCTGCCGCTGCCCCAGAACCGGATCCTCAATTTAGAAGGTCCAGTCCTGCGGGTACCCGGCTCTTCCCGACACCCCTGGTGGCGGTAGGTGCCGGGGTAATAGATGTTGGGGTTAGCGCTGGCCATACCGGCAAGCACTAAGCCCAGTATTAGTAATCAGAGACGTCTGTAGATAGCCATGATTACTAAAACTGCAATGTTGTAAAAAAACACACACTTATAAAATATTTTATTGAAATAAATACTCCCCCAGACCCCTGTTTGACCATTTTATTTAAAAAATAAAAAAGTTGGCCCGACGTAATCCACAAATCCACAAAAGTAATCCTCTGCATTCACGATCCTGAAAAACAGAAAACAAACAAACAAACAAAAAAACAAACACAGACCACTTACCTCCTCAGGCTTCTTCTTTGTAGTGATTCCTCCCGTCCAGCACGTGGCGCTGTGGTACAACTTACCAGGGGAGCACCCAGGAATTTTTTCTAGGGGGGGTCCGAAAAGGAAAAGGGGGTGTGGCATCTTGTGGGCAGGGCTATTTTAGTGACACGCCCATATATTAAACATACTAACGGAAGAGCAAAGTGCGGCGCGCACAGCGCGCCGCGGCGAAAATAGGCCCCGCCCATTATTATAAGCCCCTCCCATATCTAATAGGCCACTCCCAACATACACTACAGCTGAAATATGGTTGAGGCCCAGTTCTATAAATCATATGGAGAGGGGAGGACGTGTCCTGGCTGCACTGCCTGCTTCACATTATACAATATGCAACAGCAGGCTACACACAGCCAGGAAGATCCTCCACTCTCCTCCCTCCCCAGATCCTGCTCCAGGCCTGAGCGTCCCCCCCGACCATCTGCCACCTGCCTGTGCCCTTCTGACCCCCTTTGGTCATCCTCACCCAGCTCTGAATCCTCCTTCTGTAAATGGCAGAGGGAGGAGCCGGAGCATCTCCTCTCCTACACAGCGCCCCATACCTCGTACATCCAGTGATGTCACCTTTGTTGTAGACGTTCTCTTTCCTCATCTTCTCCATTCGGACCAGACCGCCATGAAGATTTTTCAGCCATCTCTCGTCTCTGCAGAAATACAAACAGACATTAGTTTCCCACATTTCTATCATCTTTACATCTTCTGAACACCTCATCCTGCCACCCCCAATACTGTGCCCGCTGTGCTCCCCAATACTATACTGCAGAAACTGTTCCCTGAAAATACTACTACCACACAGATAGTGCCCCCTACAACAGTTATTGGCACACAGTGCTCTAAAAAATAACTGCACCTACACTAATGATATTATGCCAGGGTGCCCCCAAAAGTAACAGTGCTCCCCAAAATCCCACCAATAGAAATAATTATCTGCTAGACCACACTTAGTAGTAATGATGTCCCCATACTAGACATCATGTTCCCATAGCCCCCCAGTAGTAGTAAAGCTCACAATAATACCACAGCTTAGTGCCCACAGTTGAGCTAATGTCCCCATAATGTATACCAGTATAAAATACCCCTATATAGTGCCCCAGTAAATGCCCTCATAGTGCTCCTCTCCCCCATAGTGTTCCCCATAATATGCCCCTTCTTACTGCCCTTCACATCCCTTATAGTGCCCCTCTCCCCCATAACGTGCCAGTAAAAATTGCCCACTTAGTGCCAGATGCCATAGTGCCCCCTATAATTTACCAGTAAATAATGCGCCTTTAGAGCCACCAGATGCCCCCATAGTGCCTGCAAATGATGCCCCTATAGTGCTGCTCTGCCCAAAAGTACCTCCCATAATGTGACAGAAAAAAATTACCCCTTAGTGCCAGATGCCATAGTGCCCCCCCATAATGTGGCAGTAAAAAAGTGACTCTTTAGAGCCACCAGATGCCCCCAAATGAGGCCCCTATAGTGCCACCACATGCCCCATAGTGCCAATCTCCTCTATCGTGCCCCCTATAATGTGCCAGTAAACAAAATGCCCCTTTAGAGCCACCAGATGCCCCCATAGTGCCCCCAAATTATGCCAATATAGTGCCAAATGCCAGTAAAGAAATGGCACAGTACAGGGCAGGGGGCACGGTACAGGACAGGGGGCACGGTAGAGGACAGGGAGGCACGGTACAGGCCAGGGGGCACGGTAACAGGCCAGGGGGGCACGGTACAGGCCAGGGGGGCACGGTGCAGGGGCAGGAGGGCAACGGTAACAGGGCAGGAGGGGGCACGGTACAGGGCAGGAGGGCACGTTACAGGGAAGGAGGCACGTTACAGGGAAGGAGGCACGTTACAGGGAAGGAGGCACGTTACAGGGAAGGAGGCACGTTACAGGGCAGGGGGCAAGGTACAGGGCAGAAATCATGGTACAGGGCAGGGGGCAAGGTACAGGGCAGGAGGCACCGTTACAGGGCAGGGGCAAGGTACAGGGCAGAAAGCAATGGTACAGGGAAGGAGGCAACGTTACAGGGCAGGGGGCAAGGTACAGGGCAGAAAGCATGGTACAGGGCAGGGGGCAAGGTACAGGGCAGGAAAGCACGGTACAGGGCAGGAGGCACGTTACAGCGAAAGGAGGCACATTACAGGGCAGGGGGCACGGTACAGGACAGGGAGGCAAAGTACAGGGCAGAAAGCATGGTACAGGGCAGGAGGCACAGTACAAGGGGGCAGGAGGGGGCACGGTAAGGACAGGGAGGCACGTACAGGCCAGGGGGGCACGGTACAGGCCAGGGGGGCACGGTACAGGCCAGGGGGGCACGGTACAGGCCAGGGGGCACGGTACAGGCCAGGGGGGCACGGTGCAGGGCAGGAGGGCACGGTACAGGGCAGGAGGGCACGGTACAGGGCAGGGGGCACGGTACAGGGAAGGAGGGCACGTTACAGGGAAGGAGGCACGTTACAGGGAAGGAGGCACGTTACAGGGAAGGAGGCACGTTACAGGGAAGGAGGCACGTTACAGGGAAGGAGGCACGGTACAGGGAAGGAGGCACGGTACAGGGCAGGGGGCACGGTACAGGGCAGGGGGCACGGTAACAGGACAGGGAGGCAAAGTACAGGGCAGAAAGCATGGTACAGGGCAGGAGGCACAGTACAGGGCAGGGGGCACGGTAGAGGACAGGGAGGCACGGTACAGGCCAGGGGGGGCACGGTACAGGCCAGGGGGGCACGGTACAGGCCAGGGGGGCACGGTACAGGCCAGGGGGGCACGGTACAGGCCAGGGGGCACGGTACAGCAGGGCAGAGGCGGGCACGGTGCAGGGCAGGAGGGCATGGTACAGGGCAGGAGGGCACGGTACAGGGCAGGGGGCACGGTACAGGGAAGGAGGCACGTTACAGGGAAGGAGGCACGTTACAGGGAAGGAGGCACGTTACAGGGCAGGGGGCAAGGTACAGGGCAGAAATCATGGTACAGGGCAGGGGGCAAGGTACAGGGCAGGAGGCACGTTACAGGGCAGGGGGCAAGGTACAGGCAGAAAGCATGGTACAGGGAAGGAGGCACGTTACAGGGCAGGGGGCAAGGTACAGGGCAGAAAGCATGGTACAGGGCAGGGGGCAAGGTACAGGTCAGGAAGCACGGTACAGGTCAGGAGGCACATTACAGGGCAGGGGGCACGGTACAGGGCAGGGGCACGGTACAGGGAAGGAGGCACGTTACAGGGAAGGAGGCACGTTACAGGGAAGGAGGCACGTTACAGGGAAGGAGGCAAGTTACAGGGCAGGGGGCACGGTACAGGGCAGGGGCACGGTACAGGGCAGGGGGCACGGTACAGGGCAGGGGGCACGGTACAGGGCAGGGGGCACGGTACAGGCCAGGGGGGGCACGGTACAGGCCAGGGGGGGCACGGTACAGGCCAGGGGGGCACGGTACAGGCCAGGGGGGCACGGTTAACAGGCCAGGGGGGCACGGTACAGGCCAGGGGGGCAAGGTACAGGCCAGGGGGGCAAGGTACAGGCCAGGGGGGCACGGTTACAGGGCAGGGGCACGGTACAGGGCAGGGGGCACGGTACAGGCCAGGGGGGCACGGTACAGGCCAGGGGGGCACGGTACAGGCCAGGGGGGCACGGTACAGGCCAGGGGGGCACGGTACAGGCAGGGGGGCTACAATACAGGGCAGGGGGGCACAATACAGGGCAGGGGGGGCACAATACAGGGCAAGGGGGGGGCACAATACAGGGAAGGGAGGGCACAATACAGGGCAGGGGGGCACAATACAGGGCCAGGGGGGGCACAATACAGGGCAGGGGGGGCACAATACAGGGCAGGGGGGCACAATCAGGGCAGGGGCAGTGGGAGGGCACAATACAGGGCAGGGAGGGCACAATACAGGGCAGGGGGGGGCACAATACAGGGCAGGGGGGGCACAAATACAGGGCAGGGGGGCACATACAGGGCAGGGAGGCCACAATACAAGGCAGGGGGGGGGGGCACAGACTGAGTGAGACTTACCATTTTTTCTTGCTCCAGCAGGAGGTCGGTCGGTCGGCTGGATGGCTGTGCTGGGCCGGCCGGGGGAACTCGGGGAAGGACTGGCAGAGTCACATGGGCTCTGCAGCCGGGCTCTCTGCTTGAAATCATTGGTGGAGAAGCAGCTTCCGCCCTCTGCTTCTCCACCAATGAGATTGTAGCAGCGCAGAGGAGAGGTAGGAGAAAAACCTCTCTCCCCTCTCCTCCATAGCGCTGCCGCCTGCTGCCGCCCGCAGTAAGGATCAGGGCCGCGCCGCCTGTGGCGATTGCGGTGCGGCCCTGAAGCATTAAAAAAAAAAAAATTCTTTATCGTTCTAGGGGGGGTCCAGACCCGCTGGACCCCCCCTGTGGGTGCGCCCCTGCAACTTACCACTCTGTGCGCCGTCTTCCGGCTGGACGGGAGGAGGGAGCTGCCAGGGAAGGTAAGTAGTGTTGCTGTGTGTCTGTCTGTTTGTTTGTTTGTTTTTTATTTTGAACACACATTTTTCCGAGTGAGGGGGTGCCTGGTTTACTCCCATAGACTTCAATTATGCTCGGGTGCTTTTGTGGGTTTTTTTTTAATGGAAAAATGTGTAATTTTTTACTTGGAGATTTTTTAAATAAAACTTTTTTAAGCATTTGTCCAACAAGGGGACTTTAACAGGCAATCTTCTAATCACTTCTAAAGTATGTGTCATAGAAGTATATGTCTGCTGCGGTATATGCAGGCTGAGGCCTACTTGCTGGCTCAGCCTCTCTTTCCAGGTCCGTAGGGTCCACCGTTGGTAAATCTTAAATGGCCAGTGCCCATGTAAGCTCTCACCAGTCAATGGCCGGTTACCTGTGGGCTGGTTACCCAGCGGGAAGGTACCGGAGCATTAGGATGTTTTGGCTTGCTAAGTATCTGGTGACGGTGTGCTGTTCTTGTTCTATTGTCTGCTTGTGTACTGACCTGTGCCTGTTTACCCATTTTGACTTTCTGCTGCCTGACCTGTGCCTGTTTAATTGTGTTGAACCTACACTGCCTGTCCTGACCTCAGAAGAGTTCCCGTATTGCACATACTCTGCCCGCCCTGACCTCAGACCTGTTACCGTATTGCACATACTCTTCCTGCCCTGACATCAGCCTGCTATTAACTACAAATTTCCTTTGGTGCTACACACCAATGTATATTACCCATATGCATTAGCTGTCAACCACACAGGGACTACTTCAAGATGTAGCTGTCTAGTGGTCCCCTGCAATAAAGTCCAGATCCCTGTGTATAGGGGTTAAAGGATGAATACCAGGGGAGTGCCAAGATAAAAACCCATAGGATTAGCCCAAAGTCAAACCTGTTGATTGACACAGACCCTACCATAACATAATATTAAAGCTATTGTACTATTTCAAGCAAATTCAAGTATTTTGATACTGATGGCCTATCCTCAATGTCTGATCAGTAGGGGGTCTTATTTCTCACAGGTTACCAAGCACAGCGTATAACACTGTATAGTGACTGTGCTTGGTATTGTGGCTTAGACCCATTCACTTGAATAAGGGCCCTTGCACACGACCGTATGAGCTCCGAGACATACGGTCCATGAGCAGGCCATGTGTCCCGAAGCGGCATGGATTGTGGGCACAGGAGCGCACAGCATCATAAATTACTATGATGCTGTGCACGTCGGGCCACCCGCGGGACTATTGTCCCGCATTCATATGATCTTATGAGTGCGGGACAATAGTCCTGCGGGCTGCGCAATGTGCACACGTCTATGATGCTATGCGCTCCCGTGCCTACAATCTATGCCGCTCCGGGACATATGGCCTGCTCACGGACCGTATTTCTCAGAGCCCATACGGTCGTGTGCAAGGGCCCTAAGACTGAGCTACACATAAGCCATGTGATTGATGAATATGATGCCACTAGCATAGGGCGAGGCTGCAGCATTCCCTGGAACACCGTGGCTGATAACAGCTGATAAGTGGGGGTGCCGGGAGTTGGACACCCACGATCAGATATTGATGACTTATCCTAAGGATAGGCCAACTATATAAAAATCCTGGGCAACCACTTAAATTAGATGATACATAAATGACCTTCCATAGTTGACATTTGTCTTAGAAAATAGTAATCAAATCTAGGTTTGCAGTAGCATTAAAGCACAGTGGAAAGTTTTATAGTCACAGACACCTTACATAATTGATGAAAATGGTTGGAATAATTGCTGACTGCCAGACTGTCATCTCCTTTAATGACACAGATCAGACACTGCCTGTTCAGTAAACAGTTACGTCAGTAAACAACAGAATTATTGATCTTTTTACATGGATTACCTGTGACATTTTCCACAGTCTTTACCGTTTATTAGGATTATGCTCAGCACACTTGGCATTACTGCTGCCGTAGGGTTAATCTACCCTGGGGATTACTGTAGAGCTTGATTGTGACATCTAAAATGAAAACTCTCTAATGAGCTTGAGCCAATATATTTTCAGTTTGGAACTATATTATTTGTACAGATAAAATGGAAAAGAGCAAAGAGAAAAGTTTGATAACAATCTAAAGAACAGAAATGAAATCCTGAAGTGCAAATGAAGATATCTGTAAAAACAAAATTCCAGCAACAACCATTAAATCAAGAGGCAAGAATAATGTGACCGTCATATACAATGTGCCCTTTAAAATCATGAAATGAGTCAGGTATCCAGGCCTACATATCTGTTATTTCCCTTGACGTGACATTTTTCTGCTGGCAACGAAAATTCTGCAGTTGAGAAATATAGTATTCCTCAGGCATAAGTCTGGATTTATGCAATAAAAAAAATAAAACATAAAGCTGAAAAGCAAAGAACATTGAATTTCACAATTACCCTGGCAGGAACTAGAAATCTTTGGGCAGTAAAACCCAATGAATTTCTTCCATAAACCTGTAATTCAATCCAGTACCATAATCCAAAGTAAACAGAGGACACAGGTTCTAAATACCAATAGCAGTAATGCCTTTCATATTTCTTTGTACATAATGTTGATATTAATGTTGATCATAGTGTAGCTGTTACTAAAATTATTCTCATGGTAAAACTTAAAGGGATAAAACTTACTGTATATGTGAATATTCTATGTGCACTTCCAGAAAACAAAAAAGAGTACCTAGACGGAGTAAAGATAAAAAGTTCTTAAAGTTCTGTAAAGTTCTTAGATCCTTACTTTACATACAAATCTTCCACAGACTATTTTTGTCTGGTATAACTTGTTGCTTGCATGACATCACTGTTTTTCATCTTCTCTCTTACAGGACTGTTGATTGGATATTGTTGAAGTGTTCACTACTAGATAAATGCATACACCAATTGTGCATTTAATGGACTTTGAAAAAGGGAGGAATAGTAGGACTTCAAGAAAGTGGATGGTCCAACCCTCATCTCAGAAACAGTTGGATGAGAAGTTTCTATAGTGCAATGGTGGTATCCACAGTGGTCGGAGGGCACTCACACATGCAGAGAGGGTCTGGACAGTCATGACAGACAGATTCATGTCAGGATTGCCATATAAGAAGAGCTGTTGTATCTCAAAGGACAGCCCTGGTATCACAAATTAGCCCTGCATTGGCCACCCGCACAATAAGAAACCATCTACTTGAAGCAGAAATGTATTCATACACTCCACTAGCTCATTTGGCATTGACCTCTCATCATCGTCATGAGTGCCTGCACTGATGATGAGAGACCATTGGAGGCATGAATGGCAAACAATAGTGTTCAGTGATGAAAGCAGGCTCTGCCTTGGTACTAATGATCACTGTATTAGAGTTCACAGAAGGGTTGGAGAATGCCTACTGCCATCATGCAAAGTGCAGAAACACATAGGACCAACACCAGGTATCATGGTGAAGGGCGCCATTAGCTACCATTCCCATCTGGTATTCATGGAGGGAACACTAAGAAGCCTTCAGTATGTCTATAACATTTTAAAACCAGTCCTACTGCCTGTTTTGACTCAGTTAGGAGATGTGGTGTTCCAACAAGATAACGCCCATCTAATACCAATACTTCACAACATGTTTTTCAAGGTATCTAGCAGCTCCCCTAGGCAGCTCAATCCTCGGATCTGGGAGTGGATTGGGTGATGGATCCCAGGCAACAGCCACCTTGACTGAACACAGATCCAGTTAAACACAGTTAAAAGAGCTTGAAATAAGATGCCACATGAGGATATCTAGCATCTGTATGACCTTTACCATTGGGGAGTGGAAGCTTGTACTGCAGCAAGGAGAGATGCCACCCAGTATTAATGTGACCCTGCCCCATCACATACCCTGCTGCAGAACCCAAAATATGGTGCAGTACCTTGTACCTTGGTTGTGTGATCTTTGACCAAGCACCACTAGCAGTTTATACTTTGTCAGTCTCAGCTCAGTCGCATTAAAGAGGATCTGTCACCACTCCTGACATGCCGGTTTAAATAGCTTCATGCTTTCCCCATGTAATAACAATTCTGGAGCATCTATTCCTATGTCTGTATGTTGTGCCATAAGGGTACAGAGGGGAGGTAACCTGCACAGACTCTCTCTATCCAATCAGTGCTGCCATTTTCAGACTGTGCAGGGAACCCCCCCCCCCCAACTTGTTACCTCCTCTCTGTACCCTTACTGCAGACTGCTAGTAGAAATAATAAAGGAATGGCACAACAGAGACATAAGAATAGATGCTCCAGA
This sequence comes from Rhinella marina, assembly GCA_900303285.1. Classification (NCBI taxonomy): domain Eukaryota; kingdom Metazoa; phylum Chordata; class Amphibia; order Anura; family Bufonidae; genus Rhinella; species Rhinella marina. The sequence continues at coordinate 31,433 of ONZH01019525.1, forward strand.
ACTGTTATTACATGGGGAATGCATGAAGTCATTAAAACAGGGATATCAGGAGTGGTGACAGTTCATCCTTAAGTTTTCCAGGAGTTCTTTTTTCATTTTCTGCTATTGTAATTTTTATTTAAAAATTGATAGATTGTTTTCTGGATAAAGTTTTTTTTTTTATTCTACTTCCTTTCCTGGCTTTTTAACTTCCTCTTTGTTTGGATTTTTATCATGGCAGACAGGCTTAAACAGGAACTACAGCCAGAATCCAAACACAAAAAAAGAACAAAACAAAACGTTAACAAAATTAAATTAACAAAACGGAACATAATCTCCTTGTCACGTATTCAGGGGTATGTGCAGCCCTGAATTCCACCCCACCTCTGACCCTGCCTACTTGCACAGCACGTCTTAGGCAACGGCACACAACTAGTCCACAGTCCCTAACCTAGGTACGTGCAGGGGCGTATAGGGAGAGGAACAACGAGGAGAACACAATAAATAAAGACAGAACTCACACAAAATACGAAGATCGCCAAGCCGAGGTCAAACCGGGATGTCACGTCAAATACAAGAGGATCAAACAAAGCAGACTCAAACACACGAGCCAAGGTCAAAACTGAGAGGTAACTAAGTATAAAAGGATGAGACGAGGATGGGGTCAAATTCACAAGACAAAAGTCAAAGCACAAGGTCACAGAAGTTCAAATTGCAAGTTCCAGGAATGAAGACAAATCACAGGCAACCTGTAGCCAACAGGCTGCCTGTTTAAATAGGCCCAGCAGATGGGTCACATGTCGTGGCCAGCATCAAGTGACCCAAATCAGAAACCTCAATACACCTGAGCGCCAACTCATGGGAGTCGATGCTCAGCTCCCCTGCTGCTTGTAGTCCAGTGGATGGAAGACACTGGCCACGCTTGTGAAGCATGCGTCGCCGGGTCCTCCTCTCATCTGGGTTGCTACGGATATGAGGATGCCGGCTCCCCATTACACTCCTTATGTGTCTTTCTTATTTGTTCTTGTTTCGTCAGATATCACAACTGTGCACTGTTCTCTCAGGTTGCAGCCATGACCTCTCCTCCTTCCTCTTCCCTCTCATGCTAGTGCATGTATGCCAGGAAGTGTAAGAGGAGGGGCCTGGGTTTAGTGTGGATAACTTTTGTCTACACAGCAAGTGTGGCTATTTTGATGGAAGGAATCTTCTATTTACTAATAGTACAAATAGATTTGGTTACAAGTATGTGGAGTTGTAATAGACTGCAAAATACTAAATCTACCAAGAAAAATCCCCTTGCTCACTCCTAAACAGTGCCATAGTGAGGCTGATTTGGCCTTTAGGATCCTGGGAAACCTGGGTTACAACCAAGTGGAACTGTAATAGCCTACAGAATTCTTAATCGATCAAAAAATACCCCTCCTCACTCTTAAATAGTGTTATAGCGAGACAGATTTACCTTTCAGGATACTAGGAAAGCTGGCTTATAACCATGTGGAGCTGTAATAAACTACAGAAAACTAAATCTACCAAGATAAGTCCTACTCAAATACAAATATAACCCAATCAACGGTTTGTAGTGACAGTCAATGAGAGAAAATGCCTGTTGAACATTCCCCATCTGTCAGAAATCTATCAGATCTTCTTTTCTAGTGCTAATAATTATTACTCAAGTGTGAAAGGCTGTGTTCCCATCATGTTTTTGTACTACGTTTAATGTATACATGATGTATTAGTTAGGGCCCATTCAGACGGCCGTATTATTGCGGGCCAGCAATACTACGGCTGCCACCCGGTTCAGCGCTGCGGAACACACGGCTGGGCGCCCCATTCAAAATGCCTATACTTGTCCGCTTTTTTATGCGAAGCCGCGGCACGGAGCTGGCCGCTCCCATAGAGGTGAATGGGGCCGTATCTATTCCGCAATATTGCGGAATAGATGCGGACCCATTCACACAGTTGTGTGAATGGGCCCTAAAACTGTTAAAGCGGATGCCTGTGTCTGAAGCAGCCACTTAAGAGTGTTTGAAGGAGCCATTTAACAGTTTAAAAATGGAAAAATGGACTGTTGTCAGGTACTGTTGGAGTTGAAGAGTCTTGTATGGTCTTTTTTGAAAAAAGGACAGAACTACAACCCCCAGCATGTCCAGACTGTTATTATGGGGCATCAGAAGAGATTAAAGGAAGGTGGGCATTAGAGGCGAGCACTACAATTACTAGCATGACCAGACTATTATAATGGAGCATCAGTGGATAATATAGGGAATATATAGGGGTTTTTTTTCATAATTTCACCCCATTTGGAATTTTTGGCCAGATTCCTACCACATTATATGAAACCATAAATGGTGCCATTTTTCTACACAGGTTATACTTACCCTGCTCCCCGTCACCCATGTTGCTTCTGATGCTGGCACGGCTGCCACTCCATCTCCCCGTTGAGCAGATCAAAACATTTGGCGATGCTAGGGAGGCTCATCCCTATCACGGCCTGCTAATGGCTGCCCCAAACCGTCACCATATTCTGACCCCTATAAGTTTTTTGTAGTTATGTGTACGGAGCTACAAGAGGGCTAATTTTTTGCAGGGCAATCTGTGCTTTTCATTGATACCATTTTGGGTGTGCATTTTTTTAATCACTTTTTATTAAATTTTTTGTGGGAGGTGAAGCGACCAAAAATGTAGAATTGGCCATTTTGACTTTTTTCCATTACACCATTTCCAGTATGGGATAAATATTTTTAGATTTCAATAGTAGGGGCATTTTCACACATGGCAGTTCCCATGATATTTATTTTTTATTATTTATTTTGATTTTGGGGAATAGGGGTGGTTTGAAATTTTATATTTTAATTTTTTTTTACATATTTAAAAGCTTTCTTTTACCCTTTTTTATAGTTTCCATAGGGAACTATAACAAGCAATCCTCAGATCATTTCTCTACTGGACTCTAATGCATTAGCATTGCAGTCTATGAAGATTTTACTGTGTTCCCATGGAGTTTTGAGTGGGAATGTCATTATTACTGCTGAGGCAATACAGGAGGCATTTTAACTACTGGGGCACTACAATACCACTGTTGAACTACAGGGGGCATCTTCATTATTACTACTGGGGGACTACAGCAGTAATGCAACCAAGAAAATGCAACCAAAAGGAGGCATGTCGTTATCACTGCTGGGTCACTACAAGGGGAATGCCATTATTAATGCTGGGGCCTTACAGACGGCATGTCGTTATTAATGCCATTATTAAATGGGTGGGCCACTTTATGGCTACTGTTGACCAATGTGTTTGTGATATGATTATATGAAACTTACTAATATAGCCTTTGTTGAAATTTGCCACCAATTTCTATATTTTACAAGATATGCCCTCTTGTTTACAAAGTCTTTTATGCTGTCCTCGTGGAGGTCCTGTCCATAAAATGGCTGCTGATGGAGGGTCATGTGATCAGGCAAATCAACTCCATGTGATGTCACCTCCACTCAAACACACTGCACCTGCAGAGATCACATGGAGGAGATTTGCCTGGTCACATGACCCTCCATTAGCAGAATATAGAAAATGGTGCAGAATTTCAACAAAGGCTGCATTAGTAAGTGTCATATAATCATCTCACAAACACATTGGTCAACAGTAACCAAAAAGTGGACAACCCCTAATTTTGGGGTCTTACAGGGAGCATGTCATTATTACTGCTGGGGCCTTACAAGGGGCATTTCATTATTACTGCTGGGGCACTACAGGGGGTATGTCATTATCACTGCTGGGGCACTACAGGGGGCATGTCATTATTACTGCTGGGGCCTTACAGGGGGCATTTCATTATTACTGCTGGGGCACTACAGGGGGTATGTCATTATCACTGCTGGGGCACTACAGGGGGCATGTCATTATTACTGCTGGGGCCTTACAGGGGGAATTTAATTATTACTGCTGGGGCCTTACAGGGGGCATGTCATTATTACTGCTGGGGCACTACAGGGGGCATGTCATTATCACTGCTGGGGCACTACAGGTGGCATGTCATTATTACTGCTGGGGACATTTTAACAACTGGGGCACTACAAGAGGAAATTATAGCTACTGGAGAACTACAGGAGGCACTATAGGGGACATTTTAACCACTGGGGACACTACAGAGAGACCTTATTAATACCAGGGGCACTATAGAGGCCTTATTACTACTGGGTGCACTATGGTGGGCATTATTTAGCGCAATATGGAGGACACTACTATTAACAGGGTACTCTTGGGGAATATTTTCATTATTGGGGCACTATTACTAATGAGGGCACTCTGGGAGAGAATTATTACTAACAGAGGGACTTTTATGGTATATTATTATGGGGCGACTTTCTATATGGTACTAGTATTTCTACAGTATATTATTTGGGGGTAATGAGGAGCACTCTGTAAACAGTATTGGGGGTAGCAGCAAGATAATACTGTTGTGGTACCAGGAGGGGGCTATGATGGAAAAGTGAGGAACCTAAGATGTCTGTGTGGTAAACTCTGCAGAGACAAAACGGCACTGATGTCATCATAAGCCGAATGGAAAAAATGTCGAAAGAGAATGTCTACATCAAAGGAGACATCACCTTGAGGCAGTCGATGTAAACGATATATGGTGCTGTATAGTCCTATATGTTCATTCAGCAAGTAAAATATGTCTCTAGTGATAGTGAGTGTGTGAACGGGGGAGGGTGGTTTGAGAATTTGGCTCATATGCATAGGGGTTTGGGCCCCAGATCTTTTGAGACCCTAGTTGCTCCCCTGATGCAGAGAACTGCCTAAGGGCTCATACTTATTTTTTATTCTGGTTTTGTGGACCGTATGCCGAACCATTCATTTCAATGCGTCAGCAAAAAAAAAACTCCATGTGCATTCCGTTGCCGTATATCTGTTCCGCAAAATGATAGAACATGTCCTATTATTGTTCGCTTTACGGACAAGGATAGGACTGTTCTATTCGTGGCCAGCTGTTCTGTTCTGCAAAATACAGAATGCACACGGACCTCATCCCTATTTTTTGCGAATCCGTGTTTTGTAGACCGCAAAATATATACAGTCGTGTGCATGAACCCTGAGACTGACATTTAATATGTGTTTCCACTCATATGGTGTGTTTACCACCTGGCACTTTTTAATAGCATTTTTTGCATTCCCAGCATCTTTTTTCAGAGGAAAATATGTGCCTCTAGTAATGTATCTTCCTCTGTAGAACTGTCTGTGCACCAGAGAAGCACTCTACACCACCTATGAATCTAGCTAAGAGCCATTCAGACAGCCGTGTTGTTGTGGATCCACAAAAATGCTGATCCACAAAAACACGGATGCCGACCAGTGTGTGTTCCGTAATTTGCAGAACATACATGTCCGGCACCCCATACAAAATGCCTATTCTTCTCCGTTTTATTAAATGAAGGCTTTAAAAATCCTGCGTCACTTTATTTCGAGACCCATAACAATAGATCTGTGTAAGGATGTGCTTTTTTCCATGCTGCGTGCTAGTTACTGGTACCATTTTGGGGTAAATATGAATTTTTTCATTACTTTTTACTCATTTGTGGGAGATGAGGTGACCAAATAGCACCAATTCTGGCAGTGTTTTTTTCACTATGTGGAGTAAATAACACAGTTATGTTTTTTGTTATTGTTTAGATACAATATTTTTGCTCTTTTAACCCCTTCAACCCCGGGCCTGTTTTCACCTTCCTGACCGGGCCATTTTTTGCAAATCTGACATTCCCCATATGTCTACTTTATGTTGGCATCATTTTGTAAATGTAATTTTACTTTTTTAGGACGTTAGAGGGCTTAGAAGTTTAGAAGCCATTTTTCAAATTTTCACCATATTTTCCAAAACCATTTTTTTTAAGCACCAATTCAGATATAAAGTGATTTTGAGGGGCTTACATAATGAAACCCCCCATTAATGACCCCATTTTAGAAACTACACCCCTCAAGTTATAAAAAACAGCTGTTACAAACTTTGGTAACCCTTCAGGTGTTCCACAAGAATTAAAGGAAAATGGAGGTGAATTTTCACTTTTTTGGTAGATTATTCATGTTAATAATTTTTTTCTTGCAACACAGCAAGGGTTAACAGCACACTAAACCTCAATACTCATTACTCTGATTCTGCAGTTTACAGAAACACCCCATATGTGGTGGTAAACATCTCTATGGGTTTGTGGCAGTGGTCAGAAGGAAAGGAGCGCCATACGGATTTTGGAGGCAGATTTTGCTAGAATAGTTTTTAGGCACCATTTTGTAATTGAGAGACCCTGACGTACCCCTTCAGTGGAAACCCTCATAAAGTGACCCCATTTTGGAAACTACACCCTTCAAAGAATATATTAAGGGGGGTACTGGCCACTTTGACCCCCTAAGCGTTTTACGGAATTTGGAAACACTTGGCTGTGAAAATGAAAAGTTTCATTTCTTCCAATAAAATGTTGCTTTAGCCCCAATTTTTTTCATTTTCACAAGGGGTAACAGGAGAAAAGCACCCCATAATTTGTTACCCATTTTCTCCTGAATACGGCAACACCCCATATGTGGTGGTAAACTGCTGTGGGGGCACATGGCAGGACTCAGAACAGAAGGAGCGCCATATGGATTTTGCAGAACAGATTTTGATGGATTGGTTTGCGGGTGCCGTTGATTTTTAATTTTTTGAGTTATTGTCGGGGCTCATTTTTTGCGGGACGAGATGACGGTTTGATTGGTACCATTTTGGGGTACATAAGACTTTTTGATCGCTTGGTATTACAGTTTTTGTGAGTCAAGGTGAAAAAAAATAGCTGTTTTAGCATGGTTTTTTAAAAATTTTTTTTTACAACATTCACCTGGGGGGCTATCTTATGTAATATTTTTATAGAGAAGGTTGTTACAGACGCGACGATACCCAATATGTCTAACTTTTTTATTTTTGGAAAGTTTTACACATTAGATGCATTTTAGAACAGAATAAAATCTTTTTTTTGTGTTGCCATTTTCAAAGAGCCATATTTTTTTCAGTTTTCAGGCGATTGTCTCAGGTAGGGTATCGTTTTTGCAGGACAAGATGACGGTTTGATTGGTACCATTTTGGGTTAAATACACCTTTTTGATCGCTTGCTATTACACTTTTTGTGAGGCAAGAGGGAAAAAAATGGTTGTTTTGGGATAGTTTTTTTTTTTTTTTGCAGCATTCACCCGGGGGGCCATATCATGTAATATTTTTATAGAGCAGGTTGTTACGGACGCGACGATACCCAATATGTCTAACTTTTTTATTTTTGGATAGTTTTAGACATTAGATTTATTTTTTGAACAGAATAAAATCATTATTTTGTGTTGCCATTTTCTGAGAGCCATATTTTTTTATTTTTCAGGCGATTGTCTTAGGTAGGGTCTCATTTTTTGCGGGACAAGATGACGGTTTGATTGGTACCATTTTGGGGTACATACGCTTTTTTGATCACCTGCTATTACTCTTTTTGTAAGGGAAGGTGACCAAAAAATGTCTGTTTTGGCATAGTTTTTTTTTTTTTTTTTTTTACTGCATGCACCTGACGGGGTGGATCATGTGCTATTTTTATAGAGCCGGTCGATACTGACACGGCGATACCTAATATGTCTATTTTTTTTTTTTCACTATTTTTTACAATTTTTTTTTTATATTATTTTGTAAAAATGACGCTTTTTTGGGGGGGGGGACTTGAAACTTTTTTTTGTAAAACTTTATTTTTTTTCACTTTTTTAACTTTCTTATTTTACACTTTTTTTTCCACTTTTGGGGGTCTGATCCCTTTACAATGCATTACAATACTTCTGTATGGGAAGTACATGTACGGCGCTGGTCGGGAAGGGGTTAAGGGGGATTTCTGATATTTTCACGTGGATGGCCTATCCTCAGAACAGGTCATCAATATAAGATAGTGAGAGGTCTAATTTATGGCACCCCGCCAATCAGCTGTACGAAGAGGCCGCAGTGCGCCATGAGCACTTAGGCTTCTTCCTAGAACACGTGAAATCACAATTATCAATCACATGGCCTAAGCCAAGCTAAGTCCCATTCAAGTGAATGGGGCTGAGTGGAGATACCAAGCACAGCCGCTACCAAACGTATGGAACAGTGCTTGGTGGGCTGTGAGGAGGCCATGTGAGCTTCAGTGAGCACCGCAGCTTTCTCGAAAGGCTGATTGCGGGGGTGTCGAATCTCAGCCGATCTCATATTGATGACTTAGCCTGAGGATAGGCCATCAATATGAAAATCCCAGAAAACCCATTTAGTATTTGTTGTAAAGCAGTTAAAGGGGTTGATCCACCACTACATACAGTTATTTTATAGATCATAAATAATGAAGCATATTTACCATTTGCATGTAAAAAATCAACCAGTGAAGACTTATGTCATTTACTTATAAAGTATGGTACCACCTGCTGTTCAAATTATATAGCAATGTGTACATCCATGTACTGAGCTGAGTGCTGCTGGTCACACATGCTCAGTCACTCTGCCAACTCCATATCTCTGGTCTGCATGATGATCCTCTGTTCCCTGCAGAACAGCCAATAGATACAACCTTCTGCATGGAAGAAGCCATTTTTATTAGCTGAGTGTGATCACTATGAAAATGCAATTACTATGACAATAATGACTTGCTCAGTATTTTCTCAGCATTAAGCCTCATTCACATTTTAGTGTTTTGGTCAGTAATTTCCATCAGTGATTGTGAGCCAAAACCAGGATTGGAGCCTCCACAGAGATAAGTTATATGAGAAAGATCTGCACCTGTTCTATATTTAGAGCCACACCTGGTTTTGGCTCAAAATCACTGATGGAAATCACTGACTGAAAACTGACGTGTGAATGAGGCTTTAAAGGGGTTCATCTCCCTTCAATTGGACAAAAATTGGACAAAATGCTATAATTACCCTCCATCACTGCTACATTGTAAACGGTGTGCAGGTCTACTCTGAAGGCGAGACAGCACTCATATGAACACCGCAGCGCCTTCAAACAGCTGATCAAGGGGGTGTCGGGAGTTGGAACCAGGGGCGTACATAGAAATCATTGGGCCCCATAGCAAAAATCTGAATTGGGCCCCCTAACTCCGCCCAGTACCCAACCCTGGCCCATCCCATGTGCAGCAAAGGGAACGCCGTAGGAACAAAACCTGTAATACGGTGGAGGAATTGAATTTTTTCCAATTTGGAGTGTTGACTGCAGTTCTATGTAAAATCACAGAAAACACTAGTGCTAATACTGTAGTAGTGTTACCTGCAGTCCTGTGTAAAACCACAGATAACACTAGTGCTGATAATGTAGTAGTGTTACCTGCAGTCCTATGTAAAACCACAGATAACACTAGTGTAGATCATGTGGTAGTGTTACCTACAGTCCTATCTAAAACCACAGATAACACTAGGTGTAGATAATGTGGTAGTGTTACCTGCAGCCCTATGTAAAACCACAGATAACACTAGTGTAAATCGTGTGGTAGTGTTACCTGCAGTCCTATTTAAAACTACAGATAACACTAGTCTAGGTCGTGTGGTGGTGTTACCTGCAGTCCTATTTAAAACTACAGATAACACTAGTGTAGATCATGTGGTAGTGTTACCTACGTCCTTAGTGTTCCTCTCCCACGGGACTCCATGCTGGCGGCACTGTCTTTTCTTTCGTCTTCTTCTTCTTGCCCCCGCAGAACGTCCTGATGCAGCTGCATCAAGACATAGGAACACTGTGGGCATGGTGACGGTGAGACACACAGAGACAGCGAAAAACACACAGGGACGGGGATAGTGACACACAGGGCCAGTGACACACACAGGGCCAGCGACACACACACAGGGCCAGTGACACACACAGGGACAGCAACATACACAGGGACAGCGACACACACAGGGCCAGGGACACACAGGGGCAGCGACACACAGGGCCAGGGACACACACAGGGACAGCGACACACACAGGGACAGCGACACACACAGGGCCAGGGACACACAGGGACAGCGACACACACAGGGACAGCGACATACACAGGGACAGCGACACACACAGGGACAGCGACACACACAGGGACAGCGACATACACAGGGACAGCAACACACACAGGGCCAGGGACACACAGGGCCAGTGACACACAGGGCCAGCGACACACACAGGGACAGCGACACACACAGGGACAGTGACACACACAGGGACAGCGACACACACAGGGACACACAGGGACAGCAGGTACAGAGACAGTCACACACAGGGACAGGAACACAAACACAGGGAAAGACACACACAGCTAGTCCTCACCAAACTCCAGCATGGCTCCTCTCTGTACACACAGCAAAAGCTCTGTGCTCCTCTAGCTCCTCCCCCGCTGGTCACATGGTGACGCCTGGAAGGTCCTTTAGCCCATGAAGAATCACTCTCAATCAATGGAATGGGGCCGCAGCGCATGGAGTACAGGCAGGAATGTACTAAACCCCCCCGGAGGTTTTCTAAATCCTGGCATAGTACATGGGTACCTTGTAACCATGTGCTATGCCAAGATTAGCCAAGCGAGCTCCTTCCTGTGCTTGCTTCGCTAAGCTAAGAGCTGACATGCAGGACTCTTAGCTTAGCGAAGCTGGCAGAAGCCGGAGCCCGCTCCGCTCAGCTAATCCAGGAATAGCACATGGGTACATGGGGAGCAGGAGCAGCAATATGTGCTCCTACCCGATCTCACAGCGCTGCTGCTGCCCATTCATAAAATGTCAACTCCATACACCACTGAATTGTCAGTGGTGTACAGGGAAGTAGATTTTAAGCGCACAGGGAATGGTACGCTTTAGGGAGGCAAAAGTGTAATAAAAATGCAAGATACATTAATAAACTATATTAAAAAAAACTATTATTAGGGCATTAGGGACACATTCACAAAAAAAAAAAATACAAAAGGTTAGTTGCTCTTTACCCTATCAGCAACAATATCCAATAGTTTAATATGAATAATTCATGTTTACACCCAGGTCCGTTTTCCTGTTTGCCGGCGCTGTGTTCTGCAAATGGCCGTCTATGGAATCTTCCATCCATCTGCGTCCTCCATTCCTTTACACCGGACACTGATTGCACATGCACTAGTTCCCCTGTCTGTCCCCAGCGTAAATGAATGGAGTCCATTGACGGAAGGAACCCTCCATCAGGGGTCATTTTAAGGAAGCAGTGGCAGGCAGGTGAGTGGACTTGTCTGTACACATGAATAATTCCTATTACACCATCGGTGCAGTAATTTGCATCTCTCCATTTAAGACAAGATATGATAATCCTTTAATAGTCCTCCAATGGGGAAATTCACAGTGTTATAGCAGCACAGAGAATACAAAAACTCCCAAAAAATAAAAGGTATTATAGTTACAGTGGATTACAGCTAAAAAATAAGGGAAATAAATATCACAGCTTATAGAATTCAGTCTCTGGATGGACTAACATCCACAGGAACCCATAGGCGATGAGTGCAGTCTATTTCTGCTAGGGAGGAATGACTTCCGATAGCGCTCCTTCTCACACTTGGGGTGAAGCAGTCGGTCACTGATGGTACGCTGAATGGTATCACCGTCTCATGCATGGGATGGGAGTTATTCTCCAGCATGGAGATCAGCTTGGATAGTATTCTTCTCTCACCTTCCACCTGCACTGGTTCTAGGGGGCTCCCCAGGATGGAGCTGACTCTTCTAATGAATTCTCTTGCTTTCCCTGTTTGGGGCTGCTACCCCAGCAGGCCACCCTGAAGAAAATGTCTGATGCTACCACAGAGTTGAAAAAGGCCCTAAGAAGTGTCCTCTGCACTCCAAAAGCTCTCAGCCTCCTAAGCAGGTTGCTGTTGCCATTTCTGTATAGTGCATACATGTTATTTGCCCAGCCCAATTGAAGTGTATGGGGGTTACAGAACGAGCCAAGTAAAGGTATATGCTAAAAACACCTACAGTATAAAGATGGGAATATCCCTTTATATATCTTCTCATGTCTTACTATAATTTTTCTCCCTAGTCGAGAACAGCAGTGTTCGGCCATCCTGCTCTAGAAGCACAATCTCTGATACCATCAGGAAGAGATTAATATTCCACCATGTGCTGGCGGAGGATACTTCTACGCATCAGAAGTATGCTGTTAAAGTCATCAGGAAGACAGCCATGCTTGGCGATTACGACGAGGCGGATGTGTTGGTGGAGCACCGAGTCTTGTGGCTGGCATCTGGGAGCCCCTTCCTCGTCCACACACACTTTGCATTGCAGACCAAGGTACAGTATAGAATGCTTTCATCAAATGACCCAACAGGTAACCAAATCAGGAGAACAGGGGGGGATCAGCACTCACTGGAGTACTCTGGCCCCAAGCAAATGGATCTAGTAGGTCTGCAAAAATGTACTTCTATAAAGCTGAGTGCTTTCTCTGTAGACTCAAGGACCTCTGGTCAGGAGCATATGCAGATCTTATAGGGCCCCACAGCAAAATTTAGAAAGCTCCCACATGCCTGTGAGATTTCTGCAGAATTTGCAATGTATTAATTAATTATTTGAGGAAGTTTTTAATTAAAAGAAAAAATTCACTTTACATCACTCACTTTACTGGACATTTGTGTCGGAAACAGGTAGTAAAGGTGCTTTTTTATTTCTCCAATGTATTTGCACCAGACAACTGCCTTAAATACAAATCTCTCTCAGACAGCTCTACATCCTCTGCCTCTCCTGTCATACTAAAATATGAAACTAGCTGCCAGCAGTCACCACTAGAGGGAGCTCAGTGCACAGGAATTTAAACACCATTAAATGCAATAGCACCTGTAAATCTGTTTTCACTGAGCTCCCCCTAGTGTTGGCCAAAGGAATATAAGGTGGATTTATGTGAAGAAGAGAAGGAGATCTGTGCTGAGCCGCCTATCCCCATGGACCCCATAGTAGTCACCTAGTGTGTCTGCATTGTAAGTACGCCACTGCCTTATCCTAAGGAAAATCTCTTTAAAGGAGTATGTTGTTTTCAGTATATAAAGGTATAACGGCAACTTACTAGTCCTTATATAGGGCTAATTTCACACTACAGAATGTAGCATCCTTAAACGGATATTCCACTTTCAGTAAGGTTATTCTTTGTATATACTGTATAGAAAGATTATACAATTTTTTCTGTATCAAGTTCTCAGTGATTCTGATCTCTTACTAAATGGGAGCCTTCATTGTTTTCCTTCCGCTGCAATAAATCTTCCTTGGTCATGTAATGGAGACACATGTATGGCCCTTTACTAGTTACAGATCTGATAACTGTACTGTAATGAGCTGAATGTCTGTGTGTCAATGACACAAACCGTGAGGACTTGATGCAAACTGTTGATTAGAGAATTAGACTAGTTTCACACCAGCGTTACAGAGATCAGGCAGGCTGGTGCAGCAGGGAACAGCCTGCCTCAATGCCCGCCAGACCCATTACCTATAATGGGGACAGGCAGAGATCTGGCTGCAGCTGTGCAAAGAGTCAAATAGCGCAATGTGCATCATTATAGCTCATAGATTTTCCTAGCAGCTGAATGAAAATAATGAAGCTTCCCATTTAATAACTGCAAGCAGAAATTAAAATCACTGAGAACTTGATACAGAAAGTTGATTGTAAAATTAAATTATCTTTCTATACAGTATATACAAAGAATAACCTTACTGAAACTGGAGTATCCCTTTAAGGATGCTACATTCTGTGAAGTAAATGTGTAGATGTTCTGATGGTTTGGTAATGGTGTCTTCTATGTCACAGATGCTTGTTCTTCTTGGTCTGGAATACATGAGCTGTGGGGACTTTGATCAATTCCTATAGATGAAGGGGCAGCTTGACATCCCCAGTGCAAGGTAAGACTAAACAGTCAGAAAATGACATGAAATATTAGATACAGTGTCTGGCCTTATTCACATCACGGTCATGAGATCTGTCTTCCCGTGTGCCGTGCTATGATACTCCTCCTGATATTAAAGCGATACTTGCATCTGGGCATTTATAGTTTATTGATAGGATATGCCATAAGTGTTCAATAGGTGCAGATCCCACCTCTATGACACACTCCTACCTCAAGAATGAAACCTCACCATGAATGGGGAGCAAGCTACACATGCACAGCTTTCTCTATTAACTGCTATAGGACTTCCAAACATACGCGAGCGCATTCCCTTGACTATTTTTGAAATTCCAATAGCAGTGAATTGAGCAGTGCACTCTTCGTTCACATCAGGGCCCCATTCTTGATAAAGGAGTGGATGGCAAAAGGGGAGTCCGCACCTACTGGACATTTATGGCATATCCTATTGACAAACTAATAATGTCCAGATCGGAGAATCCCTTTAAATGACATACTAGACTGTACCCACACATCCAAACTCTCACCTCCACCTGCTGTTTTCAACTTTCTCCCATATTCGCTCCTTCCTCACCCCTGATTCAACTAAAATACTAGTGCATGCTCTCATCATCTCCCGCCTGGATTACTGCAACATCCTCCTGTGTGGCCTCCCATCCATCACTCTCGATCCCCTCCAATCTGCCTCATTAATCCACCTCTCCCCGTGTTTCTCCTTTATTTTCCCCCTCTGGCAATCTCTTCACTGGCTCCATGTAGCCCAGCAAATTCAGTTTAAAATACTTACAACTACATATAAGGCCATCCACAACCTGTCCCCTCCTTATATCTCTGACCTGCTTTCTCCATACATCCTCACACATAATCTCAGATCCTCACAGAAACTCCTCTTCAGTTCTCCTCTCATCTGTTCTTCTCGCAATTGACTACAAGATTTCTCCCATGCCTCTCCCCTACTCTGAAACTCACTACCCCAACACTTCAAGCTCTCCCCCAACATCCCAACTTTCAACAGTAACCTGAAAACCCATCTTTTCAGGAAAGCCTACCAATGAGCATGCTGCCATCACACAACCACATGAGCAGCCTATACCTACTGTCAGGGGCGTAGCAATAGGGGAAGCAGGGGAAGCAGCTGCTTTGGGGCCCAGACCCACAAGGGGCCCCCTCAGGAGGGAGACTAATTGATTTTTTTGTCAGGGCCCCCTCAACAGTATTATACAATGACATTATATACAGTTACACTATAGGAAACGGATGGAGCGGCTGTCAGGCCTTGTCTGGGAGAGCTCAATCTTGACTAGTCAGAAGAGTGAGGGTTGCATGTGAGTTGTGGGTTGCGAAGAAGTTTCTGGGGGGGGCCCCATTCAAAAATTTGCTGTGGGGCCCAGTTAGTTGTAGTTATGCCACTGCCTACTGTGTTCTCCCCTTCCCTTATAGATTGTAAGCTCTTGTGGGCAGTGTCCTCTACCCCACTGTACAAGTCTGTTAAAAGTTTGTTTATTGTATTTTTATATTTGTGTAATCCCACCATGGAATTAATTTGTGTACAGCGCCATAAATTAATGGTGCTTTCAAATAAATAATAATAACAGCACACCTCCTCAATGTGTTTTGATGGAACCTTAGCCCTAGTCCCACATATTAATACAAGTCAGTGTGATTTTAAGACATCATGCATCTTTGGCAAAAATTCTCCCATCATGTGCCAGTGATAAGAAAAATATGTCACCTGTTATTCTTGAATCTCCTGTGTTATCCCCATGTTATATTCACTTATTTTATTTTCTGACAGATTCTTTGCCGCAGAACTCGTGTGTGGCATCCAGTTTCTACATTCAAAGGGCATCGTCCACCGAGACCTCAAGCCGGAAAACATCCTGGTGGCTGATACTGGTCATATTAAGATCACAGATTTTGGTCTTGCACTGGAGAACATGTTTGGAGACCGCACAGGCACTGAATATGCTGGAACAGGAGGCTATGTGGCTCCTGAGGTGAGAAAATGAGACTTTAACTCATTTTCACTGATCCAGTTTTATCAAAAGGGTTTTCCAGCTATCAATATACCCAGTTGGGGCAGATTGGTAGGAGTTTGACTATAGGCACCACCCTAGCTATTTGAAGGGGTCGCACAATCCATTACTGGTTACAATCAACTCTTAATGGCTTCAATACCATCTGCTAGTTGCATGGTACTGTAGCTTCTTCCATTTGAAGTGAATGGGACAAAGCTGCAATAACCCGAAATACCCCAGGTAGTAGCTCCACAAACACTTGATCAGTGGGGGTGGGGAAAAGTCGGATCCCCAACCCCACTGATCTCATATTAATGCCCTAATGTGAAGAAATATAACCAATATCCTGAACCAGGAAAACCTCTTTAATTGTGGACCATGCACACTGTCAGAGTTTAGGAATGTAGACAATACGTATCCAAGGGACATATAAGCCAGAATCACTGTCTGCAGAGTAACTTGTTGAGAGTAATTCTAAAGTCATACTGTTCATTATTTATTGTCTGTCCATTCTGTATGGATGAAGGCCTCCTCTTAGTAGCAACGGCAAGTGTTCATCAAGTAGCTCTAGTTATGGCAGTGAACTGTGGACAATACAGGATGAAACAGGCTACTTCCCAGGACAAGACATTTTCCATTTACTTACAGACATATGTATAAGGGCTAAATGATCTTCCAGGTCTTGTGATTAGATATTTACTTGGCATACTTAGAGGGGCTGTCCCATCTGGACCACCTCTTTTTAGATTCAAGCCACCCCAATAGTCAACAGATCCCAACGGGATTCTGTTAGAGATCACCTGTTACCACTGCTAGTGATGAGCGAAGAGAGATTTGGATGTTATATCCAAAGTCGCTTTGTTCATAACTTTGGATTAATACCGTACGAAGATCCGTCTCCTTACAGTATTAGAATGTATGGGCTCCGATGAGCCGAAGTTTGTTATTCGTGAAGTCACATGTGACTTTGTTGAATAACTTCGGTAAATGATTTTTAAAGTCGAAAATCACTTTAAAACTGAACTGGTACGGAAGCATCTGAAGCTCGCTTTGCCCATCTCTCACCACTGCACTGGGTGCTGATGAGGAAACCTTATATTGTAATATACCCGTTTAAATGAATGAGCCACCAGGTAACACTTGGTCACAATGAGCCTACAAGACTGAGGTTCCCGTTGTCGCTCTCAAGTGACAAGACGTTTATCAGAAAAATAAGCTCTGCAAGGCAATGTTTGTTCCCACAGCAGCAGATGACTTTGTGGTTGCAGTTTATCTACAGCTGGATGGAGGCAGAACATCTTGCCCTCATTCAGCTAAACACCTTGTGCTAATCATTACTACACTATGCTGGTAATGGCCAAAGCCTTAACGCCTATAATGTGGGTTTCATAGTAAGAGCTATATAGTAATCTTCTCTCCTTTCTGGCAGATGCTGGCTGAGGAGGAGTATGGCGTCGGAGTGGACTGGTATTCATTTGGTGTCATCCTAAATCAAATGATTACCAGTAAGTGTATGTACCATCCTACACTATTTGATACCACACGCTCCAGCGCTGAAGATATCATCAAAGAGGTCAGTATGTTACTGCATGGAACTAATGTATTTTATATAATGTTATATGATAAACTGATAAGAAGACATCTCCTTCCTACAATACACCATAGTGCACCATGAACTCCATTACTAATACTTGCCATTGTAGTGTTTAGAACTCATGTTGTCCCTTGGAGGTGCTGGTAGCAGGACAACAATACTCAACGAGTGCTTATGTAGTATTTAAGGCTACAATTTTGATCTTACACAAGAGGATGTAGAGTAGCCACCTCTGGAGCAATAACTTGCACAGAACCAGCACAGACAGCAATAGCACAATGTCTGACAAGAGGCCCAAGAACTACCCCAAAGCCTGGTTAAATAACAGCATCAACTAACACTTTTACAAACAAGGGGAACATTATACAAGTTCTCCCATTTTAAAATATTTGAGAAAAACTGACCTAAGGCTTAATTGGAAGGATTTCTCCTTTATAGTAAGAGTCATGTAGTGAATGTACTGAGGACACATCCACTAAACACACTTAGTCAACCCATAAGTTCATTTAGATTTCTAAAATCTCCCATTGCTGACATTACAGAATGAGCCCAACATTCAGATAGAATAAACATTGGGTCAAAACTAGTGGAAAGGAAAAGTGAAGATGTCGCCCATAGAGACCAATCAGCTTTCTGATTTCATTTCCCAGCTAGTCTCTGAAAATGTAGATCTGGAATCTGACTGGTCATTATGGTCAGAGGAAGCTATGGTCACTTATAATAATATTTCTCATTTTCAGCTCCTTCAGAGAGATCCTGCCAAGCGCTTAGGAGTCCACGGTAACATCCGAGGTAATCAATTCTTCCAGCATATTGATTGGGTGTCAGTGGAAGACCTTAGGATGCCCCCACCACACATCCCTGTAGTAAGTACATGAACAGAAAGTCCATCCTGCTTTAGATACACTTTATATACTATATACTAATCTCAGTATCAGGGGCTTAATAGGGAGACATGTTGGCAGGTGCTGAGGAGGAGCACAGACATCAAGCAGTAGCAACCATCACAGGACATTGTAATTTGGTGACTGGACCACTGAACTCCAAATCCAGAAATGCATTTTTATATAGGATTTAGTGGACTACAAACTACATATGACCACTGAGGTTGTGGCGAATGGTGAAACACTACTAAAATATCAGGTTCTGGGCAGTGTTCAAGGTCCTGTCCTGTCACATATATCCTTTATGATTTTCAAATATTATATTTGGAGCACTTAAAAAGGGGTTATCTAAAGATCATAATTTTATGTGAGCTTCATATCAGGTTTGTGATAACCTTTGATCATCATTTCCTAATTTTCATCTATTTCTTTTTCTTGTAGCCATCTATACCTCAACACCCTGCCAGATGTTTCAACCTGGACAAAATGGAGGCAGCAGAGGCCAAGAAGCGACGTTTACCACTGAAACACCAGGCCATTTTCAGAGGGTTTTCGTTTGTCACCTGGTAAACCCTTCACCAGCTCTAATGTCACCAGAGCAAGATGTCCTCTGAGCTCCTAGAGAAGTTCAACGGATGTAAAGAAGAACGGACCCAGGTATATAGTTGGAAATAATAACTGCTCCTATATAGTTGTATGAACTTCATAATGTTTCAATATTTAACGTTCATAAATGTGAAGCTTCAATTTGATAAGCAGTAAATGCTTGTGTAAAATCCCTCATTTTAACATGTAGCAAACAGTCTGTGTATATTATACCACATCATATGGTCTCAGTATTGATACATCCTGTAATATAGACCACAGTATGAAGAATATCATAGTGGACCCTGAAATAATGTCTGCAATGGAATCAAAGCAAAATCTTCAAGAATTAAGATGCGTCTGACAGTGACCAAGAACACTGATGGACATGGCTAGCAAAAGCCTTTGGCAGTACGTATGCACCATGTTCCAAATTATTATGCTAATTATATTTATCTCTGATTTTACTAAATGGTCGGTGCAAATGACAGTCAGTATAATAAAAGTCATTACCCGTTAGAGTATACATTGAATTTTATTGAACAAACCTCCCAATGATAACAGTATATTCTTCAAAAAGTAAAAAAACTCAAAATGCACTGTTCCAAATTATTATGCACAGTAGAGTTGCTAAACATTTTATATGTTTTTAAGAACTGAAAATGCTGATTTGTGGAATTTGCAGCATTAGGAGGTCACAGTAACTGAAATAAAAAGCTATTTCAATCCAAAACATCCTAACAGGCCAAGTTACATGTTAACATAGGAACCCTTCTTTGATATCACCTTCACAATTCTTGCATCCTTTGAACTTGTGAGTTTTTGGAGAGTTTCTGCTTGCATTTCTTTGCATGATGTCAGAATAGCCTCCCAGAGCTGCTGTTTTGATGTGAACTGCCTCCCACCCTCATAGATCTTTTGCTTGATGATACTCCAAAGGTTCACTATAGGGTTGAGGTCAGGGGAAGATGGCCACAACATGAGTTTATCTCCTTTTATGCCCATAGCAGCCAATGACACAGAGGTATTCATTGCAGCATGAGATGGTGCATTGTCATGCATGAAGATGATTTTGCTCCTGAAGGCACGTTTCTGCTTTTTGTACCATGGAAGAAAGTTGTCTGTCAGAAACTCTATATACTTTGCAGAGGTCATTTTCACACCTTCAGGAACCCCAAAGGGGCCTACCAGCTCTCTCCCAATGATTCTGGCCCAAAACATGACTCCTCCACCTCCTTGCTGACGTCGCAGCCTTGTTGGGACATGGTGGCCATCCACCAACCATCCACTACTCCATCCATCTGGACCATCCAGGGTTGCACGACACTCATCAGTAAACAAGACTGTTTGAAAATTAGTCTTCATGTATGTCTGGGCCCACTGCAACCATTTCTGCCTGTGAGCACTGGTTAGGGGTGGCTGAATAGTAGGTTTATGCACCACAGTAAGCCTTTGAAGGATCCTACACCTTGATGTGTGAGGGACTCCAGAGGCACCAGCAGCTTCAAATATCTGTTTGCTGGTTTGTAATGGCTTTTTACCAGCTGCTCTCTTAATCCGATGAACTTGCCTGGCAGAAACCTTCCTCATTCTGCCTTTATCAGCACGAACATGTCTGTGCTCTGAATCAGCCACAAATCTCTTCACAGTACGATGATCACACTTAAGTTTTCGTGAAATATCTAATGCTTTCATCCCTTGTCCAAGGCATTGCACTATTTGATGCTTTTCGGCAGCAGAGAGATCCTTTTTCTTTACGATTTTATTTGAAAACAGTGGCCTGCTTAATATTATGGAACATCCGGTTTTCCTTCAATTGGGCTCACCTGGCAAACTAATTATCACAGGTATCTGAGATTGATTTCAGTGATCCAAAGAGCCCTGAGACACAATACCATCAATGAGTTTAATTGAAAAACAAAACATTTTATCTTTATGACACTTAAATCCAATTTGCATAATAATTTGGAACATGGTGTAAGCATGAGAACATCTGCGCTTATTCTTAATCATAGGCATGTGTAATTTACCGGTAACTGATCTTCTCAAATACACAATAGCGCCACCTTGTGATGCTGTCTTGGGTTGAAAGAGGCAGGATTTTTTTTTATCATATACCTATGATCATTTTAAATGTGACCCACTACATACAGAGTTATGCTCTGTATATAGTCATTTTTTGTAAGTTACCGGTAATAGGATTTCCTCTTGTCCGTGACAGCGCTGTCCTAGATGAGAGGAAATAGGCGCGGAATGACTGGCTATTACGGGGTGGATGAGGCCGGATCTTTTTTTTTTTTTTTCAGACTAACACCTATCAATAGAGGACACCAATGACACCAATGAACCCAGCAAGTAGACACAGAAGACTAGCACATCTATAAGTAAGTAAGTAAAACAACATAATATCTTTTCTCCTTTTTAATCACAGGCATGTTGGATTGGAGAAAGTCAAGGATGGCCCGCTATTCATGGGTGGAGATGGCTGGATTTTTTTAACCACATGCCTATGATGATTTTAATTGTGACCCACTATATATAGAGTTACACTCTGTTTTTTTCAGTTACCGGTAATAAGATTTCCTCTTATCCCTGATGGTGCTATCCTAGATGAGGGGAAATAGGAGTGGAATGGACGGCTATTAAGAGGTGGAGGAGGCTGGATCTTTTTTTTTTTCAGACTAACACTTGTCAATATAGAACACCAATGAACTAAGCAAGTAGATACAGAAGACCAGCTAGTCCATAAGTAAGTAAAACAACATATCTTTTCTCTTTTCCAATCACAGGCATGTTAGATTCACCAGTAACTGACCTCCGCAAATTCACAATAGTGCCACCTTGTGATGCTGTCTTGGATTAGAGAAATTCAAAAATGGCCTGCTATTAATGAGTGGAGGAGGCTGGATTTTTTAACCACATGTCTGTGATCCTTTTAAATGTGAACCACTATATACAGAGTTATGCTCTGTATATAGTAATCTTTTGTAAGTTACCGGTAATAGGATTTCCTCTTGTCCATGACAGTGCTGTGCTAGATGAGGGGAAATAGGCGCGGAATGGCCGGCTATTAAGGGGTGGAGGAGCCCGGATCTTTTTTCTTTTTCAGACTAACACCTATCAATAGAGGACACCAATGAACCCAGCAAGTAGACACAGAAGACTAGCACATTTGTAAGTAAGTAAAACAACATAATATCTTTTCTGCTTTTTAATCACAGGCATGTTGGATTCACCGGTAACTAACCTCCTCAAATTCACAATAGCGTCACCTTGTGATGCTGTCTTGGATTGGAGAAAGTCAAGAATGGCCCGCTATTAATGGGTGGAGGAGGCTGGATGTTTTAGCCACATGCCTGTGATAATTTTAAATGTGACCCACTATATACAGAGTTATACTCTGTGTATAGTAATTTTTTTTTCAGTTACCAGTAATAAGATTTCCTCTTGTCCATGAGTTATAGAGTTATACTCTAAGTATAGTAATTTTTTTCTCAGTTAGTGGTAATAGCATTTCATCTTATCCATGATAGTGCTGTCTTAGGTGAGAGGAAATCGGCGCAGAATAGCCGGCTATTCAGAGGTGGAGGAGACAGGATCTTTCTTTTTTTTTGTCAGATTAACACCTGTCAACAGAGGACACCAATAAACCCAGCAAGTAGAAAACTAGTACATCTGTAAGTACTACAGCAACATAACGTATTTTCTTTCACAGGCATGTTGAATTCACCAGCAATGGTGGATCGTAATAGGGATATTTCGGGCGACAGCCCCAGGCCCCACATTTCTTTAGGGCTCATCACTGCCCAAAATGCCCACATTACACAATGTATTCAGTTCAGCAATGCTGCGGCAGGTGCTGCAGTATCCTCTCACGGCAGTACAGTTTCTTTAATGCCCTGCTCTCTGCTGCAGACCTTGTCCCTTCCTTTTTCTGGCGCTGCTGTGTCTTTGCCAAAAGAGGAGGAGGTCAGAGGAGCAATCAGCACGAAGGAGGAGCCGGCGCTGCTTTCAGCAGCACTTTTAAGACTGCAGGTAACTCACTAAAAGAGTTCAAGAGGGGCCTGGATGCATTCTTTGAGTGTAATAATATTACAGGTTATAGTTATTAGAATTCTGTAGAAGAGTCGTTGATCCAGGAAATTATTCTGATTGCCTCGTTGGAGTTAGGAAGGAATTTTCCCTCCTAAAATAAGGAAAATTGGCTAATTCATGTTATTTTTTTTCCTGCCTGGAGTATGTAAGTGTTTGTGTGTATGTGTATGTGTGTGTATGTATGTCTGTCTGTATGTATGTGGGGATGGTGAACCTGATCCGTTTACCATGTTGGTCACACCTGATCCGTCCCCATTGACTTGCATTGGGGGTCATTCTGGATCCGTCTTCGTGCGGATGCCTGGACCGGAGAGAAAACCGCAGCATGCTGCGGTTTGTTCTCCGGTCTGAAGACGGAACAGAATGCTTTCAGGAGCATTCCGTTGTCTTCAGGTCAGTTTTGTCCCCATTGACAATGAATGGGGACAAAACTGAATCGTTTTTTTCCGGTATTGAGCCCCTATGACGGAACTCAGTACCGGAATTTAAAAACGCTAGTGTGAAAGTAGCCTAACATAGATAACCACACTCACTTTCCCACCCATATTTCAAAACTGGAGTGAATGGTGCAAAAAGTCACAAGATGTTTGCGCAAGTGAGCTCAAAAAGTTGCATAAGCTCCATTTTGCAACTTTTTGAAGGAAGAATTCGGGATTGAAGGCGTGATTAATCAGAGCCATAGAGGGAGATTTATTGAGGGAAATTTATTTATTGCCAGAAAAGTGGCTTTAAAAAAAAATCTAAAAAAAAAAAAAAAAGTTGCAAAGGCTAGTTTTACACCATTTTTGCCACATTACAGAAAGGGTGTATGGCGAGGGTGGGAAGGGGGCGTGGCCAGCTGCCATGACAAATTTATCTTAATTTAAGTACATTTTCTTGCACAAATGAAGCCAGAAATCTACAGCAACTCTGAGCCGCCGCACATTTCTTTTGAGATGCACGGACTTCCAGAGGATGCGCCTAATTTTGATAAAAGTGGATGTCTTGATAAATCTCCTTTATAATCCTTATAGTAAAGGTGATGGATTTCAGTAACGGCAGTGTTTTTGTACAGACCTATATGGAAAATCCTTTGTCAATTGGGGCTCATGAACACGACCGTTGGATGTTTTGTGATCCACAAAAAAAAAACGGAACAGACATGGAAAAAATACTATGTTCACGTGCATGAGCCCTAGCAAAGATAATGGCTAGCAAACAAGAAAACATTTTAAAGGCAATGCATCTATTGTTTAAATCAACATTTTATGTTAAATTTGTTTTTAAAAAATGTTGTTTTTTTTTGTTTTATTTACAATGTGTATATATAATAAAACTAATAACCTTTTATCTAGAACAAGAATACTGAAGAAAATTCCTGAAATCTGCCACTGGTACTTCTTGTCTTGTAGAGCCGGGCTTTTTAATTTTCATCTACTGAGGCCTCGCCATTACACAAAGCCATGACAAAATTTGTAAAAAATGAAAAACAAACTCAATTTATCTTAAAATTTGTCTTATGAACTGTCGGCCTTTGCATACAAGCGTCTGACATATGTGTGCTGCAGCCAATCAGTGGCCTCAGCAGTCATGTGCCTTGCTCCATTGCAGAGCTCTTATGCCAGGGATTCATGGTCACTGGGTGGGGGAGGGGGTGTTGTGAAAAAAGAACATCAAGACTGACTCTGCAGGGGATCTGAGGGGTACATAGTGTTTTTTTTTATTTAAAAACATTTTCTGCTTGTTTTAAGAACTTGGATAATTCCAAAAGCAGTCAGTTTTGTTGCTGAACCAGACACTGGTGCAACCGTTGAAAGTCCTGAGCAGCATATGATCGCTACTGACTCTCTAGCTGTGCCACACTAACAACTATGGGACCTCTCATCAGTGAGGCCTGCCTCACGGCACTGTATCAATTCTCAGAAGTCACCTCATTATCATCACAGGCACAATTACAATGAAGGTAACACCTGTATTATAAAGTTTGTGGCAGATAACACAAGATCCACTATTCACAATACATTGTAGAAATAACTCCTCTTCCCTTTTCATCCACCCTTTGCATAGGTCACAGAGCATACCCGCAACATTTTAAGTTAATAATTATCTTTGAAGGGCATCTGTCAGCAGATTTCTACCTATAAAACTGCCTGACCTGTTGCATTTGTGACCTGTTGTATTTGTGTATATAATTGTTGATTGTATACGTCTCAGAAAAATGAAGAGAACATTCAGAGAGACTGTAAATGAGTTGGTGCTGCCTGACCTTAGGTACTGCATCTAAGGCATCCTTCCCGTTCTACACTCAACTCCTACAAGAGGAGTGTGTCCAGAAATTGGTAGTAGAAGGAATATCAGACCAAAATTAATACACAAATCAAAGTACATTTAGGAATGTTATGATGGCAGTCCATGTCCACCACATCTCCATTCCTACCTGGCAGGCAGGGGCGGACTGAGAACTTAAGGCCCTGGAAAAAACACTAAAAATGGCCCCGTTTTGTAGTCAGGTCCAAATTGATGTAAGGCAGGGCCAGCAATACCATATTGTGGCACATTATACCGCCCCAACAGAGCCAAATACCACAGTACATCATACAATACTGCCAGCAGCACAAAATACATCCCCAAAAACTGCCACTGGCCGGCCATGAGGAGGGCTCAGGTGGCCCCCTGGGAATCAGCCCACCGGGAAATTTCCCTGTAAGGTCTATGGCCAATCCACCACTGGTGGCAGGCTCAGCCGCCATAGTACCACTGCTCCATCCACCTCCACGCGTTGTGAGGCCCAAATCCTGTTATTTCCATAGGATTCACTCTCCCTCCAGCATTAAAAGGCCCAATGTCTGCACCCTAATCTTTCCCAGTCAATGGATGGCCATCCTAGGGTACTTAAAATGTACCTAATCCTCCAGCAAACGTTATTCAATAGCACAGTGTATACTCATGAGGAATAAATACAATGTCTGGTCATTATATGATTTGTATCTGCCATTTTTACTAGTATCTGCATTTTGAATATCCAGGGGCGCCGGGTGGAATCGTCCTATGTGTGCGCCGTCCTGCTCCTCCTGCGCTGTAGAGACCTGCCAGGAGCATGTAAGTATTTATGTGTATTTGTATGTGTATATGTCTGTGTATGTTTATGTGTATGTCTGTATGTATTTATGTATGTATGTATCTGTGCAGGTGACGCATCTGTCATGAACTCCATTGAAAGTCAATGGAGGACGGATCCGTTCACCATTGTGTCACACCAAACGCATCCGTCCCCATTGACTTTCATTGGGGTCATGACGGATCCGTCTTGGTGCGGTTGCCTGGACTGGAGATTTGCTCTCCGGTCTGAAGACGGAAAGGAATGCTTCTAGGAGCATTCCGTTGTCTTCAGTTCAGTTTTGTCTCCATTGACAATGAATGGGGACAAAACTGAAGGGTTTTATTCCGGTATTGAGCCCCTATGACGGAATTCAATACAGGAATTATAAAACGCTAGTGTGAAAGTAGCCTAAGCAGTGGAGGTCTGTTCAGTGGTCTACCTCTCAGCACCTGGGTTTCTATTTCACAAAAGCCAGAGAGTATAGCATCACTTTTCAAAACCAGAAGGCCCGATTCTCTGAACATATAATAATGGTAGGGGGTAATTGAACAGAATTGAACGGTAGAATTCCCTACACTTCCTGCAGATGAGTGGCTTCATTGACATTATTGTGGTTCCTTCTGTAGACACTGCAAGCACAAGAAAGTGTTAGGGTGTTGCCACACAGTCAGGTCTCCTGATGCAGTTTTGGAAGCCAAAACCAGGAGTAAATTATATAGAAGTCCTATCTGTCCTTTATACTTTCTCTCCTTTTATGATTCATTCCTGATTCTGGCTTCCACAGCTGCATACAGAAACCTAACCGTGTGGCCATACCCTTCAGCCCCTTGCAGACGAGCGTGTGTCACACACGCACAAAATCCGCATCGTAGCCCCTGGCCTGAACTCCCGACACTGACCGGGTTACATAGCATTATTCTGATTTATGATGCTATGTAACCCTTACAGTTCTGGAATGTGTTGGATAACACTAACATAATGCTGTCAGTGTTATACAATACATTCCAGAACTGTAAGGGTTACATAGCATCATAAATCAGAATAATGCTATGTGACCCCGTCAGTGTCGGGAGTTCAGGCCAGGGGCTGCGATGCGGATTCTGTGCGTGTGTGACACACGCTCGTCTGCAAGGGGCTGAAGGGTACCTGCGCACAGCAGTGTTGTTTATGTAGATTTTTGCTTGTGTTTTGCTGCATTTCTTAGCAATCTCATCTACTCAACTGGTACTGTATTATGCTGTGAATGTTTTGCAGTAAAACCATACATGCACGCATACATATATGACATATACATAAATAAATGTCTTATCCGTTGAGGTTCAATTGCTAGGAACCCAGCAATCAGCAGAATTGGGGTCCTGTGCCCCCTGTTGCTACACTGAAGCTGGTCACAGATGACTATTTCACATAACTGTAACCTTTACATTGAACAGCGTTGTTTACTCTCAAAATAACTTATAGTGCTTATTGTATATGGCCCTATATACTTTATCATTAAATTGCTTTATTGGCTACAATTTGCATGTTACAGCTTTTATCTATTGGCATTTTACATTCAGTCATAAGTATGGAGAATAACAAATCTCTGGCATAGTAAAAAGTTCACATAACGGTGCTTGTCTATACCAATTTTAATATTGTCTTTTTTTAGCCTTATAAACTATGTTACTGTGAGATGAGTTGTTGATCCAGGGAGTTATTCTGATTGCCTGATTGGAGTTGGGAAGGAATTTTTTACCCTAAAGTGGGGAAAATTGGCTTCTACCTCACAGGGAGGTTTTGCCTTCCTCTGGATCAACTTGCAGGATAACAGGCCGAACTGGATGGACAGATGTCTTTTTTTTCAGCCTTATAAACTACATTACTATGTAATCATAAACTGGCCGAAGTGGTGTAGAACAATTACAAAGCAGATTTAGCTACAGTAGATGCATTTTTCAATACTTTCACCATGATTAAGCAATATAAATCTTCTGGGTTTAAGGTGTGTGTGTGTGTGTGTGTAGTCTTCAAATTCCTCACCCCCTACAACACAGTTTCCCTTTGGGGAGAGAAACCTACAATTTCAATTTCTGAGGGTATCTTTGTGTGACAATCAATACATACGCAGGAGCTCAGACTGGTCTCTATATGCTTGTGAACAATATGCCACTTGTCTCTGATCCTTGCAGAGCATCAGGGTTGGAGTGTTAGGGAATATGAACTGTTGATGGTCTGCCTCCATGTCTATTTTTTTGTATGAAACCCTGCCCTTTTTTAATTGATGGTTCAAGGAACTATGAACTAATCTATAACCGCAATCATCCCTGGTAGTTCTTTGAGGTGCTGCTGAGGACTTGACGCCAGCAAATGACATTGAGGCTGATAGCTAATATTATTATTTGTGCTGCTAGTACATGCCTTCCTCACCCCTGAGTCAACTAAAATACTAGTGCATGCTCTCATCATCTCCCACCTAGACTACTGCAACATCCTCTTGTGTGGCCTCCTATCCAGCACTCTCGCTCCCGTCCAATCTATCCTAAACTCCGCTGCCTCGTTAATCCACCTCTCTCCTCGTTTTTCCCCCTCCCACGGGCAATCTCTTCACTGGCTCCCCATCACCCAGCAACTTCAGTTTAAAATACTTACAACTACATATAAGGCCGTCCACAACCTGTCCCCTCCTTATATCTCTGACTTGCTTTCTCCATACATCCTCACACATAATCTCAGATCCTCACAGAAATTCTCCTCAGTTCTCCTCTCATCTGTTCTTCCCACAATTGACTACAAGATTTCTCACATGCCTCTTCCCCACTCTGGAACTCACTACCCCAACACATCAGGCTCTCCCCCAATATCTAAACCTTCAAGAGTAACCTGAAAACCCACCTGTGCTTGGTAATCTGAGAGAAGGCCGCTGTGCTCACAAGAGTGGCAGTGCCTTCTCAATACAGCTGATCGGCGGAGGTCCCCGGTGTCAGATCCTCACCGATCAGATACTGATCACCTATCTAGTGGATAGGTCATCAGTATAAAAGTCTTGGAAAAGTGCGTTAAGCTCAATATTCATAAAATAAAACATTTTTTAAAGAATTTGTTGGCTGTCTTTAATTTTCATTTTGGATGAACTATGCCATAAAATTTACAGTAAATACAAAATGTTGTCATTCTAACAACTCTACCCCGAAGCGATAAATGGATTGTTGGGAGAATATTATGAGCAGTTATACAGGGAGGATACTGATAGTATGCCAGATCAAACAATCTTGGATAGCGTCTCACTATCAACAGTGTCCCCGGAGCAGTTGGAGATGCTGAATACAGAAGGGGAAGTGTTGAGAGTGATTGGCTCCCTAAAAAATGGCAAAGCTCCAGGGCCTGATGGACTCTCAGGAGAGTTCTATAAACTACTGAAAGTAAAGGTGGCGGAAACGTTGGTGGCGGTTTATAACAATGCCTTGGGGTCAGAAGGACTGCCGAGGTCGGCCTCAATGGCCTACATCAAACTTATATTAAAAGCGGGACGGGACTCAACACAACCAGGCTCTTACAGGCCTATTTCCTTGATAAATGTAGATGCAAAGATTCTGTCAAAACTGATAGCGGATAGGCTGGGGTCCATCATGCCTACCCTGATAACTCCAGCACAGGTGGGCTTTACCGTGGGAAGGGCCGCGGTTACTAATATATGTACGGTATTGGCAGCTTTATAGAGTACAGCACCAGCCACGCCACGGGGAGACACCTGCACTGCTGATGCTAGATGCAGAAAAAGCATTTGATAACGTATGGTGGCGGTGGTTGGGGTTGGTGCTGGACAAAATGGGCTTTAGCGGGGCTTTTATTAACTTGCTGAACCATATATATGAGTGTCCTCAGGCAAGAGTGCATACGGGAGGATTCCTATCTAGGGCTTTTAGTCTTCAGAAGGGGACCAGACAGGGGTGTCCACTATCGCCCTTGTTATCTAATATTGCAATAGAACCCTTAGCAAGATATCTGTTACCCTCTGGGGTATTTACAGGCATTGAGGTGGGAAAGCAGGAAGTCAAGTCAGCCTTATTTGCGGATGACGTTATCTTGTTTTTAGATAATCCATCAGAAAATCTACCCAGAATATTATCCGCCCTGAGGGACTTTGGGGGCTACTCAGGATATAAGATCAATATATCTAAGTATGGATTATTAAATCTAAAGGGGTACTCAGATAGGGAGGTGGCATTGGGGAAGACTTTCGGCATATCAACCCCTAAGGAATGCATTAAATATCTGGGAATAAAAATCGGGCGTCAAACAACAACACTTTACAGTCTGAACTATAGACCCCTTATTGATAGAATATCCTCAGACTTGAGGAAGTGGGCCAAGCTCCCGCTGAATTTAGTGGGAAGGTGTCACTTAATTAAAATGTCATGCTTTGCAAGGCTGCTATACCCACTCCAAATGATACCGCTCTTGTTGAAGCACAAAGATGTCTTGTATTTGAATAGGCAATTCTCCACTTTTATATGGTCTGGAAAAAGACCAAGGATAGCCTTGGAAAAGCTAATGAGGCCCAGAACGGAGAGAGGGGTGAATTTCCCAAATATCAGAGGTTACAATTTAGCTTGTCTGGTGCGTCATATTTTGGACTGGAGAGGGGGCATGTCATTTCACTCCAATACTTCCTTGGAGAGACATCTGGCGAAACCCTGGAACTTGATGGCACTCGTCCACTTGGGTTTCAGCTTGCTGCGGTTTGCTCTCCGGTCTGAAGACGGAACGGAATGCTTTTAGGAGCATTCTGTGTCTTCAGTTCAGTTTTGTCCCCATTGACAATGAATGGGGACAAAACTGAAGCGTTTTATTCCAGTATTGAGCCCCTATGACAGAACTCAATACCGGAATTATAAAACACTAGTGTGAAAGTAGCCTTAGGGCTGTATTACACCAACAGATTATCTGTCAGATTTTCTTACCAATCATTGCTCAGAGGGCCAATTACACACAGATCTTTTGTTATACACATCAACTATTGGTCTGTTTGGACAGATATTGGTCAGATCTGTTGGTGTAACACAGGCCTTAGAGACGAGAAAATTGATTCTAAACGAATCAGGTTCATTATGAATTTTCCCAAAATTTTGCTGCCGAACGAATCCGAAGCTTTTACGATTTGTTTCCGACAAATTGCAGCACACAGTGCCCGCAACTTTCTCTGTAAAAATTGGAGGGAAACAGGGCTGAAAGGATAAAGATGGATGATCACATGACCCTGGAAGGGAGGGGGCTTGCCCATAGCCACCATGATTGGCTGACAAACAGCCTTTTAGCCAATCAGGGGGTAGGATTTTGTCAGGTCCTTCAGCTTTGTGTAAAGAACAGACGCCATTGTGAGCTCAGCCTGCCATGTGAGAGGACGTGTGTCCAATGTCTCTTGGCAGACACCATGTAGACAAGCCATCTTGGAAGCTGTCTTATATTTAGAACTGGAGCCGGATGCACTGAAGTTATGGAGAGGCCGATTCACCACCAGGTATAAGGGTTATTAAGACCGGCGTCTATAATGCCGGTCTTAAAAAATAACCCCCATCGTTTTTGGGTTCAAAGCCAACAAAAGCAACACTTTCATGGAGACCGTTCTATTTTTCTTAATTGAATCCTACTGATATAAATTTTACACACGTGTAAATAGTCTTGATAAGAAAAGATGAACAACTGCAATCCACGTGTGAATCATATGAGCTCTGAGATAATATAAAATCATTTACTTCCTGCACGGGCTGTTATCACTAAATGTCTGCAATCAAAAACTGGTGAGATCATGGAATATGGACTTTTAATCTGTAAAAGAGAAAATCTTTTTAATATTAATGATAAAACCAAGATGTATTGATCATAGGAGTTGTATCATAAACACTGTATGAAATCGCATATTAATAATACTGGATCAGGCAGAGGAATATGTATTTATACAGGTGATGGGGCAGATGATGACATGAGGACAGAACCCAAACATATCAGATGAGCCCTTAGAGCATTTGCAAATAAGCGTACAGTTTAATGGGGTTGTGCAACCAGTACATATTGAGTCGGACCCCCATGATCAGATATGATAGGTCACCAATAGGTACTGGCTGCACAACCGGTTTAATACATGATGTACAATTTTATCTTTGGACAATAATGTGAATTTATGATTATAACTATCAGTGTCTTGTGATTTTTCGAGGTTGGTAAAACCACCTCATGTTGTCTTTTTGGTGCCAAATCCTGTAAATCAATAATTTGATGATACTGTGAATAACTTCCTTAATCTAATTCTGGGCTCTAGGTGAAGTAGCATTTTATTGTTAAGAAATTCCAGGTTACAACACAGTCTTAAGGGAGAACTGGACATCTTGAAGGGGTTCTCTAAGAATAATGATCCCCAGTCTGCCTCTGTAAACTGCAGATTCATACTTACCTGCTCCCTACCACTCCAGTCCTCTGTGCTGCCATACCCAAGTTCCAGTCCCTGCGCAGTGCTTACACCTGTCTCAGCATGGGCATGGTCACATTCTCTGCTGCAGCCAGTGACTCATTTATATGGGACGATTATTGGTTATTCGGAACAAATATTTGTACATGCCTATGATCACCCGATGAACATGATAAATTCTCATTTGTCTGTGATTCGATTGTTTATGTGGCACAAAAAATAACTGTTTGTCAGCAGCACATCGGTCCATGTAAATAGAGATGTGCTGCTGACAATGAAACTCGATGGCGAATAGTAATGATCGGTCATTCCCATACAGATCTGATGATGATTGCATTTAAATGCAGCTCACACGAGTGCTACAACATAAACCTTCATCGCCACAATAAGCATGCTGATACATGGAAGTTTAATTGTGTTCTTGCTGCATTTGTGTGGCCATGGAGATGTTTCTACAGTATATCCTCTATGGAAAATTTTGGTTTACCATGCAATTGTGCGGGACTTTTTACCCACTGAACTCATTGTCAGTCCTGCAGCTAATTTAGAGCAGTTTGTGCCCTGCTGATCCTGTGCATGGATGAACTACTACTCCTGAGATGCCAAAAAAAGCAATATCTTAATGGTTTACATCGGTTTCCAAAACAGGTTTAGGGTACGTGGATTTGCAGAAGAAATCTGAAGCTGACCCCGGGATTTCTGCTGTGGGTACTCAGCCATACATGGAGGATTTAGTTCCGCTGAATAGGGCCACCAGCCATGGTATACTGTGTGCAGGGCCATTTCTAGAGCTGGGCGAGGGGTGCCACCACACGGGGCGCATCACTACAACAAGCAGAAGGGGGTGCTGGTGTTTGCAGCTGATCACCAGCAGGGCCAGGACGCAACTAATGAGCGCTTCCAAAGTAAACTAATGTATGCACATGGGGCAGCAGCGGGCATAGTATTGGTGGACATTACTTGGTGGCAGTGTTACAGGGGGCAGCTATATAGAGGGGTAACTTGCTATAGAGGGTCGGGGTGGACTGCAGAAACAACAAGGCAAAGTAAAGGTATAAGCTGGATTCCCTGGTCCCTGAAGTATGTAACAGACCTCCTCTACCCTGTGCCATTTATTAATAGTGTCGTCTTTTTATGCGACCCCCTGACCGAAGGCGTCTGCACATGAGCTTGAAACTGCACATGAGCTGGAAACAAACTGAAAAGAAAGGAAAGTAAAGAAACTGAAATCTGTGGAGATGTTGCCTGTAAGTCACTGGGTGTACCTGATTCTTTTAAAATGTGTTTTACTCTTTTTATTAGAAAGTAAAGTCACTTTAAACGTCAATGGGGAAGGAGGGGGGGGGGGCGCTTTTGTATTGTTCGCCCTGTTGGCAAAATTCCTTAGAAACTGCCCTGACTGTGTGTACAGAAACTTGGGCAAGAATTAACGTACATTTTTTTCCACAACATGGATTTCAAGTCTGCAAGGGAGTTTTTGTATTATATCCCGATTTTGAAAACTCTCTAATTATGCTTTAACTTTTTTATGCTTTAACCCCCGTACATGTACGACGCTGGGGCGATGCGGGCACATGACGCCCGCTCGCGGGTGCGGCGGGCGTCATGGCCGGCAAGTCTCTGCTGTTTCTAACAGCAGACACTTGCCGCTACTTACCGCCATCGGCGGCGTCTTCCTGGGAGCCTAGATGCCGTGATCACACGTGATCACGGCATCTAGTTGCATCTCAACCCGGAAGCATTAGCTTCCGGGTGGTGTACAGACACCCCGTGTGGCCAATCGGGGTGTCTGTACACCATATGAAAACTGTAATCCTCGCTGGTGAGGATTACAGTTTTCAAAGTGCAATTCTTATTCTGGCCACTAGATGGCAGGCCAGGATAAGAAATGAGCAATTCTTGGATTTCTGAGTCTATAAAATCCATGATTGCTCATAAAGAAAAAAAAAAAGCCACAATATATCAGCCCATATTTGACCTTTCAAATAGTAAAAAAAAATTAAAAAAAAATGTTAAAAAATATATAAAAAATAAAAAAGATATAAAAGTTCAAATCACCCCCTTTCCGTATAATTAAAAAATAAATACCTAAATAACAATAAATATAGACATCATGGGTATCACCGTGACCGAAAACGCCCTTACTTTTAAAATATAAAAAAAAAAATTCCAATATGGCGAATTGTGTGGCGGAAAAAAGCGTCCAAATGGCGATTTGCTGTTTTTTGTCACTTTTTTTTCTAAAAAAAATTAAATAAAAAGTGATCAAAAAGTCATACACACCCCAGAATGGTATCAATAAAAACTTCAGATCGTCCCGCAAAAAATGAGCCCCCATACAGCTCTGTACACATAAATACCAAAAAGTTATAGGGGTCAAGATTTGACAAGGAAAAAAAAAAAAAAAAGGGCAACTTTCTAATTATTTTATCACTATGAAAACGCAGGAAAAACTATACATATTAGGTATTGCCGGATTCGTACTGACCAGTAGAATGAAAGTAGCGGATCAGTTTTAATGCACATCGAACGCTGTAAATAAGAAACCCGTAGAACTGTAGCGGAATAGCGTTTTCTTTGCAATTTTACCCGGTTTGGAATTTTTTTCCCGCTTCCCACTACACCATATGCAATATTAAATGGTGGAGTTGGAAAGTACAACTTGTCCCGCAAAAAACAAGCCCTCATACAGCTATGTAAACAGAAAAATAAAAGAGTTATGGCTTTTTGAAGGCAGGGAGCGCAAAACGAAAATGCATAACCGAAAAAACCTCCGGGCGCGAAAGGGTTAAACTGTCCTTTGTATACTTTTTGAGCATATTGACTCATGCTTGTCATGCTTTTGTATATTTGTGTATATTGTATTGTTTGTATAATAGTGGCTGTTAGTGTTAAGCGAAGCTAAGAATCTGAAGCAGAATTCGGTCTGCAGGAAAACTCAAGATTTTAAACAAATTCGAATTTCCTGGCACTTCATGGTAAGAAATCAGTTTTCCTAAAATGGTGGGTGCACGTGTTAGAAAGTGAAAGTAAGTGTAGAGGAGACAAGCCAGGGAATGCAAGATTACCCATAATGCTGAGCGGCCAGCTAAACCGGAGATAGCCATCATCTGTTATGTTACAGCCCTATAAAACACTCATCCCACACTGTCTCCACCATTGTCCTGTGAAATGAGCATAGGGAGAGATGTGGCAAGTATTTATGTACTAGGGACTGTGTTGCTGAAAATAATTAATAGAAGAATATTGGAGAGGGAGAGTACAGGGAGACTTATTTTTGTCATTATTTGAGCAAATTTGAACCTTAAAATGTCCTTATTTGATTATTTTTGTGATAATATTTAAGAGGGTATTCCAGCACAGAAGCTGCACTGTAATGAGTCCCTTATGCACCCCACTTTTTGCTACTGTCTCAACATGGATTACATGGATTAACTCTCTTGTCTGTTTCTGGATATGTAATTACTGGTACAGAAAATCAGGATCTTGTATGTAATTTTTAACAGCATAGTAGTACTGACAATAAAAAAAAAAACTGTCAGAAATTCTAAAAAACATTTTTCATTAATATTGAGTTTAGAAAACACACCGATGGAAGTGTCCCTTTAAGGGCTTTTGTTTTATTCACATTGGAGATATTTCAAAGCAGTGAAGGTAAATTAATCTAACAATTGTATTCCTTGGTGAAATTCCACACAAACAAAATAGATACAGATCAGGTCCTGGGCGAGGCGTAGATAACATTTAAACTACATTGTCTCCTCAGCTGTAAAGCTATAAAAACAAAAAGGGAGATTTATTATTGCTGGCACACTGTACGAGCGGTGCACCGATCTCTCCCCCAGGGCAGTGCGTACCCGATGCATCAATACAATGCACATCCTGTTCATGGGAAAACAACACCAGGTGCCACCTGATACAAAGGAGAGGGGGTGGGGTTGAAAATTGAAGCCTCGCCCACTTTTTCAGACATATTTGTATGTGTTGGAAACAGTGGCACAAGGGATTTATAAATATGGCATTTGGCCCAAATAAATACATAATAAATAAATGTGCCCCATTAAATTCAGTGCTGACACTTAGCAATTCAATGTACTTGTAATAAATTATCTGCAAAGACTGCATGGAAATAGCATAGGTGGATTACTATTATCATATTTTTTTTTGCTAGAATAAAGTAATTTGAATGTAAACTTTACAGTTGTCTTCTAATTTAAAGCCCTTGTGGGGTCCCCAGAGGCTAAAGACTATTTACACTGTGTTCAAGAAGTATGTAGCCAATTCACAGCACACACGTGTGCGTGCTGATAAGGGAAAATTAAGGACTCTTTCCAACAGGCAATTACGTCAGGTTAAAAGAGCAGCTGCAAAAATGCCTTGTCATAGCAGCAGACAAGTTTTTGAAGCTGCTGGTGCCTCCAACGTCCCCCGAACAACAAGATGCAGGGTCCTTCAGAGGTTTGCAGCTGTGTGTAAGCCATCCTGTCGACCTCCTCTATCCACTGCACACAAGCAGAAACGGCTCCAGTGGGCCAAACAATACATGAAGACTGACTTCAAAACTGTTCTGTTCACCGATGAGTGCCATGCAACGATCGATGGTCCAGATGGATGGAGTGGAGGATGGCTGGCTGATGGACACCCCATGCAAACACGGCTACGGCGCCAACAAGGAGGAGGTGGAGTAATGTTTTGGGCTGGAATCATGGGGAGAGAGATTGTCGGCCCCTTTAGGATCCCTTAAGGGGTAAAGATGAACTCCATATTGTATGTGGAGTTTCTCAAACAGCACTTCCTGCCATGGTTCAAGAAGAAGAACCGTGCATTCCGCAGCAAGATCATTTTCATGCATGATAATGCACTGTCTCATGCTGCAAATAAAACATCTGCATCTCTGGCTGCTATGGGCATAAAAGGGGACAAACCTATGGTGTGGCCCCCATGCTCCCCTGACCTCAACCCCATTGAGAACCTCTGGAGCATCATCAAAAGGAGTGTCTATGATGGCGGGAGGCAGTTCACATCTAAGCAACAGCTCTGGGAGGGCATTCTGTCCTCATGCAAAACAATTGAAGCAGAAACCATCCAAAAAATGACAAATTCAATGGACGAGAGAGTTCAGAAGCTCCTTTCGAACAAGGGGTCCTATGTGCAAACGTAACATCACCTAGAATAAAGTATTGACTTGAAAACTGTTTGATGTCACTTTGTAATAACCTGCTAATGCGTATAATGTCACAAATGACCATTTTTTTGTTCTTAATAAAAATGAAAAGGTTGAAAACTCTGCTGTGCATAATAATTTAGAACATGCATTTTGAGTGTTTATTTTTTTTTTTAAACATACTGTTATCATAGGCAGTTTGTTCAAAAACTTTTCAATTATACTCGAATAGTTGATGACTGGAAAATTACAATG
The DNA here is from genome assembly GCA_900303285.1 of Rhinella marina. Lineage (NCBI taxonomy): Eukaryota > Metazoa > Chordata > Amphibia > Anura > Bufonidae > Rhinella > Rhinella marina. The sequence continues at coordinate 69,399 of ONZH01019525.1, forward strand.
ACTGCAATTCATATAGGTAATTTTGGAAAATATGAGAAAATATTATTTGCATAATAATTTGGAACACAGTGTAGACATAGGTTTGACAATATTAACCCCTTCGCGCCCAGCGCCGTATATGTACGGCGCTGGGGCGATGCGGGCACATGGCGCCCACTCGCAAGTGCGGCGGGCGTCATGGCCGGCAAGTCTCTGCTGTTTCTAACAGCAGAGACTTGCCGCTACTTACCGCCATCGGCGGTGTCTTCCTGGGAGTTTAGATTCGCTTCCGGGTGGTGTACAGACACCCCGTGTGGCCAATCGGGGTGTCTGTACACCATATGAAAACTGTAATCCTCGCTGGTGAGGATTACAGTTTTCAAAGTGCAATTCTTATTCTGGCCACTAGATGGCAGGCCAGGATAAGAAATTAGCAATTCTTGGATTTCTGAGTCTATAAAATCCATGATTGCTCATAAAGAAAAAAAAAAAGCCACAATATATAAGCCCATATTTGAGCTTTCAAATAGTAAAAAAAAAATTAAAAAAAAATGTTAAAAAAGATATAAAAAATAAAAAAGATATAAAAGTTCAAATCACCCCCCTTTCCGTATAATTAAAAGGGCAACTTTCTATTTATTTTATCACTATGAAAACGCAGGAAAAACTATACATATTAGGTATTGCCGGATTCGTACTAACCAGTAGAATGAAAGTAACGGATCAGTTTTAATGCACATCGAACGCTGTAAATAAGAAACCCGTAGAACTGTAGCGGAATAGCGTTTTCTTTGCAATTTCACCCGGTTTGGAATTTTTTTCCCGCTTCCCACTACACCGTATGCAATATTAAATGGTGGCATTGGAAAGTACAACTTGTCCCGCAAAAAACAAGCCCTCATACAGCTATGTGAACAGAAAAATAAAAGAGTTATGGCTGTTTGAAGGCAGGGAGCGCAAAACGAAAATGCATAACCGAAAAAACCTCCGGGCGCGAAAGGGTTAAAGGGGTTTGCCAGTTCTTTTATACTGATGACCTATCCTCAGAAAAGGCCATCGATATTTGACCAGCAAGGGTTCTACACCCTGCACCTCAGATGATCAGCTGTTCTGCAGTAGCTCGAAAATTCAGAGCCAGAACTACAGCTTTGTCCATTATGGTGGAGTGGTGGACAGAGCAGTTAGTGCAGTGCCGCTCTCACTGAAGTGAATGGGAGCAGCGTTGCAGTAAACGGCCGGGTCTACTACACACAATAGACGATGCAGTAGTTCTGGTGCCAACTTCTGGCGCTACTGCAGAACAGCTGATTGGAGTGGGGCATCAGACCCCCAACAATCAGATATTGATTTCATTGGCATATGTCCCAACCTTCCAACAGATCTCAACTGTATATTAGGAACTACTCCCAAAGTATATCTGTGATGAAAAGCAAAAATAAACTGTCCATATATTAAATTGTTAATGCGATCAATCATACAGTATAGTTCACTTTCAGACAGCCATAATACAGCCATATTTTCATGTATGTGTCAGGATATCCTGCAATTCTACTGGGATCACAGAGGATTAAACTAGTTGATTTAAATTATTTTAATTGGCAATGTTTTTTTTACCCTTGTAATTACCTTTTCCCCTTTTCCACTATTACTATCATCTAGATCCCCACCTGGACTCTAGAAAGATAAATACAAAGAGTAGTAACAGTCAAGTGACCATCCCACCCAATCTCTACAGTTACCTTTAGAGTCCACCTAAACAACACATCATTAACCACTTCCCGTCCGCCCGTTGACTATAAACGTCCGGGAAGTGGTTATCTATCTCTGAATCGCCGTTTATAAACGGCGATTCAGAGATAGCAGCTGCACGCTAATCGTGCAGCTGCACAGTGGGGTACCTGCTGTCAGTGACAGCAGGGTACCCCAAAGAGAAGGCAGGGACCGTTCCCAGGGGTCCCTGCCTTCTAGATCGCTGTATACACAGCGCTCAACGAGCGCTGTGTATACATATCAGGAAGCGCTATTGCGCTTCCTGTTCCGGCCCGGCGGTCACGTGATCGCCAGGGCCGGGAGAGTGCAGGAGCTGCCGGGTCTCTCATAGACCCGATCAGCCCTGCACTGAGGCTGTACAGCATAGTATTATGCTGTACAGCCTCTCTGGGGATGTATTTCCCCTGTAACTGGGGCCACTATGTCAGCCCCAGTTACAGGAGAAATCAAGTGTAAAAAAAAAAATAAATAAATAAGTGAAGTTAAATGTCCCCCTGAGGTCTTGTATGACCTTATGGGGGACACAAAGTGTAAAAAAATAAATAAAAAAGAAATAGTATCATAAAAAAAAAAAAAAATCACATATATATAAAAAAAAATAATTTCCCCCCAAATATTTCATTTAAAAAGTTACAAATAAAAATAAATAAATAAGATACACATATTTGGTATCACCGCGTCCGAAACGACCGTCTCTATAAAATATCACATGATCTACCCCATAAAGTGAACTGCGTAAAAAAAATCTAATAAAAATTAAGCCAAAACAGCTTTTTTTGTTGCATCACCTACCAAAAAACATAATATTAAACAATCAAAAAGTCGTATGCATCCCAAAATGGTAGCAATAAAAACGTCACCTCCTCCCGCAAAAAATGAGCCCCCACACAAGATTATAGCCCGAAAAATGAAAAAAAAAATGGCTCTTAAAAAACTGCAACACAAAAACATGATTTTTCTTCTAAAAATGCTCTTATTGTGTAAAACGTAAAAAAATTAATAAAAAATAGACATATTTGGTATTGTTGCGTCCGTAACAACTGGCTCTACAAAAATATCACATGATCTACCCCATCAAGTGAACTGTGTAAAAAAAAATATAGAAAAATGCCCCTAAACTGCTTTTTTTTTTTAGTTAACCTCCCAAAAATTAGATTAAAAAGTGATCAGAAAGCCATATGTACCCCAAAATGGTGCCAATAAAAAGCACAGCTTGTCCCGCAAAAAATAAGACCTCACGCAGCTCAGTCCACAAAAAAATTAAAAAGTTATCACTCTTACAAACCATGACAAAAAATTCCATGTTAGAAAATGCAGATGCTGCTCCTCCCCTTCTGAGCCCTGGCGTATCCCCAAATAACAGTTTACGACCACATGTGGGGTGTTTCTGCAAACTGCAGAATCGGGGTAATAAATATTGAGTTTTGTTTTGTTGTTAACCCTTGATGTGTTACAGGAAAAAATTATTAAAATGGAAAATCTGCAAAAAAAGTGAAATTTTGAAATTTCACATCTATTTTGCTTTAATTCCTGTGGAATACTTAAAGGGTTAGCAACATTTCTAAAATCAGTTTTGAATAGTTTGAGGGGTGTAGTTTCTAAAATGGGGTCATTTATGGGTGGTTTTTATTATGTAAGCCTCACAAACTGACTTCAGAACTGAACTGGTCCTTAAAAAAGTTGATTTTGCAAATTAGCAAAAATTGCGTCTAAAATTCTAAACCTTCTACTGTCCTAAAAAAATAAAATGACACTACCAAAATGATGCCAACATAAAGTTGACATATGGGGAATGTAAATTAAAAAGTATTTTATGGGGCATCACTATCTGTCTTAAAAGCAGAGAGATTGAAATTTAGAAAACAGTGGATTTTTTCAAATTTTCGGTAACTTTTGGATCTTTTTATAAATAAAATTAAAACTTATCGACTCAAGTTTACCATTAACTTGAAGTACAATGTGTCACGAGAAAACAATCTCAGAATCGCTTGGCTAAGTAAAAGCGTTCCAAAGTTATTACCACATGAAGTGACACATGTCAGATTTGAAAAATTAGGCCTGGTCAGGAAGGGGGGAAATGGCTCAGAGCTGAAGTGGTTAATGAAAGTCTGTCAGCACTTTTGACTATGCTAAACTGCTGACTGCACTAGTTAGAGGCTGGAGAGAGCAGTAAAAACATACCTTTTGTGGAGCTTTTCTCATCAAAAGGGTATTAACCCCTTCCGACATATGACGTGCTAGTATGTCATGCTAATCAGCCGGGCCCCTGCTGTATCCGCCGGCATTGCTTTAAAAGTAGATGGTGGCGGCAGCATAGCAGGTGCTTGCGGTTGGTCAGGGTCTCAATCAGGTCCGCGCGCTCTGATGGGGACCCGATAGGTGAGAAGGCAGCCTGATGCCTGTCAGAAGCATTGGAGCTTGCCTTCTACAGAGGCCTAGGAGATCCTAGGCAACTGTCAGTGTAATACACTGACAGGTGATGCATTACAATACAGATGTTTTGTAATGCATTGCAGAGGGGGTTATAATAAAAAAAAGATGCCCATTTCCCCTAAAGTTGGAAAAAGTAGAAAAAGAAAAAAAAAACAGACATATAAGGTATCGCCACATCCATAACGACCGGCTCTATAAAAATATCAAATGATCTACCCCCTCAGGTGAATACTTTTTAGTCACCTAATACAGAAAGTGTAATACCAAGTTATCAAAAAGTCATATGTACCGTTCAATAGTACCAATCAAACCGTCACCTCATCCCGCAAAAAGTTACCCCCTACATAAAACAATCATCCAGAAAATAAAAAAAAAATAGGGCTTCCAGAAAATGGAGACACAAAACATGATTTTATTGTTTCATAAATGCTTTTCTTGAGTTAGTGAAATAAATAAATAAAAAAAAGGAGACAAATTATCACCGCGTCCATAACAACCAGCCCTATAAAAATACCACATGATCTACCCCCTAAGGTAAATGTAAAAAAAAAATCATATAAAAACTGCCATATTTTGGTCACCTTGCCCCATAAAGTGTAATATTGAATGATCAAAAAATATGTTCCCAAAAATAGTACCAATAAAAACCTCAACATTCAAGCAGTTTATAATGTGATGGAAAAATGAATTCAGCCAGCAAAGGCAATATGGACAATCACAATACATTAGTAAGTGTCTTGTATTAACTTCCTCTACATGATGGTGGGGCACAGACAGGGGCAGATTCGCCATAGAACTTACAGGGAAATTTCCCGGTGGGCTGATGCCCATGGGGTCACCTAAGGCCTCCTCTGGGGTCACCTATGGCCAAAGACATAATGAGCTCTCAGCAGTAATTAGCACCGTGAGAATCAGATACCAGCGACCACACGTCCTCCTGAATTCAACTTCTGTATTTCATATATTGCATGAGTAGTGTTGCAATTAAGATACTGTAGGATACTGAAACTTCTATTGTTATCCACTGAGCAGATTTGCTTTGATATGTGCATCCTATTACAACCGTTGCATTTGAAACAAGTTACATTTCATGGTATTTTCTCTATATAGAGACTAGGTGACAAATTAGTGCATCCATTTTTAATGTTGTTAGCATATCCTGCATCAAAAATAAATGTTTCTTGATAATGGAACAGATTAAACACTATGGGGGTTACTTGTCAATCTGAAATACGCCTAAATTAGCCGTATTTCATGCGCAAATGTCACAATTTGCGACTTCTCCCTGCTCACGCCAGGTCTAAAAAAGTGGGCGTGGTGTGGGTGGGGAAGGTGACGGGCTGGAAGACCCATCTCACTTACCATTTTCTATGCCTATTTTAGGAGTAGAAAAAGGTCTAAAGGTAAGACAGCTCGAAAGCTGGCTTATATTTAGAACTGGCGGAGGATCCACTGACGCCTCTACATAACTCCGGCGGATCCACCGCCAGTTTAGAGGTTTATTAAGACTGGCGTCTAAAATGCCGGCCTTAATAAATGTGCCCCTATATGATATGGAAAACACAATAGATGTATTAAGGGCATTAGAATTTATCTTGTCTTTTTTAGATTATAAAATAGTTCTATTTTTATTGGTAGCAATCTTTACTGCTTTGTCCAGAGTCCATTCAGGATATTTACGATTTATCAATGGGTTATACTGGCCCAACAGTTTCTAATAAAGTTGTAAACATCCTAAAAGGACTCTGGACAAAGCAGTAAAGATTGCTAGCAATAAAAAATACCACTTCTCTTTTACAACCTAACGAGACATAAGAAGGTCTAATAAAACGAACACATCTATTGCATTTTCCATAGCATATAGTGTCGAGTTAAAAACAGCCATTGATGATTTTAACTGGCTTTCTTTCTTAAATATCCCAACCCCTGAAGTGCCCTCACAGTAAACTTAATGCCCCCTATAGTGCCCCCTGGCCCCCATAGTTCCCCTTCAGTGGAAATAAGGGCCCTATACTGCCTCCCATGGTGCTCCCCAGTATAAAGAATGAACTCGTTAGTGCCCCCCAGGATTATTAATTCCCTTATTAGTGATGTCCAGTTCTGCTTGTATTGAAAAAAAAAATTGCTTTCCTTATCCAGCTGTATGCACAGAGAATTTTAATTTTAAACCCAAAAAGACCATTTTTCACTAGTGTACTCGTTTTTAGACAGACGCACACCCATCTAAATGCTTTTATAATGGCCTCAATTATTTAAGTGTGGTCCATCTGGCTGTGAAAACATCCAAAAGTAGGACCTCCTATTTTTTTAATGGCCGCTATTTACTGGCCATTAAAAAAACTGCCATGTGAATAGCCCAAACTGACTTCAAAGGTTTCTGAAAAAGGCTGTGTGACGGCTGTTAAAAAATTGTGAATGTATCCTAACAATAGGAGCAGGGGTGTAGCTAAAGGCTCATGGGCCCCGGTGCAAGAGTTCAGCTTGGGCCCCCCTTCCCTTAGTGCTCTGTGTGTCTTCTTATATGGCACTAGGATCTTTGGGCCCCCTCAGGCTCCTGGGACCGGTAGCGACTGCTACCTCTGCACCCCCTATAGCTATGCCCTTGAATAGGAGTTTCAATATACAATAGTATCCTAATCGCAACACTACACACTACTACGCAATATATGTAATTACATGCACATCCTGCAGATTACAGTATATCTAATGCACGACTAATGAAATTAAAACAAGGGTCAGGAAACACCTTTTGGATATACCACATGGCAAAACTAGACACAAATCTGCTGCCACTTTGCATTTTACTACTGTTCATGCTGGTAATACTACAACCTTTCAGTGGGCTGAATGCATCTGTGCACATCACAGAAGTAGGACCACAAATGTAAATTACTCAATAGGGAAAGATACCAGATGTTCCGGTTGAACCATATGACATGAATCAAAAATACAATCTAATACTGCACTGTTGTTGTCATCATATTTCCACCAATACTTATCTATCAGTTCTAGCACAACAAACATGGAGGTGGAGGTGGCTCGTATGCTTCATAATAGTGAGATGACAGACGTCCATGCAAGTACTGCACAATGTGCATTACACAAGTCTGGAATGGTGACCCAAAAAAAGGTGAAGAAGCCTCGACTTCAAAATTGTCATAAGAAGGGCGGCACAAGTTTGCAAAAAAGTACGAACAGTAGAAGATTGGAAACGTGTATGACAGTGTTCCAACAGGATAACCACCCGAAGCATCCGTCGAGATTGGCAAGGAAAGGGTTCAATGACAATTAGGGCTCATTCAGACGGTCGTATGATGTCCGCAAAAATACGGATCCTTTTTTTTTGCGGACCCATAGACTTCAATGGGGCTATGTCCTGATTTTCACTGACAAGTATAGGACATGTTTCATTTGTTTTGCGGAGCCATGGAATGGAAAAAAGGGCCCATAGAAGTGAATGGGTCAGTATGTAATCTGCATTTTTGCAGACAACATACAGCCGTCTGAATGAGCCCTTAAGTACAGGTGCTGTATTGCGCTCCAGAGCCCCCAGACATCAACCCAATTGAACACTTGTGGGTAAAATTGAAGAAAAAGCTGTATTCGTACCCAAGTTGACCAGTTTGCACCAACATTGGAAACACATAGAAGAGACCTGGGAACAGATTTTGATCGAGACTTGTTTGAATCGCGATTGCCCAGAAGGATTCAGGCAGTGGTGAAAGCCAAACAGTAACAATGAATGCAGTAACATAACAAGAATCTGCATAACTAATCATACGATAAATAGTTACAAGTCCAGTTTATGTATGAGATAAAATGATTGTCTGTAAAATGATGGTAGTCTCACGATCGAAGCCGTAGTGGATGGTGAGATATGGAGCCTGAAAGTCAAAAGTTCAAAACCCTTTTGTTCGTCAGTGTATATATAGATGGTTTTTATACGTGGACCTAATAAGTGTAAGCGCCATACAGAGGACCAACATGCTAAATATACATGTTTTTACCACACCTTTCAACTTTACTAATTTCTCAGTACAGCCTGGAGCTTATCATACATGTAGGGCTGCAACGAGTACTTGATCAAATTGAGTAATTCGACACAAAAAAATCCTCGATGCAAATTCGTTGGTGTCACATGACCACAGAGCGGGAGTGAAGCGCTTGCTATTACTCCCGCTGGCCCGCAATGCGCTCTGAATACTCACCTTTCCAGCAGGGGGCCTCCAGACACTCCACAGCGTGTCCATGGTCCCCGCTCTGCACTGACCTCCTGACATCCGCACACCGTGACCTGACGCGCTGTGTGACGTCAGGCCTAGAGCAGCGCAGAACAATGGAGTGACGGCGGTGCCCCTGCGTGACTAAGGCCGGGCTCCCAGAGTGCACAGCGTCATATCGACCAATGGCCCTGTGCACTCAGGGTGTCAGGAGGAGGGCAGGCTGGGTTTTCACTGAACATGCATCTGTGGTTTAACTGAAGTGTGGCTCGGCCTTAGGGGAGAGAGGGCACAAGGGGAGCAGAGACTATGACACAAGGGGAGAGAGATGATGGCACAAAGTAGAGAGAAAGGATGGCACTGAGTGGGGAGACCTGAAGGCACTGGGGTGGGGGAGTGGAGCTGATGGCACTGGGGTGGGGGAGTGGAGCTGATGGCACTGGGGTGGAGGAGAGCTGACGCACACCCATCTAAATGCTTTTATAATGGCCTCAATTATTTAAGTGTGGTCCATCTGGCTGTGAAAACATCCAAAAGTAGGACCTCCTATTTTTTCAATGGCCGCTATTTACTGGCCATTAAAAAAACTGCCATGTGAATAGCCCAAACTGACTTCAAAGGTTTCTGAAAAAGGCTGTGTGACGGCTGTTAAAAAATTGTGAATGTATCCTAACAATAGGAGCAGGGGTGTAGCTAAAGGCTCATGGGCCCCGGTGCAAGAGTTCAGCTTGGGCCCCCCTTCCCTTAGTGCTCTGTGTGTCTTCTTATATGGCACTAGGATCTTTGGGCCCCCTCAGGCTCCTGGGACCGGTAGCGACTGCTACCTCTGCACCCCCTATAGCTATGCCCTTGAATAGGAGTTTCAATATACAATAGTATCCTAATCGCAACACTACACACTACTACGCAATATATGTAATTACATGCACATCCTGCAGATTACAGTATATCTAATGCACGACTAATGAAATTAAAACAAGGGTCAGGAAACACCTTTTGGATATACCACATGGCAAAACTAGACACAAATCTGCTGCCACTTTGCATTTTACTACTGTTCATGCTGGTAATACTACAACCTTTCAGTGGGCTGAATGCATCTGTGCACACCACAGAAGTAGGACCACAAATGTAAATTACTCAATAGGGAAAGATACCAGATGTTCCGGTTGAACCATATGACATGAATCAAAAATACAATCTAATACTGCACTGTTGTTGTCATCATATTTCCACCAATACTTATCTATCAGTTCTAGCACAACAAACATGGAGGTGGAGGTGGCTCGTATGCTTCATAATAGTGAGATGACAGACGTCCATGCAAGTACTGCACAATGTGCATTACACAAGTCTGGAATGGTGACCCAAAAAAAGGTGAAGAAGCCTCGACTTCAAAATTGTCATAAGAAGGGCGGCACAAGTTTGCAAAAAAGTACGAACAGTAGAAGATTGGAAACGTGTATGACAGTGTTCCAACAGGATAACCACCCGAAGCATCCGTCGAGATTGGCAAGGAAAGGGTTCAATGACAATTAGGGCTCATTCAGACGGTCGTATGATGTCCGCAAAAATACGGATCCTTTTTTTTTGCGGACCCATAGACTTCAATGGGGCTATGTCCTGATTTTCACTGACAAGTATAGGACATGTTTCATTTGTTTTGCGGAGCCATGGAATGGAAAAAAGGGCCCATAGAAGTGAATGGGTCAGTATGTAATCTGCATTTTTGCAGACAACATACAGCCGTCTGAATGAGCCCTTAAGTACAGGTGCTGTATTGCGCTCCAGAGCCCCCAGACATCAACCCAATTGAACACTTGTGGGTAAAATTGAAGAAAAAGCTGTATTCGTACCCAAGTTGACCAGTTTGCACCAACATTGGAAACACATAGAAGAGACCTGGGAACAGATTTTGATCGAGACTTGTTTGAATCGCGATTGCCCAGAAGGATTCAGGCAGTGGTGAAAGCCAAACAGTAACAATGAATGCAGTAACATAACAAGAATCTGCATAACTAATCATACGATAAATAGTTACAAGTCCAGTTTATGTATGAGATAAAATGATTGTCTGTAAAATGATGGTAGTCTCACGATCGAAGCCGTAGTGGATGGTGAGATATGGAGCCTGAAAGTCAAAAGTTCAAAACCCTTTTGTTCGTCAGTGTATATATAGATGGTTTTTATACGTGGACCTAATAAGTGTAAGCGCCATACAGAGGACCAACATGCTAAATATACATGTTTTTACCACACCTTTCAACTTTACTAATTTCTCAGTACAGCCTGGAGCTTATCATACATGTAGGGCTGCAACGAGTACTTGATCAAATTGAGTAATTCGACACAAAAAAATCCTCGATGCAAATTCGTTGGTGTCACATGACCACGGAGCGGGAGTGAAGCGCTTGCTATTACTCCCGCTGGCCCGCAATGCGCTCTGAATACTCACCTTTCCAGCAGGGGGCCTCCAGACACTCCACAGCGTGTCCATGGTCCCCGCTCTGCACTGACCTCCTGACATCCGCACACCGTGACCTGACGCGCTGTGTGACGTCAGGCCTAGAGCAGCGCAGAACAATGGAGTGACGGCGGTGCCCCTGCGTGACTAAGGCCGGGCTCCCAGAGTGCACAGCGTCATATCGACCAATGGCCCTGTGCACTCAGGGTGTCAGGAGGAGGGCAGGCTGGGTTTTCACTGAACATGCATCTGTGGTTTAACTGAAGTGTGGCTCGGCCTTAGGGGAGAGAGGGCACAAGGGGAGCAGAGACTATGACACAAGGGGAGAGAGATGATGGCACAAAGTAGAGAGAAAGGATGGCACTGAGTGGGGAGACCTGAAGGCACTGGGGTGGGGGAGTGGAGCTGATGGCACTGGGGTGGGGGAGTGGAGCTGATGGCACTGGGGTGGAGGAGAGCTGATGGCACTGGGCCCTGGGGTGGGGGAGAGCTGATGGCACTGGGCCCTGGGGAGAGCTGAAGGCACCAGGGGAGTGGAGCTGAAGGACTGGGGTGGGGTAGAGCTGATGGCACTGGGGGATAGTGGAGCAGATGGCACTGAGGGGCAGATCGTACAGGGGGAACAAAAGGTGTTGGGAACTGATGGCAGGGGGTCTAATGAGTTTTTATAAAGGAAAACAGTCTATTAATTATTTTTTTCTTATCAGAGTACTCGATTAATCGTAAAAATAAATCAGTAGAATACTTGATTGCTAAAATAATCGTTAGCTGCAGCCCTACATACATGTACTGTAGGTAATGGGCTTTTTTCTTTCAATTATAGATTCTCTTTGTATTGGAAAAGTGTGGGTGCTATAGCCTACCTGTGACAGATTTATTAAGCTTTACCAAAACACTTCTTCAGTAAATGGCACTGAACAATTGCATGCAAGAAATGTTGGGAGATTTCAGATATGAAGCCTACAGAATACTGAATGCAGCTCTGGGCTAAAATAGAAGCTTTTGGTAAACATCTCATTTTCAATTTTCTTGGGAAAAAACATCTACAAGTAATACAGCTAGATGATTTTTTCGATGTATAACCCTATGTATCTGTTGTTACAGTGGGTGAATCTGGGTGACTCGGAATGATCAAAGCCAAGCTTAGCTCTGTCCTCATCTTATGCCTCCAAGCATGACATTTTTCCTCCCGAACTCACAACATTTCCATTAGCCAATGTGCTGCATGTGACCAGTCATAGTCAGCAATCCAACACAGCAAATATTTCCTCTAACCAATGTACTCAGATGACCGTGTGATTAATATCTCAATATAACCTCAATGCCCCCCATGTTAAGTACAGACTCAGCCTATAAGCCCATGTTGTCTTCACTAGCTTCCTCTCTGCTTACTTAAACCACAGATTTTTACAAGTGCCAAATATCTTTATGCCTTTAGGTGAGTCACATTTTCCCGTTTCACAATGACAACTCATTCAGTCCTAGTCAACATCAACTTCTCTGTAGTAAAACTATACTCAGTTTTTACTACATCCACAGAATATACAGATATACAGTAGTTCACCTTCATTAAAGGGTGTGTTAGTGAAGGATGCACTGGATTGCGGAATTAATTGCACACTTTATGGCAGTATTAATGAAAAAAATGGATAGTGCTCTTATATGAGCCATGTAAGTTGTAATGGGGCTATTTCTGATGGCATTAAAGGGTTATTCCCATCTGAAATGGTTATTCCCTATATTAAATAAGCGCAGGTCTCACCTCTGGAACCCTCACCAATCTTGAGAATGAGGCCACAATTCACGGCTATAGTGAATGGAAAAAGCCTTGAGAGGCGAAACTAGTTGGGTACTTATGAGCTCTATCCTGAGACGTTTTCTACTATTTTACTATGTTTTATACAAGAGGTTAATATACCGAGTATTCTGAATAAATACAGCAGGTTGTTTTACCTCAAATGATTCTGCACAAGGCTTTGTCTCTTTCTGACCATTACTACTAGTGCAGAGACCCCTTTCAATTTAAACTAATAGTGGTGGGGTGGGATCTTTGAGGTTCACCTGTTGTGCTCTGGGTCCTTACTTGGTTTATGGTGAATGGAGGGGTGGCTGCATATTTCCAAAAATAGCCATGAATGGAGACAGGATGGAAACCCGCACCTATTGGAGATTTATGGCATATTCTGTGAATATGTATAGATGGGAATACCCCTTTAATTAAAGGTAATATGTCAGCTCCAAAACAACTCCAAACTAGAGTAAGTAATGTATAGTATACGTGACACAGAGTGCGGTTGTATAATTTTTATCTTCATACTCACTAGCATTCAGACACTGTGCTCCGACAAACCAACACTAAACTGCACATAATGGAGGGGACTCGAAAAGGAGTCCTCTCAATGCATTTTATTGCTGGTTTCTAGGACCACAGTGTCCAAATCCAAGTGAGTATGAAGATAAAAATGATATAACCAGACTCACCATCACTTACACTATACCCTGCTTACTCTAGTCTGGGGTTTGTTTTGGAGCTGAAAGTTTCCCTTTAATACATATATTTGACACTGTATTAATATAATATTTTAACACATGCTATAAGTTGTGATATCATGGCTTAGCAACAAAGTATCCCTGATAAACCCTGACCAATTAAATAAAAACTCAAAATGGTGCTAAATAATAAAATTCATACTCAGGTTACTGGTTGGCTGAGGTGCATCACCACTGTGGTTAGTAATTAGCTGCGTGGTCATTTCCTGAGTCAAGTGATACCAGGAAGCAGTGAATATGACTTCCTTTGCTATTTTACGCACCCCTAATCCTATAAAAAATAATAATCACCTGGAGAACTCCTTTAAAGGGGTTGTCCGGGTTCAAAGCATCTTCACACCTCCAGCCCCCCTGATAAGAGTATTGGAGGATTTCATGCTCCGATGCTCTCCTTTGCGCTGCGCTGAATTGCACAGGAAAAAGGCAGTTTTAGGAGATGTGGTGACATACCGGGCTCTCCATAGGGAGTGCTAGGTGGAGGCTTCTGCCCAGCAGCGAGCCTGGTGACGTCACCGGCACTAATAGGCGGCCTTTAGCCCTGGGCAGCGTTAAAGCCCACCCATCAGAGTCGGTGACGTCACCGGGAACACTGCTGGGTGGAAGCCCTTGCCTGCACGATACAGCACAGAGCAAGAGAGAGCATCGGGGCAGGAAATGCTCCAATGCTCACGTCAGGGAGGGGTCGCATGTGTGAAGATGGGGATATGTCCAGGTTCAGATCTGAACCCAGACAACCCCTTTAAGGCTGAGTTCAGAAAGGAAGGGTAATGTTAGCAGAGCATCTGATCATATAGAAGTGTAGCACAGCAGTGCCTAGATTTATTGCTATAAAAAGTGCAGTTTCTCATGACTTTAGAATCATGTTACCTAATATAAATTAGGGTTGACAACTGTATAATAAAATGTTAAGCAACTGTATCCTTTTCAAGATCCTGCTTTCTCAGGATGATGATGGCTCTCTCATGATTAAGTTATGTTTCTGCACCGTTTTTATGCAGTTTTTGAAGCCAAAGACAGAAGCAGATCATAAACTGTGGACACGTATAATGGAAAAAATGAGTTGTCACTTCTTTTTGGATCAACTTCTGGCTTTAGCTTCAAAAACTGCATAAAAAGGATGACAGTACATGTTTAAGTTTTGTTCAGATTTTTTGAGGCAGTTTTGAAGCCAAAACCAGATGTGGATCGTAAATGGAAACTATATAGAAAAGATATAGGAAAGATTCTACTTCTATTTCTATTAGATTCAATTATTGATTTATAATGATGCGTGTCCCTGAGAGACCTGGAATCTTTTGAATTACACTGACAGAATTACAAAATGCTGTGCAATGTTTTCCAGAGGAGCTAAGTTCAGAATGGGCACTCACACTGCCACACGCAGCGAGTTTCTCACACTGAACTCACTTGTCAGTGTTTAGTCTTAGGAGCTTAACATGTGTCCAGACCTAGTCCTGAGTTAAACACAGGAGTAGCAAAATATCTTTGTATACAGCCATGTACATTCTGCATACCGCACATGATAGAAATGGCAATTGCGGACAAGAATAGAACATGGAAAGGAAAATACATACAATGCAACGGCACACTGCTAACCAGATAAAGCACAAAATGCCATAGAGATATGAAGTATTCTGGAGCTAATGCTATGCTTGTTGATAAATTAGAGTCTTGGCAAATATATTTTGTACAAAATTATCTGGGCCCGTCCACTAAATCGTCCAGGTGATCTCTGTAGAACAGTTCTGTGGCTACTCCATTTGGTCATGCACTCCTGACTAGCCCTGTCTGCCCCATAGGCTGATTTTAATTAGTGTAACTATAAAGCCGAGTGGACTCGGCATGCATGCTTGGTACCTGCATCCCTGTATTAGTGGAGGCCTTTGAAGCACCAGAAATGGAAAAAGGTAGAAGGGACCCAGCATGCATGTGGAACCAAACACCCCCTGATTATACGGAAGCCAAGGTTGGCACATAACAGGTAGGAAATAGTGTTAGGTTCCCGTTCTACAGAGATCACCTGGACGATTTGGTGGACGGGCCCAGATAATTTTGTACAAAATATATTTGCCAAGAATCTCTAATTTACCAAACAAGCATAGCATGAGCTCCAGAATACCTCATATCACTATGGCACTTTGTGCTTTATTTGGTTAGCAGTGTGCCGTTGCATTGTATGTATTTTCCTTTCCTTGTGCAATCAGCCATAGCAACGTGCACCTGCGCACTGGGATGTGCTGACTGAAATCCCCTTTTTTTCTTTGTAAGAATAGAACATGCTCTATCTTTCTTGCGGGGCCACAGAACGAAACTACGGATGTGGATAGTACACAGTGTGCAGTCCGCATCTTTTGTGGCCCCCATTGAAATGAATGGGTCCACACCTGTTCGAATGGACGCGGACCCATTCATACAGTCGTCTTTTTTTTTTTTCTTGAACCAGAGGATTGCTCTAGGCCTCATGCACAGGACTGTATCCGTTTTGCAGGCTGAAAATCACGGATCTGCGAGACTATGGACACTGGCTGTGTGTGCGTTCCACATTGTCCTGTTCCGCACATCCCGTCTTATGTTATAAATGCCTATTCTTGTCCACAAATGGATTTTTTTTTTTTTTGCGGGACAGCGGAATGGACATACGATGTGTGTCAACAGCAGTCTGTTGTCTGTATTTTTGTGGCCCCATTGAAATTAATGGGTCTGTATCCAATCAGCAAATAAATGCCTTAACCGGGGGCCTTAAGGAGATACATGGACATTTTCTTCTTTTCGGTAACAGCAAGATACAGATGTTATAAAGTGAATTAAAAGTCTCCAATCACAGCTTGATAAAAGAGTATAAGATTATCTTGAAAAAAAAAAACAAATCATATGACACAAGGTACATCACCTAACAATGATCTTTGACTTAGTACTGTAATTCTTACAAAATCTAACCAATATTCAAAGTTTACATTTTCTGTAACTAAGAAAACCTCAAGGAAATGACTAAGGATTTTTTTTCTTTCATACAGTTAAACCACATTTTTTTATGTTGAAGGAAATGTTTTCCTATTGAAACAAAGTTTTGCGCATCAGCAGTTCCATGCCTGAAAAATGTATAAGTGTCGTTCAGGGTCAAGTTAAAATGTTACGGTTTACACCACTGGGTAACAATGAATTTTAAATGAAGGTTAACCCCCTAATACTGCATGTCTTTGTTTTTATACAATGACAGCGTAACACACTGCAATGCCGCACTGTTTAAGTCCCATAGTTGGACTATAAAAAAAATGGTAGAAGGAAAACATTTAAAAAGTTTATAGAAAAAAATTGTGAAAGTACAAAAAAAACCACCTTTATTTTCTTTCATTAAAAATAAAACAAACAAAAACTACACATCTGGTATATTTGTTAATCCCTTCCCGACTGCCCACTGTGTATATACGTGTATATACATACCCAGCGCAGATAGCACGTACATACATGTGCAGGCAGCGCTTTAATCCCAAAGCTCCTGCTCCTGCAATCTAGCAGGAGAAGGTTGGGTCCTAGGGGGGACCCTGAGGAGAAGACAGGAGTGGTTTATTACCGCTTCTGCCTTCTCCTGTGCCTGCAGGAGAGCGCTGTACGAGCGCATGGCGGAGGGAGCAGGAAGCGGCGGAGCCACTTCCTCTGTTAGTCCCCGCGGTCAAGTGACTGCCGGGTGTGTCTAAGGAAAAAACACAATGCAGCAGCACTCTGCAAACACAAATAATGTACAATATTGCCATAGTAATAGAAAACATTCTGGTGCTAGTGCTACACTTATTTTGAAAAATTGAGATTCTTGGTAAATACATTTTGTACAAAATTATTTGGGCCCATCTGCCAAACGTCAAGGCGATCTCTATAAGACGGAAACCTAACACTAATTATTACCTGTTATGTGCCATAACGGCCACCATAAAATTCAGGGAGTGTTGGTTGCACATGCATGCTGGGTCCACTCTGCCTTTGCCATTTTTGGTGCCTTAAAGGCCTCCAATAAATCCAGGGATGCAGGTACCAACATGCATGCTGAGCCCATTCACTTCCCCTGGTGCCTCACAGCTTCCAATACATATACTGAGAGCAGGCTACAGCTTTATACTTACTCTGATTAAAATCATCCTATGGGGCAGACAGGCTGGTCAGGAGTGCAAGACTGACTGGAGTAGCCACACCTCCAGATCAGGTGGGTGTGCCGGGTGTGTCTGGCAGGAGCAGAGCTGCAGGGTCTAAGGAGACCCTGATCAGCTCTGCCTGTGTGTAATGCCTCCACAGGGGGTTGTTTTCCCCTGTAACTGGGGCTCCTGTGAATGCCCCAGTTACAGTGGAAACAGTGAAAAAAAAAGTCAGTGTCCTTCAGAGGTCTTTTAATGACCTCCTGGGGGACATATGTGCCAAAAATAAATTAAAATATAAGTAAAAAACATAAAAATAAAAAATACAAATAAAAAAAGTAAAAAAAAAAATGACTAAAAATGCAGTCGCTAACAAAAAACGTCACCATAGTCACCCTATTCTCTCTTACCAATACATGTAGATGAAAACGATCGTCACAAAATAGGGAACTCATTGCAATAATTAACTTTTGTATAATTTTTAATATATAAGAAATAAAAAGCTATAATAAAAAAATATATATTTTTGTAGTCAAACAAAAAAAAAAAAGGTAAAGGTCACTAATCCACCACATGCACAAATTCACAAAAAGTTGCCTGGACATTCAGACCCGGTCATGAAAAGATTAACAACCTGAGCTATAAAACTAGCATTTTATTTTTGCCATATGGTGGTGAACACCTTGAAGTGAGTATAATAAACAAATAATAAAAAAAACAACCAAAAACAAAAAGGCAGAAAAACTAAAAAAAAAAAAAAAACACTATCAAAACTGTTAGTATCCCAAATGTATATAAAAATGTATGTATCCCAAAATGGTGCCAGTAAAACCCTCATCCTGCAAAAACAAGCCCTTATTAAAGGGGTTGGCCCATCTAGGATATGCTTCCAATGTCTGATAGGTTTGGGTCCCAGAGGTAGAATCTGCACCTATATCTAGAACAGTTTCTGCAAAGTGAATGAGAGCAGACTGCACATGCGCTGCCCTCTATTCATTTTTGTGGGACTTCCATCAGCCCCATAGAAGCGAACGGAGTGGCAGCCACGCTTGCATGGTGTTCTTCCACATTCATTTCTATGGTACTTCCGATAATAGTCATGCGTGCTGTAGAGACAACGCATGGCCAAATATCACAGCTGCTTCACCCACTATATAGTTTCCAGCGCTGTGGCTGCCCTAAACAGGTGACTGGTGGGGATGCTGCAGGGTGTTGGAACCCTACCAATTTGATATTGAGGACTTATCCTGAGGATAGACCAGTAATATCTGTTCTCTGGACAACATCTTGAAGGGCAGTTGAAACCCATAGTAACGGGTTGGGTGGATTTTCATTTATATTTATTTCTGTCAACGGGCCTCACTAAGCTTAAGTGAGCACCTAAGTTTAACTGGTCTAACCGGTTTACGTTGATGACTGTCACTTTATTAAACAAGGATATTAGTCCTACTTATATAAGCATTACACCCTTGTGAACTACTGAATATTTTTTCGATTATAGAGTGATATCCAGGGTGTGATGTGACTTCATTAAAGAATTTCAGTAGCTTTACAAGTAGTCTTTATTAAAGACGCACCCCAGGGTGTTTTTTTTTTCCATTATTATTATTGTGGTGTGGAGTACTTACCAGCAGAGCATTGGCAGTATGCGTAATTTTTCCTTTAAAGGGGTTGTCTCATGATGGACAATGGGGGCATATCGCTAGGTGCGGGTTCATTGGGACCTGCATCTATATTCAGAATGGAGTCCCGCAAGGTGGTGGCTGGAGCACTCCGGACCAAGCCGTCTCCCCTTGAAAAGAATGGGAGTGTACTGCATGCATGGACTCCGCTCTCATTCATGTCTATGGAGCAGACGGAAATAGCCAAGCCAGCTCTCTGCTATTTTCGCCGGCCCCATAGAAAATGAATGGAGGGCGGCTGCACATGCACAGTGGACCCTCCTTCACGTTCAGGGCTCCGTTCTGGATATAGGCCCGCACCTATAAGTCAATGGGGTAATATCCTAGCGATATCCCCCATTGCCCATCATGAGACAACCCCTTTAACTTTGTCTGCTGCCTGTTTTAGTCCCTATTGTCATCATAGAAGTCATGTGATTCACTCAGACTACATAGCTGTTACATAACTGGTCAGAGCAGAGGTCAGTCTCATCCAACATATCAGAGATCTGGTGGACTTCAAGCTGATGTCACATATACATGATCTTCTCAAGTCCTTGCCTCCTATTAAAACGCTACTCTAACTTGTAGGAGACAAGGAGAGAGCAGGAAGTAGCACTGGAGCATGTAGAGTTTTATAAATTGCTATCTGGTCCGAGCTCTAACTGCAGAGACAGTAGGAACTAGTCCTACTGGTAATTCATTTTCAAGGGGTCCAACATGATAGCACCACAGGAGGTTGTCCTTATAGATCTCTGTAGGGACAGGAAGACAGAGATTAGAAGGCACCTACCCACCGACAATCTCCAGTGTTTTTCAAATTACTAAACCAGATAGATTCAACTCATCTATTTAGAACACACAATGTTTAATTATATCACACTGGCATTCTCTAAGTTATCAGGAGGGTAATAAGGGTGTTGTCATTTCGGACTCCTGGAAAGCCAATTACAGGTAGGAGTAATTCCTACTTTCCAGGACGTACCCCATGACAGCACCACAGGAGAAATATCAAATTAATTGGTACTAGGGGGACAACTGCATGTAGGAATTTACATCCAAACGTCAAGTCCTGATTGACAAGTAAGTCCCGTCTGTAATGTCTGCTGAATGTATTGTATCTTGACCAGGTTGCAGCTTTGCAGATCTGGTCCACCATGGCATTCGCCCTCTCTCCCCACGAAGTGGTCATGGCCCTGGTGAAGTGGGCTGTTATGGACAGAGGGCAGTCCTGGTTCTGCAGTCTATATGCTTCTTTCATTTTTGAGGGAGGCACAAAAAAAGAAGGTAGTATTCTCTCTTGTTCCCTGACAAAAAAAGAGTGTCACCACTTTAGACAAGAAGCTGGGTCCAGCCTGAATATTATCCTATCATTTAATGGCCTTAGGTATGGTTCTTTTATGGACAAAGCAATTCCCCTATCCTACATGCAGTGGTGATGGTCACTAGGAAAGTTGTTTTGAGAGACAAGAATTTTACGTAAATATCATCTAATGGCTTAAAAGGAAAACTACATAAGGCATTTAGAACTAGATTACAGAGGTTCTCTGGGCTTTTCCATATTGATGACCTATACTCAGGATACCATCTGGCAGTATTTGTAAGGGTTCAGTTCCTGGACACAAATCAAATGGATTCAGCTGAAACGTCTGCCATAAAGGAGGGTAGCCATTTTTAGGAGGGAGGGTTTCAAGGATTTCTTCTCTTGATGTTTTTAATCGGACATGATTTTCCAATTGACTTACCCATAGACATATGGTTCTAGCCACTGAGGTGGCTGCTATATTCATATTTATTGAAGCTGCTGAGGACTCCCATGCTTTCTTCAATAACCCATCTGTTTTCCAATCCATCGGGTCTTTCAATGGAGAGGAGTGGTTTTTTTTGCCACCTTGGTGACCTAGACATCAATTTTTGGGATCTCATCCCATAACTTTGTCTCCTCTGGGTTAAACAGTAGGCAACCATTGTATTTTTTTGGTATAGACAGCTTTATCTCTGCGTCTTGCCATTCTTCCATAACAATCTCCCTTAGGTGGTTGATGGTGGTGGAGTGGCGGGTGGCAGAGGCACTAGGTTGGATACTGATCTTCTCTGTTCATCAATCAAGTCAGACAGAAAAGAGGGCTGTTCTTCCTTAAGTATCTTTGTAATGCAGTCTGAACAAATCTGCCTGTATGATTCCTGCAATTTCTTTAAACAGGTTGCACACTTTCTGGTTTTCTTTTTAGGTTCTAAATGGGACTTATGTCCCATCTCTTTCTCCATCTAAGATAGAAGAATATCCTTTAAAGATAGAACTGTAGAAACATAAGCATGGGTATGGAAGAGCCACTTGCATAACCCTGCGCGGGGGTTTGTGTTCACCTGCAGCTTGCCAGACATCTAGACCTCCATAGTAGCAGGAACATATGACTCTATGGTCTGCTCCCCTTAAATGGGCTTACTTTGCTTGGTCCACCACCTGCAACCGCGATGTTCCTCCTTCCTCCTCTGGGGGACTCAATCCCCAAGAGGAGAGTCGACCCCACAATGCAAGATCTTCCAGCAGATCTCTAGCATCGCTGCTGTGTATCGCCATCTTCTCACAGTGATTAATGATGTGAGCAGTGACGTCCGACATGCATGTGCGCTTACTGAAGTTGAAACGGGAAGGAGACGGCATTGAGCCCAGAAAGGGAAGCGCATCGGCACCACAGATACTGCGGTTTATCCAAGACACAGCCAAAGGCTATGAGGTATCTGGGTAATGTTAGGGGACCTTGTCCCAGAGGTGCTAGCTAGGTCCTTAAGGAGCAGAGAGGAGAGGCTGGACACCTCCTGACAGCCCTGGCCTATTCAGACCGACAAAAACAGGGGTATTTCTTTATTCTTCTTTCTTTATCCTATGCAGGAACTTCTCTCTGCATCCATATCCCTGTAGGGACAGGAAGAACACTGGAGATGGGCAGGGAGAGGCCTTTTAATCCGTCTTCCTGTCCCTACAGCGATCAATATGGACAATCTCCTGTAGTGCTACCATGGGGGACGTCCTGCAAAGATGGGCAGTGATAATGTTTTTCAAGAGTTTTGGGGTTAGAACTTTGTAGGGCTATTGATTTCTGTTAAAACTGTGTCCAGTGGAGGCAGAACACAGTACTTAGGCAGGTTCTCAGAGTGAGGCTGCATGGACATGCAAAGAAATCTGTTTCCATAGAGTTGAGAAGGCAAGAGGAACAATTGAAGATGGCAAAAAAAAAAAATAAAATCTGGGGTCCTTTAAAAAATTACCACCAATTTTCTGCAGCTCCTTCACATAGCTGATTACCCTGCTGCTTAACACATGCTGTAAATTCGACAGCAGATAACGCCGATCACAGACTATTAACCCCATCTGAACAGTTATTTTCCGGGAGCACTGTGCACCCAATGATCGAACACCTATGTGCCTGGATGGAGGGTTTGGTTTATAGAACTACACCAGGCCTGTTATAGTGAAGTTTCTTGATAGTAACGCACTTAATCTCTCATGGACTGCAATGTTAAAATCACTGCAGTTTATGGGAGACATAATCAGAGAACTGCATGTTAAAGTCACCTAAGGGGACTTAAATGGAGAGCAAAAAAAAAAAAAAAATACAGTTCAAATCACTCCTTTCACCATATTAAAAATAATAAAAAAAAAAAATATTGGCATTGCCGTGTCCCAAATATAAACATTTTTCCATATGGTAAATAGCATAATTGGAAAGAAAAATCAAAATGCCCGATTTCCCTTTTTTCATCACTTCACTCTCCAAAGGGTAACTAAAAACACACACATACCAATAAAATAAAAAAAATAAAAAATACAGATCGCCTGTATGGACCTATACACTTCAATGGCCATGTTGGGACCACATCAAGGACCAAAGCCTGACTCACCACCAGTGGAAAACCACTGATGTGCAAACAAAAACATCAACTGCTATGTGTCCTGTCCGTGGAGAACAAAGAACGTTTGTGGTTCAATGAAGTATGAACAAGGCCTTACACTTAAAGGGGTTGTCCCGTGAAAAATATTCTACAGTTTTCAAACCAGCATCTGGATCTGAATACTTTTGTAATTGCATGTGATTAAAAATTTAGAATAACAACTGAGTTATTCAATAAAATACATCTGTATGGCGCCACCTGCTGTTGGTTTTTATTCTTATTTCTTTGACCTGCTCACTGAGAAGGCCGTACATGCTCAGTTTCATCCTTCATCTGCCTCCTCAGCTGTGATAGGGAGAGCATTGACACGTCCCCCGAGCTGTGATAGGGAGAGCTGAGACACACCTCCTCAGCTGTGATAGGGAGAGCTGAGACACGCCTCCTCAGCTGTGATAGGGAGAGCTGAGACACGCCGCCTCAGCTGTGATAGGGAGAGCTGAGACACGCCGCCTCAGCTGTGATAGGGAGAGCTGAGACACGCCCCCTCAGCTGTGATAGGGAGAGCTGAGACACGCCCCCTCAGCTGTGATAGGGAGAGCTGAGACACGCCCCCTCAGCTGTGATAGGGAGAGCTGAGACACGCCCCCTCAGCTGTGATAGGGAGAACCCAGACACGCCCCCCGAGCTGTGATAGGGAGAGCTGAGACACGCCTCCTGAGCTGTGATAAGAAGAGCTGAGACACGCCCCCTGAGCTGCAGCAGAAAAGACACTCCCCTTAAGCTGTCAGCTTGATATAAATCTAGCAGAGCAATGAATGTGGAGATCTCTGGATCCATGTGAGGTACAGGGCTGGTTCTAGCTTTGTTAGAAAGAGTTTGTCATGTACTATATGATGTCTGATTTTCATTTTTTACATTATTCATGAGATAACCCCTTTAACCCCAACCAAAAGAAGAAAAAAAACATTTTTATTTGTGAGGATATACAGTCAATGACAAAAAAAAAGCAGCCAGATAGAAATGTCAGACCTTGGCTCGGAGCTCCAGAACAAACCTCGGCTCAGAGGCCAAATGTTAACAAGACCACCAGTCAGGTGACCCAACGACGCATAGTGTGAGGTCACAGAGCGCACCTATGTCCTCATGCAGCGTGCAGGTCATAGCACAGCGTGTGGTGCTGGCACAAGAACAGCAGGGAGTAGCGAGTACAGAGCCCACACAGGCAGCGCTGTGTTTACTTCTCCCCAGTACTACTGTACTAATGGTTGCTTCCATAATTGAAGACACACTGACATTTCTCCCTCACTTTTAAGGGGAAAAAAGTGTGTCTTATAGGGTGAAAAAATATAGTACATATATCATCACTACATTCACACACAAAGTACTCCTTGTTGCAGCAGTATTTAAAGATATTTCATTTTGAGGCAAATGTAGTTGCAATGCACATGGCACATTTAACAGCATACTTGCTTTTAATTTTAACATTATACAGGTCATTTATTAACAGAAACAGAAAACACCAATCAAACATCCACAGGATGGAAAACAGATTTTACCATAATCATTATAAGAATATTCTCTAGCCTAACAAATGTCATTGTGTTTCAATAACAGTATATAGAAATAAAACATACACATGTGTAACTTATATGAACAGATAAGGTTACATTCCCTTTTTATTTTTTTCCTAAGAAGATCAGTTTAGCAATAATAGGTGGAGATAGCTATATAAGCAAACAATTATTTGGCTTAGGGATCATTCAGACAACCGTATCTGTTTTGCGGTCTGCAAAATACAGATACCGGCCGTGTGCATTACGCATTCTACAAATGAAGTTGGAAATGGCTATCAGATTCAAAATGCAGGGAGATACCATTGCAACCTGTGTAAATTGGCAAACACAATGTCAAAGAATGTGCAGGTACATAATTTATGTTACCAGTAACACTTTCTTTCTACATTCATCATTTGCTATTGCTGTGCAGTTCACCGAATTGTTAGATTAAGCACAAAAACAGTCTAGCTACCAGTATTATATATACCCGATTATGGTTTTCTTATTCTATAACATGCCTGCAACCCAAATACAATGTAAATAATAATGGAACAGTCCGGAGTATAATCTGGAGATGCAGGCAAGTACCAGTACAACTAGAACCCAGCCTTTATTATACCAAGTGAGAAAGGTTAGGGACCTTGATGTTGATGTCTCCAATATTTATATTTCGTGGTAGTTCTGGTAAGTTCATACTCTTCACTGCGGAAACTGCTCTGGCTGGAGCTGCCGAAAATCCAGTCTGAAGTAAAGAATCATGAGGGGGAAAAAAAACAAGGACGGTTAGAGGTTGCACAATGATCACGTTACAACAGAAAAGCCTTCTCAGGATTGCCAAACTGTTCATCTGTGAAGACTATTCTGTGCCAGCAAAGAATGTAGTTAGATATTGGGGCACTTACAAGTGACACCTCAAACAATCTATGAGTAGTTGTGAATAAACATGTCCTGTGGATGAAGGTTTATACCTGCAACATCTGACTCTTGTCTACCTGGCACAATTCAGGTTACATAAGAAGAATGCCCTTTGGGAGCTACAATAAACACTAGCTGCAATTCATGGGTTTCAAGCATGGAAGTACTAAAAGCCGTCTGCCATGACATTTTTCAGATTTATATGCCACCCTAACCCAACCTAGTTATAAATTCAACAAGTCACCCACAGCAGTGCACACCTTGCAGAAATTCCCCACAGTTCCTGCACAAAGTGGTGTAAACTAGTAATAGTTTAATATAAAAGAATGTAACATTAAACTTCTGACATGTCTACATCCCTGTTATTGCAAATGGCCCAAAAATAGTGCTGTTTGATGAATAGGAGTGATTAAAGAATACTCAGACTCATAGTTAGGAGTCTGCTGTATTCAAGAGGTGCATGCCCCCACTAGAGACTGACAGCTGCCACGTGCATAACCAGATACACAGCAGCTCATCAGTCACTGATGAGAGAGCCGAGGGGAACAAATAGGAAAATGCATGTGTCCCCCATACTATGTTACTGGTCAGCTGATAGATCTGCTTAGAGCTCTCCCACTGTGGAGAGAAGTATCAAGAGAAGATGGAGCCTTGTTTTCTCTGCTGGACTGTATGAGAAACTAGCAGACTGACCATAAAAGTTATGGTCCATGGTAGCGGAATCCATGACGGAATTCTTAGATAACCCGTACCTTGTACGCCGAACTTGAAACACAAAGTTCGCTCAACACTAATGGTGACACCTTCCTATTTACAACATGTGGTCCTTAACACTAAGAAACTTTTCACACTGAGTGGCAGGGTGCACCTAACAGATACCACTAAGTACTATCTGTCCCCCATAGTCGTTTACTGGCTTTGTATGGAATAGCGTATGCTGCTGTGCCATGCAGTAAAACAGCAGCACCCCATACAGATACGTCTTAAAAAAAAAGATTAAAATAGGCAAATCGTCAGGACCTGATGGCATACACCCCCAGAGAATTAAGTAATGTCATCGCCGTACCCTTATTTCTGATATTTAAGGACTCTATACTGACAGGGAGTGTTCCACGGGATTGGCGCATAGCAAATGTGGTGCCAATATTCAAAAAGGGTCCAAAAACAGAGCCTGGAAACTATAGGCCGGTAAGTTTAACATCTGTCGTGGGTAAACTGTTTGAGGGTTTTCTAAGAGATGCTATCTTGGAGTACCTCAATGAAAATAAGCAAATAACTCCATATCAGCATGGCTTCATGAGGGATCGGTCATGTCAAACCAATTTAATCAGTTTCTATGAGGATGTAAGTTCTAGACTGGACTGCGGCGAATCAATGGATGTCGTATATCTGGACTTCTCCAAAGCATTTGACACGGTACCACATAAAAGGTTAGTATACAAAATGAGAATGCTTGGCCTGGGAGAAAACGTCTGTATGTGGGTAAGTAACTGGCTCAGTGATAGAAAACAGAGGGTGGTTATTAACGGCACATATTCAGATTGGGTCACTGTCACTAAGTGGGGTACAACAGGGGTCAGTATTGGGCCCTATTCTCTTCAATATATTTATTAATGATATTGTAGAAGGCTTGCACAGTAAAATATCATTTTTTGCAGATGACACTAAACTGTGTAAAGTAATTAACACAGAAGAGGGCAGTACACTGCTACAGATGGATCTGGATAGACTGGAGGCTTGGGCAGAGAAGTGGCAGATGAGGTTTAACACTAACAAATGTAAGGTTATGCATATGGGAAGGAATAATGCAAGTCACCAGTACATACTAAATGGTAAAACATTGGGAAACACTGACATGGGAAAGGACCTAGGAATTTTAGTGAACAGCAAACTAAGCTGTAGAAACCAGTGTCAGACAGCTGCTGCCAAGGCCAATAAGATAATGGGTTGCATCAAAAGAGGCATAGATGCCCGTGATGAGAACATAGTCCTGCCACTTTACAGATCACTAGTCAGACCACACATGGAGTACTGTGTACAGATCTGGGCTCCTGTGAACAAGGCAGACATAGCAGAGCTGGAGAGGGTTCAGAGGAGGGCAACTAAAGAAATAACTGGAATGGGTGGACTACAGTACCCAGAAAGATTATCAAAATTAGGCTTATTCACTTTAGAAAAAAGACGACTGAGGGGAGATCTAATAACTATGTATAAATATATCAGAGGTCAGTACAGAGATCTCTCCCATGATCTATTTATCCCCAGGACTGTGACTGTGACGAGGGGCCATCCTCTGCGCCTGGAGGAAAGAAGGTTTGTACACAAACATAGAAGAGGATTCTTTACGGTAAGAGCAGTGAGACTATGGAACTCTCTGCCTGAGGAGGTGGTGATGGTAAGTTCACTAAAAGAGTTCAAGAGGGGCCTGGATGTATTTCTGGAGTATAACAATATTACAGGTTATAGTTACTAGAGATGGGTCGTTGATCAAGGGAGTTATTCTGATTGCCTGATTGGAGTCGGGAAGGAATCTTTTCCCCTAAAGTGGGGAAAATTGGCTTCTACCTCACAGGGTTTTTTTTGCCTTCCTCTGGATCAACTTGTAGGAAAACAGGCCGAACTGGATGGACAGATGTCTTTTTTTTGGCCTTATAAACTATGTTACCCAGAAGTATCCATCAGTATAACAGGGGACTAAGGGTCCAAGTAATATATGCACTAGGAACTTTCCTGACACTTATCTTAAAGGGTTATTCCCATCTTAGACAATGGCGGCCTATCGCTAGGATATGCCCCCATTGTAACATAGTAACATAGTTTGTAAGGCCGAAAAAAAGACATCTGTCCATCCAGTTCAGCCTGTTTTCCTACAAGTTGATCCAGGGGAAGGCAAAAAACCCTGTGAGGTAGAAGCCAATTTTCCTCACTTTAGGGGGAAAAATTCCTTCCCGACTCCAGTCAGGCAATCAGAATAACTCCCTGGATCAACGACCCCTCTCTAGTAACTATAACCTGCAATATTATTACCCTCCAGAAATACATCCAGGCCCTTCTTGAACTCTCTTAGTGAACTTACCATCACCACCTCCTCAGGCAGAGAGTTCCATAGTCTCACTGCTCTTACCGTAAAGAATCCTCTTCTATGTTTATGTACAAACCTTCTTTCCTCCAGACGCAGAGGATGTCCCCTCGTCATGGTCACTGTCCTCGGGATAAATAGATGATGGGAGAGATCTCTGTACTGACCTCTGATATATTTATACATAGTTATTAGATCTCCCCTCAGTCGTCTTTTTTCTAAAGTGAATAACCCTAATTTTGATAATCTTTCTGGGTACTGTAGTCCACCCATTCCAGTTATTACTTTAGTTGCCCTCCTCTGAACCCTCTCCAGCTCTGCTATGTCTGCCTTGTTCACAGGAGCCCAGAACTGTACACAGTACTCCATATGTGGTCTGACTAGTGATTTGTAAAGTGGCAGGACTATGTTCTCATCACGGGCATCTATGCCTCTTTTGATGCAACCCATTATCTTATTGGCCTTGGCAGCAGCTGTCTGACACTGGTTTCTGCAGCTTAGTTTGCTGTTCACTAAAATTCCTAGGTCCTTTTCCATGTCAGAGTTACCCAATGCTTTACCATTTAGTATGTACTGGTGACTTGCATTATTCCTTCCCATATGCATAACCTTACATTTGTCAGTGTTAAACCTCATCTGCCACTTTTCTGCCCAAGCCTCCAGTCTATCCAGATCCTGCTGTAGCAGTGCACTGTCCTCTTCTGTGTTAATTACTTTACACAGTTTAGTGTCATCTGCAAAAATTGATATTTTACTGTGCAAGCTTTCTACAAGATCATTAATAAATATATTGAAGAGAATAGGACCCAATACAGACCCCTGTGGTACCCCACTAGTGACAGTGACCCAATCTGAGTATGTACCGTTAATAACCACCCTCTGTTTTCTATCACTAAGCCAGTTACTTACCCACATACAGACATTTTCTCCCAGGCCAAGCATTCTCATTTTGTATACTAACCTTTTATGTGGTACCGTGTCAAACGCTTTGGAGAAGTCCAAATATACGACATCCATTGAGTCGCCGCGGTCAAGTCTAGAACTTACCTCCTCATAGAAACTGATTAAATTGGTTTGACATGACCGATCCCTCATGAAGCCATGCTGATATGGAGTTATTTGCTTATTTTCATTGAGGTACTCCAAGATAGCATCTCTCAGAAAACCTTCAAACAGTTTGCCCACAACAGAAGTTAAACTTACCGGCCTATAGTTTCCAGGCTCTGTTTTTGGACCCTTTTTGAATATTGGCACCACATTTGCTATGCGCCAATCCTGTGGAACACTCCCCGTCAGTATAGAGTCCTTAAATATCAGAAATAAGGGTCTGTCGATGACATTACTTAATTCTCTTAGGATACGGGGGTGTATGCCATCCGGTCCTGGTGATTTGTCTATTTTAATATTTTTAAGACGTTGCTGCACCTCTTCCTGGGTCAGAGAGGACACTTTTAAAGGGGAATTTACTTTTATACTCTGCATTTCATCTGACATTTTATTTTCCTCAGTGAATACAGTGGAGAAAAAGTTATTTAGCAGCTTCGCTTTCTCCTCATCGCTCTCTGCTACTCCCCCCTCATTACTCTGCAAGGGGCCGACACCTTCAGGTTTATACTTTTTAGTATTTATATAATTGAAGAACATTTTAGGGTTAGTTTTACTCTCTTTGGCGATTAATCTCTCGGTCTCTAGTTTGGCTGTTTTTATGTGTCTTTTACATATTCTATTTTTTTCCTTATAGTTTTTCAATGCTTCCTCACTCCCCTCCTGTTTTAGTGATTTAAATGCTTTCTTTTTGTCATTTATTGCTTTCTTTACAGTTCTGTTTATCCACATTGGTTTTTTCTTGTTCCTTAACCTTTTATTCCCATAAGGTATGTACCTCTCACAATTAGATATTAGGATGCTTTTAAAAATATCCCATTTTTGGCTGTATTTTATTTTTTGAGGACTTTGTCCCAGTTAGTTAGGCCTATGGCCTCTCTTAGTTGGCTAAGTTTTGCTTTTTTGAAGTTTGGTATTTTTGTTCCTCCCTGAAGAAACGCTCTTTTGAATGACAATTGGAAGGTTATTATATTATGGTCACTGTTTCCCAGGTGTCCCCCAACCTGCACACCTGTTGCTCTGTCAGGTCTATTGGTTAATACTAAGTCCAGTATGGCCGTCCCTCTAGTGGGGTCCTGAACCAGTTGGGAAAGGTAATTGTCTTTGGTTATTTCCAAGAACCTGTTTCTTTTATGAGATATACAGGTTTCAGTTTCCCAGTCTATATCTGGGTAGTTGAAATCCCCCATAATAACGACCTCATTATGATTTGCCGCCTCGTCTATTTCATTTAGAAGTAGGTTTTCTGTGGTCTCTGATATATTGGGTGGTTTATAATAAACCCCTATTAGTATTTTATTATTGTTTTTGGCTCCATTTATTTCTACCCACAGTGACTCCACATCTTCATGTCCCTCATTCATATCTTCCCGGAGTGTGGGCTTTAGGCATGACTTTACAAAAAGGCAGACCCCTCCCCCTCTCCGGTTTTGACGATCCTTTCTAAAAAGATTGTAACCCTGTACGTTAACTGCCCAGTCATAGCTATCATCCAGCCATGTCTCAGTTACTCCCACTATGTCATAGTCCTCCTCACACATCACTAATTCCAGTTCACCAGTTTTATTAGCTAGGCTTCTGGCATTAGTGTACATACAATTAAGAGGTTGGTGTATATTTCTTACCCTACACCTTTCCTTCTGATCTGTTCTAGTTCCTCCTTCCATTCCTCCCCCAGTTCCATTACCTTGCCCCAGGTCTCTATCTGCACTATCTTCCCCTCCTATTATGTAGTTACCCTCCCCCCCAGTCCCTAGTTTAAACACTCCTCCAGCCTTCTAGCCATCTTCTCCCCCAAAACAGCTGCCCCTTCCCCATTGAGGTGCAGCCCATCCCTACGATAGAGCCTGTAGCCGACAGAGAAGTCGGCCCAGTTCTCCAGGAACCCAAACCCCTCCTTCCTACACCAGTTCTTGAGCCACTTGTCTCATAGGTGAGGGTCCCAACCTGTGGGACCCGCACCTTTATCGAGAATGAAGCCGGGAAATGAACTGAGGGCACACTGTGCATGTGCAGCTGCCCTCCATTCATTTCTATGGGGCCACCAAAAATAGCAGAGCGCTGGCTCGGCTATTTCCGTCGGCTCCATAGAAATGAATGGGAGCGGTGGCCGCGCATGTGCAGTGCGCTCCCATTCATTTCTATGGGAGCAGCGGGGCGCTGCACCTGGTGGTGGTCGGACCCCGGGAAACCTGGGGTCCTCCAGGCGCAGAGCTCCCCACTCCGTTCTTGATACAGGTGCGGGTTCCAGCGGTGGGACCAGCACTTATCAGACAATGGGGGCATATCCTAGCGATATGCCCCCATTATCTAAGATGGGAATACCCCTTTAACGTACATTGCAGGAGTAATGTGAAAAGACCCTTCCAAATGGAATCTATTTATCTGAATTTATAATATTCTTTGCTTATTATTCAGTAATACCCTCTGTAGCCTTCCAGGCTATACACAGAAATTTGTGAATGGCAGAATAGTACAGCAAAAACAGTAAAATGAGTCATAAAATAAGCTGGCAGATGATAAATTACGGGAAGAGAAGATTCAAACTTCTTGCCCACTGTAATGTGATCCAGGTTACCAAAGTATTGTTGAAAAATAATACAAAAAGTCAATGGTACCAAGTACTAACCCCAGAGTAATGCAATGACATGTATTGACCCTCTATTTTTCAGAATGGGTGAACAGAGACCGCTATCAACAGCACAGAAAGCAAACTCAATTGTGAAATATGTAATGCAAGCGCAGAGACTTACAGGCCAAAATACCACAGAGAACAGAGCCAGGAATACTGAGCAGAATAACAGGTCCTAGCAGCAGCTCTTACTGGAAAATCATCTCGTTACAGCTAATCCAATAAGGGATACAAACTGCCAGAAGGTCAAGTAATCCCCATTCCTAGTGGCAACCGGAGTCAGTGTGGTATTCCAGCGACAGTTTAACCGTGTAAAGCCACATTCACATCTCTGGTGAGCGTTTCGGGCAGGCTGCTCAGCCAGAGGGCAGCCTGCCAGAGCTCGCCTGATCCGGCGTTGAACATGCAGGTGTTGTCTTCAGTCTCATTAGAACCAGGAGTTTAACAGCTGCAAGACAACAGTGCTAACCACACCATTGCCTTGCTGTACTAAGGCCGGATACATTTTTTAAAGTTTTTGAATTATTCATAAGCAGAAGTTATCCAGAAACTGAACGAGATGAACACAGCTGATCAAATTGTAGGCAGAGGGAAATTTATAAGAGTATTGTCCCACATTCTAGGGCATTCTTATATACTAAGGGGTGTGGGATATTCCCCTCTGGCTATAGAAGATAACCACCTGTAATGAAGGGCATTTGTGAACATGTTCAGGTCGTGTCTGGTACCAATTCATTGGCTAATTTTATATATAATCAACTACTGCTTTAGGTTTTAACAGATGTACTAAATCATTACTGGTTCTGTGTCACCAAGGAACCTGTCACCAAGAAATGCAGGCAGCATGGTATAGAGCAGGAGTAGCTGACTGGCACATAGTTTTATGGAAAAAGATTCAGAAAAACCTGTAATTTATACAATTACAGGGTGCCAATCGGAGAACAGAAGAAGCGAGCTACTGACCATGTCATCTGAGGAGCTAGACTGCCAGAATCTGAGTTATCTCCCATACTGGCAGTGAAAGGAGGATGCCAGCTGCTCAATAAAGCTGGCACTGGTGATGGCACAGGCACAAGCCATTGCTGTATTGTACTATGGCAGTGAGCATCATCTCACTGATGTAACAGTACATGACAGGGTGCAAAGGGGTTAATGACCATGATGAAGAGAAGAGTCATCAAAGAAGTAAGTTTCTAAGCATAAACGAAACTGTACCAGGAATGGGGTAGAGGGCACATTAATATAGAAATTAAGTTAACACACAACTGATAATGATATAATAAATAGGTATGTTTAAAACTAAAGCAATGGGGAAGTGAAGCGTGTGGACAAATGCCCTTCACTAAAGAGGTATTCATAAAGGATATGACATAAGAGGTTATAAAACCACCTGTGACACATGATCTAAGGAAGTGCTGTTATCTAGTGAGTTCATTAAAGATAATGGACAGTTGTAAATTCCAGTCCAGATAGGGCAGGTATGCTTTCCTTCATAAGCAGCGCCACTCTTATCCAGAGGCTGGTACTGCAGCTCAGCCACACGGGAGGTGCTTTGTATGATACTTGGGAATTACTCGAGGCCATGGTTGGGCCAATGGTTTATTAGGAAAAATATTAGGAACATTGTTCCCAATTACTGGCCTGTGTACAGATCATCCAAGGAACGGGCAAACTGCTCATTCTTTAGTGATATCACCATTCATGTGGACACCTAAATCATTGTTTCTAAGCAGCAGATGCTACAGTGTCAGGATCCGCAAAAAATATGGATGACAGCCGTGTGCATTCCGTATTTTGCAGAACGGAACAGCTGGTCCCTAATAGAACAGTCCTATCCTTGTCCATTATGTGGCCAACAATAGGACTTTTTTTTTTTTTGCGGAATGGAAATGCGGAAACTGAATGCACACGGACCCATTGAAAGAAGGTTTCCGAATACGGTCTCGCAAAGAAATGGAACGGACATAGAAAGAAAATACGTTCGTGTGCATGAGCCCTAAACAGGCATGTGATGCCCAGACACAATGAATCTGTATGGGGACTGCAGCAGCCATCGCTCGTCCAAACAAAGTGGAGGCGATTACTTTACATAACTGCAGCTCCCTCCTACCCTGATGAGCCGGCAGTTATCAGGAAGGAACATTTCCTTCCTGATCATTGTCTGTGAGCATTTAGAAAACAATAGCCATTATAGTAAATACCTGTATGCTATTCTATGTCAAATTAATTCATCAGATTGGCAAAAATATAATAAAATAATATGAGTTATAATTATGCAATGATGAGTCACATAATAGAAAAGTGATGAGACTAAGGGCAAATGATGCCTTAAATAACTGGATCACCTGTATTCATATATCTGCATGCATGGAGGTAGACCTAGCTGTATTGCAAAGTGAGAAAAAAGGGGTTATCCTCCAACAAACATTTATTACCTATCTGCAGGACAGGTGATAATTCTGTGATCACTGGGGACCCCATCAATAACTAGAGTGGGGTCCTGAGCCCCTGTTCCAGGGTAGTTTAAACAAAGAGGTAACGCACATAGAATATCTGGCTGGCACTCGGGCTTCTGGAGGTGCACATGGAAGGGATGTGGTGCACCTAGAGGTACAAGTGGAACAAGTTACCTCGGCACTTGCTCTTCTTCAATTTGCCCAATAAAGCAATACAGCATAATAAAGAATATGATTTTATTATACTATATTGGTATATTAAGCACACTGAGGAGCGAGTTCCAGGATAACTTATTTTCTAAAGGGAGAGGTAGTCACACATGCACACAACCCATCCATTCAAATTCTATGAGAATGACATAAATAGCTTCATCAATATGCCTAAGGGTTTTCCGAGATATTTTTATTGATGACCTATCCTCAAGATAGATCATCAA
Source organism: Rhinella marina (assembly GCA_900303285.1). Lineage (NCBI taxonomy): Eukaryota > Metazoa > Chordata > Amphibia > Anura > Bufonidae > Rhinella > Rhinella marina. The sequence goes on from ONZH01019525.1 coordinate 104,673, forward strand.
TATCAGATGGACGAGGTCTGAAAGGCGGCACCCCTGCCGATCAACTGTTTTAAGAGGCGGCCATGCCCCGTGCCATTGCTGCCTTCCCTTCATTGCTGTCAACATCACAGCGGTAAGCAGCTGTAATTACAAGACGTCCCTTCGCTTCAATGGGACGGCTGTTGCTATACATTTGTGGATAAGTCATCAATAAACACATAGCAATATAGCATAATAAAGAATGTGCTTTTATTATGCTATGCACACAACTTCTCCATTCAAAGTCTCTGAGACTGAGAGATAGCTAAGCACTGTACTCTGCCTCCTCTGTCAGAGAATGAAGTGGTAGCTCGAATGCATGAGCCACTGCGGCCATGTAGTAGTGGTGGCTGGCTTATTCTTGTTCAAACTGGCTCTGAGGTAACTGCTGTATTGTGAACACACATTGCATGAGCATGGGGAGACACATCTTAGGGTACTTTCACATCTGATGGTCAGGATCCATCCAAAACGCAGACTTTATAAATGGATCCTGCTCCATAGAAATAAATTGATCTTGGAACAGGATCCGTTTTTCTACGTTTTGGAAGCGCAGACAAAAATGCTACAACCCTAAGATGTGTCTCCGCATGCTCAGGCAATGTGCATTCACAATACAGCAGTTACCTCAGAGCGGGATTGAACAGGAGCAAGCCGGCCACCACTACTACATGGCTGCGGTGGCCGTAACCAGGGGCAACGGCCTGACTGATGTGTGTGGGACAATGGAAATACAAATAGCCTATAAATGTGCCAACTTACCGAAGGCCCGAGCCCGATACCCTACTGTTAGCTGGGGCCACAGAGTCAGACCGTCAGAACACATCAGAAAACCAAGTGTGACTCCATAGGGACCAACCATCCTCTGTGAGTATACCTAGGCTGTCCCAATTTTTGCTCCTTAAACATAGTATGTGTGTTTGGTGTATACCGAACATCTGTCACAGTTAGTAATCAACTCTGATGGTGGTGATATGGTTTTTCATGGACACTCACCTCAGATTTCTCCAGTTTGTTCTGAGCTTCTACTTGAGCAACAACTTCATTCATATTTGTCTCCAGAACCATCCCGCCCATCACCATTTCATGCAAGATATAATGTACCTGCAGGCAGAGGAGAAAACCATCACTGACTGTCCATCTACCATTGTATTTTCATCCTTTGAGGAAATGGTGACTTTGGAGCCATAACTTTTTTATTTTTCCATTTACATTGTGATGAGAAAATGAATCCAGACAGCAAAGGAAGCAATATGGATAATCACAATACATTAGTAAGGGCCTTATATTAACTTTCTCTGATGTGAGACAACCCCTTTAAAGAGGCTCTGTCACTAGGTTGTAACCTATGTATTTAAATACATAGGTTACAAGTCCTAGTGACAACTTTTAAAATCATACCTTTCATGCAGAGTTCTGCGCAGCGGTCGTGTAGAAATCTAAACTTTAAAACATATGCAAATGAGCCATCGGAGCACCGGGGGGGGCAGCCTCTTTCCTCTGGAGCACCGCTCCCCCGGGCCCGAGGCACATCCCCTGTCTCTAATCACGCCCCCTCCTGTACTTGATAGACACGCGCCGTCACTTCGATAGTCCCGGGAGTGACGGCGAGTGCGCAGAAGAGAAGACAGCGCTTGCAGTGTAGACACTGCAAGCGCTACTGCGCCGGGAAAATTTTCGGGCGCATGCGCGAGAGTTCAGCGCTAGACTTACCAGTCTAGCGCTGTCTATCAAGTACAGGAGGGGGCGTGATTAGAGACAGGGGACGTGCCTCAGGCCCGGGGGAGCGGTGCTCCAGAGGAAAGAGGCCGCCCCCCGGTGCTCCGATGGCTCATTTGCATATGTTTTAAAGTTTAGATTTCTACGCGACCGCTGCGCAGAACTCTGCATGAAAGGTATGATTTTAAAAGTTGTCACTAGGACTTGTAACCTATGTATTTAAATACATAGGTTACAACCTAGTGACAGAGCCTCTTTAAGTATTACAATACTTTTTCTTGGTATCGAATTAGAATTTTGGTCGACAACTTCTACTGGGGTCACTAAAGGGGGCATAAATACTACTGGGGAGCTTTATTACTACTGGGGAACTATGGGAAACATGATTACTAGTATGAACACTATGGGGGACTTATATACTTCTGGGGCACAGTGGAAGACACTACTATTGGGGGCACTTTTACTACTGAGGGCACTCTGGAAGAGAATTATTGCTATTGGTGAGACTTTTGGGAGCCCTATTGCTACGGGCATCCAGGGACAATATCATTTAAACAATTATTTTTGGTGGGCACTGTATTTACAGGACTATTACTGTCAAGTGCACTATTTGCTATCTGAAATTATTTTTTAGGGCACTGTGTGGCAATAATTACTGAAGGAGGTACTATCTGTGTGGTAGTGGTACTTTCAGGGAGACTATGTTTCTGCAGTATAGTACTGGGGACTACATCGCCACAGCATTGGTGGTGGCAGGATGGGGTGTTGAGAAGGTGGGGAGAATAATGAAAAAGTAGGAAAATAAGATGTCTGTGTGTCAAATTCTGCAGAGACGAGACATGGCTAAAAGAAATCATTATGGCGGTCTAGCCGAATGGAGAAGGTGAGGAAAGAACATCGGATGAGACGTCACTGGATGTATGAGGCATGTGGTGCTGTGTTCTCCTGTACGTTTGGTAGCAAAGAATGTAATTTAAAAATTAATAGTCATCCATCATGGGTCCTAATGTGGTGTCGGTCATTTTGACAGCTGCATGCTGAGCTATTCTTTCTGTCAAACCTGAAGGAACTGCTCACAGAAGCTAGGAACAGACCCTATGACAGCGGCATGTGAATAGACTTACTGACGTCAATATTTCACTTTTCGTTTCCTTGGAGGACTTGGTTCAGACTTCTTGTCACAAGTGGGTACTTGGCGTGAAAAGGTTGAGAACCATTGATATAGACTACAGTCTCTATATGGTAAAAGCAAGTAGTGAATCAACTTCAGTCACTGCATGGAAGAAGCTAACCCGTGCTTGCACACTATAGGAAAAAATGCCTTCCCCTCTGGTGGCCGGGACTGTGGGAACTCACATAGGCTGGTGCTTTTTTTTCTCTAGTGTGCAAGCACGACCACCACTTAAAGGGGTTCTCCGGGAATTAAGAAAATGAAAATACGTAAATATTACTTTATTATAAATATATTCCCATATATCTTTCAGTAGTTATAATGGCTCATTTTGTCTAGGGACCAATGATTAGGAGAAACAAAATGGCCGCTGTCCTATTAGTACACAGTAAACCTGTCCTAATCACACAGGAGGACAATTTACTTCACAACACTGAGGTAAAGAGCTGCCTCATCCTTCATCCATGTTAGGGCTTATGAGCCTGAATACCGTTTAATATGATATTTAGCTGAACCTTTGTGGGAATGGAGCTCATGAGGAGACATGAAGTAAAGAGAAGACAGACAGGACAGACTGTGGTGATGTGGGGCTGTGGTAATGGAGACTGCATGCAAATGCTGCAGCTCATTACCCACATACTCACCTCCTCTTTGTACTTCATGTCTCCTCATGAACTCCATTCCTACGGAGATTCAGCTGAAGATCTTAACATCTGTATTCAGGATCATAATCCCTGACGAGCAGAGAGAAGGAGAAGGCAGCTCTTTAGCTCATTGTTGTGAAGTAACTTGTCCTGCTGTGTGATTAGGACAGGTTTTGTGTGCACTAATAGGACAGCGGCCATTTTGTTTCTCCTAATCATTGCTAACTAGACAAAACAAGCCATTATAACTAATGTAAGGTAATTGGGAATATATTTATAATAAGTAATATTTAAGTATTTGCATTTTCTTAATTCCCAGAGAACCCCTTTAAGGATTGCGGGGTGGTCATAACCATGGAAACGTTCAGTGTATAATGTGAAGGAAAAATGAATCTAGCCAGCAAAGGAGGCAATATAGACAATCACAATACATTAGTAAGTGTCTTGTATTAACTTTCTCTACATGATAAATGCTATTTGCTGAAGTGACACATCCCGTTAAAGGGGTATTCGGGCTATGTAAAGTTATCCCCTATTGACAGGATAGGCGAAAACTATTAGATTGGTGGGGGTCATACAGCTGGGACTCCCACCGATCACAAGAACGAGGCCCCAGTATGCCGTGGAGCCACCCGAAATGAATTGAGCAGATTGTTGGGCAAGTGAGCAGCTGCTTAATTCATTTCCATGGGAGTTTCGGAGATACCGGAGCACTGTATGCATGACGGACCGGCCACTATGGGGTACTTGGTCCCCGTTCTCATGATTGTAGAAGGCCCCAGCAGTAGGACACCCACCAATATAATAGTTATCCGGTATCCTGTGGATAGGAGATAACTTTACATAACCCGAATACCCCTTTAGATGTTTGTGCTATCAATCCACTAAATATAATTCCAAACATATTAACTTTATTGAGGCAGTAATTCAGGCTGTTACAGTTCATAAAGCTATATTCTAAGGTCATGGGAGCAAAATTCTGTGTTATGCAAGTTTTTTTTTTTCAAGCGAGAAGACAAACGAATGTCAGCATTTTTTATCTGAAGAGATAAGAGAACTACAGGAACCATAAAAGCGTCGCAACCTACAGTAATACACAGGTCTTATACCTGCTATTTCACTTCTAATTACTGCAGTGTATATTATCTAATTTGGCTTCAATTACTTTATGGCCAGGTTATGGCCAAATCACAGATCTCTGTAAGGACTTAACCAAGGAAGGAATTTGTGCTATTGCTATGGCAATGCAATATTTGTGTGCTGAGCAGTGAGGCCAAAAAACATTCACTGCCACAACTAGCAGTTGGACAAACAGCAAGAATCGTCTTACAAAAGAAAGCGAGTTTCAAGATGTATAAAGTACTTTACTCCTTCACACACACAATTTTTCAGCACTTTTTAAAGGCTTGTAAAAAACAAAAACAAAGAAAAAAAAACATTGGCCCATATTGAGTGAGTGCACCTAGATTTGGGCATAAATTGCACCAAAAGTGGAACAATTTGGTGCATCTAGGTTTAAGGAAAGTTTGTGTGCCTAGTCACAGAAAGGGCAAAGGGCATGGCCTAAGAACCGCCATTGTGTGCAAAAATGGCGCCACAACTCTGGCTTAAAATTAGCCAAATACATGGTATAGAAATAGAGAAAGGGTGTCTATTTATCCCCCACATTTATCTTCCAGCCTGAGCCCCGGTGATAACTGTGGTGCAGGTCTAGACATCCTAAGTGTACACCATCTACAGGATTAGTAATTCTTCTCCATAGTTTCAAGCATTTTGTATAACATCAAAACATGCTCTCTATGTAGACATTTCAGCATAGGGGTGTTGTGCTAGCAGTGCTCTTAGCATAAAGGCCAGCCTCATGGTGCTCAAAATAGGTCATTTGCATTAAAAAAAAAAGTTATATATCTTGACTATTGACCCTACAGAAAAAAGAAATATATAATTTTACTCAGCATCATGCCTGGTTTAATTGGGTTGATCTTGCTGACAGATGCTCTCTAAAAGGGTTTTCAGAGATTTTAATACTGATGACCTATCCTCAGAATAGGTAACCAGTATCTAATCGGTGGGGATCCGACACATAGGACCCGCGCCATTCATCTGTTTGAAAAGGCAATGGCACTCCTGTGGGCTTCTCACAGCTTAGCAATCTCAGTGCCATACATTGTATATCGGCTATGCTTGGTATCACGCTCGGCCCCAATTAACTTCTATAAGGCTAAGCTATACCTAGGCAATGCATGTGGCCAACGAATGTGTTGTCATTGGCTTAGGAAACTCTGTAAGAAGGCTGCGGCGCTGCTGCCTTCACAGCTGATTGGCGGGAGTCCCGGGTGTCAAAACCCCGGTGTCGGAACCTGTAGAAACCCTTTAAGGATAAACAACATTTTTACATGACACATTCTGTTGAAATGATAAAAATCGCAAAATAATTTATTTTATGGGTGTCCTCATAACTCACCTTATCCACATTAAATATCAGGTCAAGTTCACAAACATTTTCAAAGCATTTATCCAAAGTTTCAACAAAAACCTGCAAGTATAGAACAAACATAGTAACTTCTCAAATGTTTCATATACACAACAGATTTTGCTGAGCAGTTGCCTTTCATAAGACATTGACATTACACACGTAAGAAGATCCCTTATAAGTAATAAGGAAAGATGACTCTTAGAGCCTGTTTGGATGTAATACAAGTCAGTGTAATACAAGACACTATTGCCATGCACCGGTGGTCAGCATAATGGGAGGAATTTTTCATTCAGTCTATGACGCAAAGCTGGCCCCCCAAAAAGTAACAAATTTTGGCAAAAATGTGAGCAAGAATTTGTGATTTTATACTGCTCTTGCCACTTTTGAAAATGAGAGTGAGCAAGTTGGGTGCTGTACACTAGATTAATCAAATGCAACATTTCAAAAAGTTGCAAAAAATGGTTGCAGACGTTCTGGAGCAGAAGAGCGGTGTACAACAAGTAATCTCTCTAGGCAATAGAGCTATTTTTTAAAAATGCACTAAATGGATCAGACAACATGCAATATTTTACAAATTTGGAACATCGCAGCATGTATAGTTTGTTCAGTCCCAGCCACTTGTAACATTAATCCTGGTGTGTGTAACAGGAACTCGGCACCCTCCACACCAGTATGTATACATTGACAATTCCTCAGGCAGCTGCTCTCAGCGTCTCTCTCATGTGGGCGACAATGGATAGAAGCTCTAACTGCCCGCTTACTGGTAAGATACATGCTGGTTAACTAACAATGGATGGGAGAGCAGCACCTGGCGCCGCCAGCAAACTGTTGCCCACACATTAATTTCTTCAGGTTCCGAAAGACAAAGTAAACACTGGGAGCCATGTCTGGACTGTAGGCGAAGCTCCATGAAGCCACATTCCCTGATAGCAGCTTGTGGTTTGCAAGACTTGTGAGCTGGCCTATTGTTGTGAAGCAGCAACACACCTGCAGACATCTTCCCACAGTGTTTCTCTTTCATTGGTGAGGCATGGGTTGTCTAGTGTAGCATGAATTCTAGTAATAAAATGCCTTCTGTATCCCAAAAACCCGTTGCCATGATCTTTTCAGCTGACTGCTGCACACAAAAATTTCTTTGGAGTTAATGACCCCTTGTGCTTCCACTGCATGTCTGGTCTCAGGATCACGGTGGTGGACCTGTGTTTCGTCACCCATAATAAAACAGAAGTATCCTGCATTTTCTCTAAGCATGACTAAATTCTCTTGGCTTTTTTTGCTCAGGCGTCAACCTGCATGGCACCCACCGGGAACTGACCTTTGACATCATCAAAACATCATGAATGATACTGGACACTGTGCCAACTGAAAAGCCTAATTCAAGATATAACAATAACTTTAACCCCATGAGCTTCCAAAATCATAGTCTCCACTTTATGGCACATTTCCTCTGAAGATGCTTTGACAGGTCGTCCTGAATGGGCGTCATCTTCAGATGAACTGCTTGGCCCAGAACTTTACTTGGTAGTAGGAAGGTGCATCATCACAACATACAGTGGGTAAAATAAGTATTTGATACACTGGCGATTTTGCCAGTTTTTGAAGTTTTCCCACCTACAAACGCGTCTGTAATTTTCATCGTAGGTACAGTTCAACTGTGAGAGAGAATAAAAAAAAAATCAGAAATCATATTGTATGATTTGTAATTAATTAGCATTTTATTGCATGAAATAAGTATTTGATAGAAAAACAGAAGAGGTCAGACGTTTCTTGTAGTTCTCGACCAAGTTTGCACACACTGTAGCAGGGATTTTGGCCCACTCCTCCATACAGATCTTTCAGGTTTCGGGGCTGTCCCAGGGCTACATTGAGTTTTAGCTCCATCCAAAGATTTTCGATTGGGGTCAGGTCTGGAGACTGGCTAGGCCACTCTAGGACCTTGAAATGCTTCTTACCGAGCTAGTCCTTAGTTGCCATGGCTGTGTGTTTCGGGTCATTGTCATGCTGGAAGACCCAGCCATCTTCAATGCTCTTACTGAGGGAAGGAGGTTGTTGGCCAAAATCTCGCAATACATGGCCCCATCCATCCTCCCTTCAATACGATGCAGTCGTCCTGTCCCCTTTGCAGAAAAGCACCCCAAAAGTATGAGGTTTCCACCTCCATGCTTCACGGTTGGGATGGTGATCTTGGGGTTTTACTCATCCTTCTTCCGCGAGTGAAGTGGATACCAAAAAGTTCTACTTTGGTCTCATCTGACCACATGACTTCCTCCCATACCTCCTCAGGATCATCCAGATCGTCATTGGCAAACTTCAAACGGGCCGGGACATGTGCTGGCGTGAGCAGGGGGACCTTACGTGCCTTGCAGAATTTTAACCCTTGACGGTATACTGTGTTTTTTGTGACTGTGGCCCCAGCTCTCTTCAGATCATTGACCGGGTCCTCCTGTGTAGTTCTGGGCCAATTCCTGACCTTTCTCAGAATCATCCTTACCTTACAAAGCGAGATCTTGCATAGAGCCCAGAACAAGGAAGATTGACAGTCATCAGTTGTTGCCTTCTCACCAAGCTGCTTCCCTATTGTTCGGCAGCCCATTCCAACCTTGTGTAGGTCTACAATTTTGTCCCTGGTGTCCTTAGACAGCTCTTTGGTCTTGGCCATGGTGGAGAGGTTGTAGTGTGATTGATTGGGTGTGTGGACAGGGGTCTTTTATACAGGTAACGAGTTCAAACAGGTGCAATTAATACAGGTAATGAGTGCAGTAGGAGGGCTTCTTAAAGAAAAACAGGTCTGTGAGAGCCAGAAGTCTTGCTGGGTGGTAGGTCATCAAATAATTATTTCATGCAATAAGATGCAGATTAATTGTTTAAATATCATACAATGTGATTTTCTGGATTTTTTTTAGATTCTGTCTCCCTCAGTTGCAGTGTACCTACGATAAAAATGACAGACCTCTCCATTCTTTGTAGGTGGGAAACTTGCAAAATCGTCAGTGTATCAAATACTTATTTTCCTCACTGTACAGCAATTTCCTTTAATGTATTTACTTAGGATTCTTTTCTTCCTTTGTAAGGAATTTAATCACAGAACAAAGCTCCAAATTAAACTGCACGTATTTAATGTCATCATAGCTGTACTGACCCACAGAACAGTACACTAATTATTCCACACATCATAAATTTAGAGTGCAAAACTCAATAGCTGCTGTTTTCCCCATTACTACTGCAAAAAAAAAAAAAAAGTAAGTTATATGTACCTCAAAATTGTGTCATTGAAAAATACAATTTGCCCCGCAAAAAAACAAACCCTCATATGGCTATATCAACAGAAATATAGAGTTATGTCCAGGAAAAAAAAAAAAGCGCCCAGCGTCTTATTTCATACTCCTCATTGGTGGAAAATAATCCTAAAGAATGCGAAGCGGAGTATTATTACTATTCTGGAAAAAATGTAGTGTGACCTTTGTATCTGGCAGATGTCTACTGCAGCCAACTGGTAAAGCTGGAGCACCTGTGCTGGATCGGCGGGGGATTGAATAGGTGATTACTTTTTTTTTCCTCATCCCCCTAAAACCAAGCAATCCCTTATCTGCTATAAAAAAGCACAAGTTCAACATAACCTCCACAGGAAATCAGTGCATGTACAGCACATCTCTATTAAATCATGGAAAGAACTATTTTAAACAGCAAGCCATTAATGAGAGAAAACATTTTTAATGCTTGATACACATGCAATATTTCAGAGAGCATCAATAAGATGGTATCAGCTTGAAAGAATTACTACACCGAGTGCAGTTACTCCAAACACCAATCTCCTATACCCTTCCCCTTTAAACAATACTAAAAGAAGCCAGGAATCGGGGATTATTATTGCTGTTTGCAAGGTGCTTTCTGTAAAAAAGTGCTTTAACCCATTCCTTACAAACAAGTAATTTTGCTGGATTTAGAAGTCAAAAATAGATTACAACGCATTCGGAAAGTCCTCAGACTCATTTTTTGTGTATGTTATGTTGCAGCTTTGTTTAAAAAATAAAAAAAAAATCAAGTTCTCCCTCATCAATCTGTACTCTATACCCCATAATGAGAAAGTGAAAAATAGAGTTTTAGACATTTTTGCAAATTTATTAAAAAGGAAAAACTAAAATCCAGGTTTGCAAACCCTGGGGCATTGGACCCAAGAAGACTGAAGAGTGTAATCATTGCCATAGGGTCTTCAACTAAGTACTGAGTAAATTGTCTGAATGCTGAATTGCTGTCAATGCAATATTTCATTTTTTCCTTTTCAACCAATTAGCGGAATGATGGGGAAAATAAGTATCTGAATATGTAAATTGAATCCATTGCCAAAAAGCATATAGCTTATCTTACTTGAACCCTGTGGATTCTCTGTTTCAGCTGTAGTAGCCTCCTGGTTGGATGATACAGCCATCACCCAGAACAGAGAGGAGGGGCATTGCAGCCACTGAACTGAATTGGGTCGTAGTGCAACTCACAAGTTGCAGTGACCACAATGCCTGAATCACAAAAATCCAGCAGTGTTGTATTTTTTTTTCTGTGATTCTGGGGTCACGGTAACTTGCAAGTTCTGCTGTACCAGTTCAGTGGCTGCATGGGTGTCACAACCAAGATTTCCATGTAGTCCCAGCCTTAGGCTTCATGCACAAAATCATATTTTCAGTCTGCATCTGGAAAATGTGGATCAGGTGCGGTCCCATTTATTTCAATGGACATTGTGTCTGCCTGCAAAAAAAAAAGAACATTTCCAATTCTTGTCCGTTTTGCAGACATTTCTACAAGGGGTAAACAAATATAAAATAAAAAATAAATAAGAAATGGTAGCGTGCACACTGCTGGGATCCAATCCATGTTTTGCAAAACGCTTAGTGTCCATGAGGCCTTAGGTTTGGACTGATCTTGTGTTACCTTCCCCAGCTGTAATCAGAATTCTGCAGACTTAAAAACTGATATGTCTCAGCATCCTTTTGCTCACTTATCATCAGCAGGGATACTGGTCATGTACACTGCAATCTAAAAAGCAGGGCTGTGGAGTCGGAGTTCGTGTCTATTTTAGTGGAGTCGGAGTCGGTATAAAATGGACCAACTCCACAAATATATAATAAATTGGTACAGTTAGTTCAATGCAGCATGTGTTGAATATATTTTCATAAGAATTTGGGAAACGATGAAATGTCCTATAAATGTCTGTTCTATTCCTGAACTAAGGATCTAGACTTTCAGTTGAGATGAATGTGTGCTGCCCTTTATGTAGATGCTCAGAAGTGAAGCTCCTCTGCTACAGATCAGAGGAAAAAGGCACTGGGAAGGAATGGTTGCACTCATCTCAGATCTACTAGAGAAAATATGATTAAAGGGGTTCAGCAGGTCAGGATTAAAAGGGACAATTCAGCAGGTCTCTCACTGTACACGGGTTTCTATGGTAACCTGCAGACCAGAAAGACTTATCTGAATGGCTGGGAGCAGTGAGGAACGATGGGACTGAGCTCTGAATGATTACCTGCAGTAAGCAAAAGGTACAAGTACCTTGAATTGTGTTAGAGATCACAATCTCCTGCTCTGTCAGAGTAAGTTAATATATGCTATTAATTGCTATAGACCCATCCACAGCCTGAGGAGACCGAGTGAGTGCAAACTGTCAGCCAGTGAATCAGCAAGAAAACTCCTTTAAGGCAAGTACTTCTTAGTATATCTAAACTTTTAAAAAACTGTGCATAAATCAATTGCCCAGTGCATGTTTTCTCTGTATGCTTTATGTTTTAGTTTGCTTTTCCTCTGATGTAAAACGCCTAGGGCCTTATGTATGAAAACTGTCTAGGTGTAGAAGTTTCTTTGTTGCCCATAGAAACCAATTAGAGCTCCCCTTTCATTTCATATAATGCTCTGGAGAAATTAAAACGGGAGCTCTGATTGGTTGCTATGGGCAACAAAGAAAGTCTTAGACCTAGACAGTTTTCATATATCACGCCCTTAGTGAGCTGTACACAGAGAAAAGCCTGATACTGAAAGTTCAGAGTAAAGATATCTAGTAAAACATATATTACAAACTTTTTTTTATCATGACATATCTGTAACTACTGATTTATGAAAAGTTTGTTTAAAGTTATCACTTAAACATGCGCCATGTATGAGGGAGTCGGCTTACCGACTCCACAGCCCTGCTAAAAAGTTAGCCTTGACATCGGGAACTGTATAGTAATCTACGAAGAAGTAAGCTAAGGTGTTTGGGGTATGGCTGACCACAATTTTGTTGTCGACAACCAGCAGAATTTATGCAGCTTTGAGTTATAACAGGGGACCAATAACTGCTCTAACATGAGATCAGTAAAAATGTAATTCGAAGGGAGGAATTTTACAAAGTTATGCCTCATTCACACATCAGTGTTTGGTCAGTGATTATGAGCCAAAACCAGGAATGGATCCTCCACAGACATAAGGTATAAGAGAAAGATCTGCTCCTGTTCTGTGTTTCAAGCCGCACCTGGTTTTGGCTCACGGACCGAACACTGACGTGTGAATGAGGCTTTACTCAACATTTATGGAGATTAGATTGATATGTAAGCTGTAAAGCAGGTTTCCAATGTGGATGTAACCTTTAGTTCCAAGGATTTAGAGCGCAGTTTCTCTACAGGAAATTGTGAAAGTGCTGGTTTGTAAAACATCCCACGGTTTGGTTTGCTTAAAATGTGTGGCATTTACAATCCAAAGGGTGGGTCCGAATATCACTCCCTCTCTTAGCCGGATACTTGAAAATCACTTTCCCATTTGTCAACATTACTCCATCGAGCCCACAACTAGAAACTTCTGAGACTACTGCAGTTATGTAACCACTCCAAGCCTGAGAACATGTCTGATGTGGACTTTATCAACACTTGGGGATACGGATTGTCTTTATGAAGAGATGTATTAACTGCTCGTAGATAACTTCAGATATGCTCAGAGGGCTAATAGCATTATCTTACATGCCTTGGTCATGAGGTCATAGTAGATTAACAATGAGTTTCCAGATCATCCATGATCACTTTGGTACTGGTCACAGTGTAAAAAACACTTGTAGCCCTCGAGAAGAACAGTGTGTGCTTGCTTATGACATAGTATAACAAAAAGTTACACAACTCCAGCTAAATAATCCATCAAGCCAAAGCATACGTAATAAGGAAGTTCCACTTCATATAAATGAGGTGGGTACATGCTGCACAACTGGGTTATTGTTGGCACAATGAATTAACTCATATTTTAAAACAGATTGAAAGTTAAAAGGGTTTTTCCAAGATTTTTTTTTTAATGACCTATGCTTTGGATAGGTCAGCAGTGTCTGTCTGGTGGGGGTCCAATAATCAGGACCCCCGTCAATCAGTTGTTTGAGAAGGCAGCGGCGCTCTTATGACCGCCTTGGCCTTCTCCATGCTCACCAAGCACAGTGCCATACATTGTACAGCGGCTGTGCTTGGTATCGTAGCTAAGCCCCATCCACTTCTTTAGTGCTGAGACGCGTCTAGGCCACGTGACACATGAGCGTGTCACTACTCGGGAAAGACAGAAGGCCGCAGCACTCACAGGAGGGCCGCTACCTTCTCAAAACAACTGATCGGTGTTGAACCCCCTGCATTAGATACTGATGGGTCATTAGTGGGAAAAAAAAAAAAAACTTGGAAAACCACTTTAAAAATCATTTTGTTTCTAAAAGGGATAACTATCAGCATATATTGCCATCTCTACCAAATATGTGGACATTTTAATTTAGCAATTTTTTTTTTCCATTGAAAAGCTATTTGTTTTCAATATAAGGTGTATATTTTGTTTACTTGGATTTTTTTATTTAATAAAACTTTAATCAAGTACTAGTTCCACAAAGGGGCTTTAATATGTGATCTTTTGATCGCCTATATTGCGCTGTTTATGAAATGCAATGTATTTTTCTGTCAGTGCTATACTGCCATCCGCCAAAGAGGCGCAGCCTGCTACAAATACACTGAAGGCAGGTCTGCACCTTTATGTAGCCCTGGCCTGCAGTGACATCCAAGTCCACTCCCTCAGTAACCCAGTAACTGTACAGATGTCACGGATGCTACTGACAGCAGCATCTAAAGGGTTAGACATTTAACCGGTTACAGCAGGATCTGATGTGAGGAGGCCCCTTAGTAAATGCCGTAAGAAGGCGCATTGGGGTTAAGGTTCGCTTTAGGCTACAGTCGTAGTTTTAGTCCGGCCGCCTCTCGGGGGCGGAGCGTAGTTCCGGCCGCACACATGCACTAGTGGCAGCACGGATCCAGCAGGCTGTTCACCCCAGGGCTGTGGAGTCGGTAAGCCAAAGCCCCGACTCCGACTCCTCAATTTCCCCTGACTCCGACTCCCTCATACATGGAGCATGTTTAAGTGATAACTTTAAACAAATTTGCATAAAATCAATAGTACAGATAAGTCATGACAAAAACAGTTTGTAATCTATCAGGCTTCTCTGGGTACAGCTCACTTAGGGCCTAATGAGAGGCGTAGCTAGAGGTTCAGCACATGGGGGGGGTGAAACATACTTGAGTGGGCCCCCCACTTATTGGCTTCCCAAACGCACGTTTCCAACTTCACAGGCACATACTACTAGTTGTGGTTATAATACTGTATTAGCAAGATGACTATATAAACGGCTAGATCATCTATGCTGTTAAGTACAGTACAATAGACTTTCTACATACCCTACTCTAAATACTCTACCACATGATGCAGTAAAATATAGGATCAATAGGAGTAAAAAAGGGACTCCTATGTTAAAGGAAATCTGTCCCCAGCTTTTACATCACTAAACTAACAGTCCCTTGCCCCCATCAGACCTCAGATCAGCTTAATGTGCCCCCATCAGACCTCAGATCAGTGTATTGTGCCCCCATCAGACCTCAGATCAGCAGAATGTGCCCCCATCAGACCTCAGATCAGCAGAATGTGCCCCATCAGACCTCAGATCAACAGAATGTGCCCCCATCAGACCTCAGATCAGCTTAATGTGCCCCCATCAGACCTCAGATCAGCAGAATGTTCCCCCATCAGACCTCAGATCAGCAGAATGTACCCCCATCAGATCTCAGATCAGCAGAATGTGCCCCCATCAGACCTCAGATCATCAGAATGTGCCCCCATCAGACCTCAGATCGGCAGAATGTGCCCCCATCAGACCTCAGATCGGCTTAATGTGCCCCCATCAGACTCCATAATCGAAGCGCTCACTTGTATTCGCCTGATTGTACTAAGGCCATCACCCCCCCCCCCATGGGCAACAAAAACTTCTACACCTAGACAGTTTTCATACATAAGGCTCTAGGTGTTTTACATCAGCAGATAGAAGCCATGAGAGCAGCTAACCTCTCCAAACATGAGCTCAGAGGAAACATAAAGCATACAGAGAGAACATGCACTGGACATAAAGGGCAGTACACAGTCATCTAAACTAAAAGCCTAAATCCTTAGATCAGGAATAGAACAAACATTTATAGGACATTTCATCATTTTCACAAATTCTTATAAAAATATATTCAGCACTTATTGCACTGAACTAAATGTACTAATTCATTATATATTTTAGGAGTCTGTCCATTTTATACCGACTCCACCAAAATGGTGACTGACTCCGACTCCACAGCCCTGGTTCACCCCCCGGAACAGTCTGCCGGACACCCCTGCTGCTAGCGTGAAAGTATTTATTGATGTTCAGGACATTTTCACTCTGAGGCTTCGTGCACTTAACAGGCCCGCAAAATATGGATATCTTCAGTGCACATTCTTTCTCACTCCCATCATAGAAAGGGCTATTCCCGTCTGCAAAATGAACAAGAGTAGCCCTCATCTCCACAGACAATCACGCAATTATCAGGAATGAACAAGACGCCTAAATAATTGCCTAAAACATCGGTCGATGTTAAAAGAACCCTTACAGTCAAGACTTATTGGTCAGGTCACTTATACACAGACAGTAGAGATGAGCGAATCTATTCGCCGCTTTGTAGATTCGATACGAATCTTGGAAATTTTCCGCTGCAAAGCGAATCCGGATTTTTTGAGATTTGCTTCGTTAGATTCAAAAATGTTCTTAAAGCTTTTTACGCATTCGCTACGTACTTGTCCGATAAATTGTACGCTAATGTTACGTATAAGTTACTTTATATGCTGATGCATACAAATTCAGTTTATTAGCGAACTTTTACTGTTTGTTATTCGTGCAGCATAAAGCCCGGGAAGAAAGAGGTCACCTGACCTAGTGGTAAGGGCTTGCTCTGATTGGCTCACAGGCTCGGTAAGCCAGTGACGCATCACTTCTGCTGCGACGAGCGGAAGCACTGTCTGTGAAGTTCTGAGAGACAGAGAACTGTATTGTTAAAATTGGGATGTAATTGTTCTGGGAATCCATATTGCACATCAGGGAGACTGCAGGGCAAGTGCAGGGCTAGTAATTAATCAGGCAGAGAGAGAGACAGGGAGAGAGGTAGGGAGAGAGACTGGGAGAGAGACAGGGACAAAGACAAAGACCAGCTGCAGGGCCACAGTCAAGTGAAAATGTCTGGCATGGAAAAACAAAAGGGGTCCAGTTCCAGCCAGACCCCGAGCTCCAAAAAAAAAAAAAAAAAAAGAAGAAGGTGGCACAGGGCAGCAGTGCCAAAGGACCTGTAGCCAGAGCTTCTACTTGTAGTATTCGCAATACTTGGCCGTTGTTCCACCAGGCTAACCCACCAAGGCGCAAAATTGTAGTGGAGGAGAAAGTGGATGGCACACTCATCTCAGGCTCAGCCGGATGATCTGCTGTCATCTGCTGATACAGTATCATGTAGCCAGGGGTCAGACTCAGAGCGTTCCTCCTGCTCCATTATTCCGCTCCAGCAAAGCCCATCATTTTCGTCAATTTATACGTTCATGCATACGTGTTCACATAAGTTGCGTACCTTTAACAACTGAACGTTCGTTATTAGTGCACGAATGTTCGCAAAATACCACATAGTAACGTATGATTTGTACGCAGCTTTGCCGAATAGATTCGTATGAGGTACGAATCTTTTGAAAAGTTCGACGAATATTCGGCAAAGCGAATTTTGGATGATTCGCTCATCTCTAACAGACAGTACAAGACATAGGCTCATAGACTATAATGGAAGCTTATGAGCCATCTTCATCTCTTCCAAGAAAAGTTGGAAGAAGCTATCTATCTATATAGATCTATAAAAGTTCTGATATGCAGCAGACCTCTGTAAGTAGTTTGCTATATGTTGAAGTATGTCTGAAAGGGGATCTGTCAATTGCAGCAGGTGTAATACATACATGGACTACAGGTATTACACATCAGGGTTCATACACACAACCATATGTATTTTGCGGTCTGCAAAAAAACGGATGACAGCCATGTGACATCTGTGTTACATCCGTATTTTTGAGGATCCATTGTAACAATGCCTATCCTTGTTTGCAAACGGACTTGCGGCTATAAGGATATGGAATGCATTTCCGTTTTTTGCAGCCCCATCAAAATGAATGGTTCCACAAACAGGCCGCCAAAAAAAAAAAAAAAAGAATGGAACAGACAAAAAATAAGTTTGTGTGCATGAGCCCTAAAGCCAAGAGTTCCTGTCCAGATGAAGAAAACATCTACTACATGTGTAGTCGCACGAGAAGACAGGGTCAGGCAACATGGTACAGTCAATTAACATCAGGAGGGAGCTAGGCTGGCTTGCTGAAGGGAAAGATCTTTCGTGCATGCTGGTTTAGGCTACATTCACACATCCATGTGTGTGTTGTCCGTGTTTTGTGGATCTGCAAAACACGGACAGCGGCCATGTGCAGTCCGCAATTTGCGGACCGCACATAATAGAAATGCCTTTTCTTGTCAGTGGATCCGGACAAGAATAGGGCATGTTCTATTTTTATTGGGAGCCGCGGAACGGAAGTGCAGAAGCGGACGGCACAATGTGTGCTGTCCGCATCTTTTGCGGCCCCATTGAAAGTGAATGGGTCCGCAACGTTGCGGATCGGATGCGGACGCCATTCACAGAAGTGTGAATGGAGCCTTATGGGAACTCTCTCCGAGCTAATTTGCATATTTTTAAAAACTCATTTCAGCACAAGGAAGAAATAGACTCAGGCCTCTTTCACACGAACAATACGGATTGGCTCTGGATGCATTCAGTAAAACTCGCACCATAAGCAAGTTCAGTTTTGTCTGCGATTACGTTCAGTTGTTCAGTTTTTTTTGCACAAGTGAAATGCGTTTTGATGTGTTTTTCACACGCGTGATAAAAAACTGAAGGTTTACAAACAACATCTCCTCGCAACCATCAGTGAAAAACGCATTGCATCCGGACTGCAATGCGTTTTTTCACTGAAGCCCCATTCACTTCTATGGAGCCAGGACTGCGTTAAAAACACAGAATATAGAACATGTTGCGATTCTCACGCAATGCAGAACTGATGAGTGAAAAAAACGCTCATGTACACAGACCCATTGAAATGAATGGATTCAGTGCGGGTGCTATGTGTTCACTTCATGCATCGCACCTGCACGGAAAACTCGTACGTGTGAAAGGGACCTTAAAGAAAAGACGTGGTTTACTTCAAGTGAGCAAAGCCTATTTGTCCATGCGCTTGGTTTATTACACTTGCTACCGATGACAGACTCCCTTTAAAATATAGATTTGCTGCCACAATAAATCTTGGTTATAACAGCTTAAAAAAAGGCAAATACACTAAGGGAATTAAGTGAATGTCAGCACGACAATTTTATTGTTTTATGGCAGCAGCAATAAGCATCTCTATTGTGGTTCAATTACCTCTAGAGGGCAAAAAGGGGTCTGTAAACTGGTCATAATCATCTAGCCTTTGTATACGGGGCAAAGTGACAACTGTGAAGATCAAAAAGTGGTTTCTGCAGCCTACTGCTATCTTCCTTACACTTCAGAAGCCAGTAGTCCCCATTTACTATCGTGAAGACCCTCTTCAGTCCATATTAAAAAATAAATTCAGTTATGACATCACACTGATGCAGAAAGCACACGGTGCACTGTCTGCATCTTTTGCAGCCCCGTGGAAATTAATGGTTTGGATGCAGACAAAAAATATATGGTTGCGGAGTACAGTGCTCTCCTGTCAAGTCCTGACTTGAATCCACTTGAGATATGGTTATAAGATGTTAAACGGACAGTTCAAGCTTGAAAACCCTCGACAGCGATGTAAAAGACTCAACACAAGTTATCTTAAAGGGGTTCTCCGGGAATTAAGAAAATGAAAATACATAAATATTACTTTATTATAAATATATTCCCAAATTCCTTACATTAGTTATAATGGTTCGCTTTTTCTAGGGAGAGCAGTCATTAGGAGAAACAAAATGGCCGCCATCCTATTAGTATACACAGAACCTGTCCTAATCACACAGGAGGACAAGTTACTTCACAACACTGAGGTAAAGAGCTGCCTCATCCTCCTCTCTGCTCTGCTTGTCAGGGATTATGATGCTGAATACAGATGATAAGAACTTCAGCTGAATCTCTGTAGTTATGGAGTTCATGAGCAGATGTGGCTGATGAGCAGCAGAACTTGTATGCAGTCTCCATTACCACAGTCTGTCCTGTCCGTCCTCTCTGTACTTCATGTCTCCTCATGAACTCCATTCTGACAAAGATTCAGCTAAATATCAAATTAAATTGTAGTCAAGATCATAATCCCGGACAAGCAGAGCAGAGAGGAGGATGAGGCAGCTCTTTACCTCAGTGATGTGAAGTAACTTGTCCTCCTGTGTGATTAGGACAGGTTTTGTGTGGACTGATAGGACAGCGGCCATTTTGTTTCTCCTATTCATTGTTCCCCAGACAAAACGAGCCATTATAACTAATGAAAGGTATTTGTGAATATATTTATAATAAAGTAATATTTACGTATTTTCATTTTCTTAATTCCCGGAGAACCCCTTTAAGTTGTCGGCGCCAGGGGCAATTACTTTTTCACAGGGGTGATACAGGTTCCGTGTGTACTTGGGTGCCTTTATCTTATATTAAAATTACTTAGATGATACGAAACGCAACAAATTAGCAAAACTATAAGAAATTGCATGGTGTGAAATACTTCACAGCACTGTACATACTGTAGAAGCAGATCAGAGGGGGGACCCATGCTGTGTGGTACTTGGTAGCAGGAACTATTCAAGACTCTGATCCCTGTTGGAACTACACTGTTAGCAAATGGGTAAAAGGGTTAGAGAAACGGGCACGAGGCAAACAACAGGCGTTTCTGTTGTAAGTGTCAAAGCCTGGCTCCATAATGGTGGACCCATTTTGATCTTTGCTATGGGGACCCCTCTCTCCTCTGCATACTACTGTGTGGGATACAGAATTTTCACTCGGCTTAATTTTTTGCATCATTGGGTCATCAGAAAAAAAAAAAAAAAAAAGGAATAATTCTAATTGTGTTAGAACTTTTTTTTTTTTTAAGTGAGAGTTAAAAAAGGAAAAGGAAAGGGTGGAGTAGTGGAGTGTGACATAAGATTCCATTATATCAAATATTAAACCGTTTATTGTGTACGGGAATGCACGGTTATGACGACCAATTTGATCACCTTCCACTAAAGCTAACTTCAAAAAGAAAAAGGAGAGGTCAATGATACAAGTATATCTATGTTCTTATCAACTTAAGAGGGTAATAATAAAAGGGCCATCAACTATACAGTCAAAGTCAACATTCTGCACCCACTGACATCAGGTGCTGGGAGCTAGAGAAGCCCAACTTGATACCTCTCTATCATTATAGAACTGTCCCCCAGAGAACAAGGAATCTTAGTTTACAAAGAAATACGAATAAATATAATAATACGGACACCTCCCAGGTCCACCATTAGTCTCTACTGTACCTGTGTGTCCCTCTTGACCATCAGCAGGGGGATCCACTTCAGCCAGTGCCGGGCTGAGCAGTTTCACTTATCACCCTGTATATGACGTATTTACCTGGATGAGATCAAGAATTCCCAGTTCACTCTCCGAGGAATCCACACAGAACACAAAGTAAAGGGTGGCATAATGGCGATAGATCAGTTTATAGTCAGATCCGCCGATTAAACTGCAAAAGGGAAATAACAAAAGCAACGTGAATCACTGACCAACAACGCGAACCTGTAAAATAAATATTCTTAACACATATCTCAAATTAAAAGGCTCCACTAATAGAGCGTCTTTAATCATTTTTCCAGTCATTGACTGTACGCATATGGAAGTACACTGTGTCACATCAGTGTTTGTGCGTGACATTTTTTTTTTACTTTTTTCCATAACAACATTCACTGTGTATGATAAATATTTTTAGATTTTAAAAATCTGGACTTTTCAGATGCCGCAATAACAATTATGCTTATTTGTTGTTTATTTTTATATTTGGATTATTTCGCAAGTGGGTGATTTGACTTTTTAATATTGGGCGAGGGGGGTTATATTCTTTTTTTAAAGTTTTTTTTTTTTTTTTTTTACTGTCATTTTTAGTGCCCTTAAAGCACTTCAGTATGTGATCATCTAATCTTAAAGGGGTATTCCCATCTTAGACAATGGGGGCATATTGCTAGGAGATGCCCCCATTGTCTGATAGGTGGGGGTCCCACCGCTGGGACCCGCACCTATATCGAGAACAGAACGGGGAGCACTGCGCCTGGAGGACCCCGGATTTCCCGGGGACCGGCCACCACCAGGCGCAGCTCCTCGCTGCTCCCATACAAATGAATGGGAGCGCACTGCGCATGCGCGACCACCGCTCCCATTCATTTCTATGTAGCTGACGGAAATAGAAATTTTTGGTGGCCCCATAGAAATGAATGGAGGGCGGCTGTGCATGCGCTCTCCTTCACTTTTGGGGCTCCATTCTCGATATAGGTGCGGGTCCCAACAGTGAGGAGGAACACAACCAAATGACCAGTGCCAATGCTTTGCCCTAGACCGAGTGTTCAGGGTTCCTTCATACATGGCGTTCAGCCTGTCACAGCCATGAATGTCAGAGGGACTAGGATTTCTTCTAAACTCATCATTTGAGATACTTAATCCTCCTCATCTCTGGAGGACTTACGTTTGATATATGATACAGTAGAAGATATACAACCTTACAGGAAAGCTCTTAATGTGCCCCAGACTTAACAGACATCAAAAGCAGAATCACACGCCGACAATGCATTCCAACTAATGTGAAATTCAGTCACTTGGACCTATAAGGGTTACATAAATGTAAAAAGTAGGTATAAAGCAGTCAGATTACGATCAGAAATTCCGCAGGGTCCATTTTTTATGGAGGTTATTGAGATAGCTACATCGAGGGAGTCAAATAACAAACCTAAACAGGATAATATAGTCAGTCGGAGGAGTGACCGGTGATGATGCCAGAGGTTTAACCTGCCAGTCTGCAATGAACAGTGAGATGGTGGAAGATAGCAACTGGGTTATCTAATGCACAGCTAACAGCATATTGTGTTAATTTCAGCATATATATATATATATATATATAAAACAACCTCTGATAACAACCTTTATCGGGAGACCCACCAGATAAATGTGTGGAATTAGTGGGTAGACTTCTGAACACGACTTGTTTAAATTGTCACTAATTGTTCACACAGCATTGCATAAATCCATACAATAAGAAACTTTGTAATATATCTTATCAGAGAGAAGTGTCTACTTCTCCTGTTATCAGTTCTCACTTCTCCTTCTCTCCCCTGCTAAATGTTTTTCTCTTGAAAAGATCCAGGATGGACCAGCTCACAAATGGATCAAATTACTGATGAGGAAGTTAGGAAGCAGATTCTCCTCTACTTTCTGTGTGCTGAGGACGGGAGTTATTCTCCACCCACCATCTCTGGGAGAAGGGCAAACGAAACATAAAGCATGCAGATGAGAAATCTCCTAAAAAATGCAAGTGATATAATGATGAGAAATAGTGCTTTTCCTCATGTACAGTCTGTACTACTGACTAATGCAAAGTTTGTTGAAAGGTTAGATAGGCTTTAAAGGGGGTTTATAAAATGCCCCACCCCCCCATATGCCCATCACAATGATTCAACTTACTTTCCTCCCTAACAC
Organism: Rhinella marina; assembly: GCA_900303285.1. Taxonomy (NCBI): domain Eukaryota; kingdom Metazoa; phylum Chordata; class Amphibia; order Anura; family Bufonidae; genus Rhinella; species Rhinella marina. The sequence goes on from ONZH01019525.1 coordinate 127,785, forward strand.
CTGCACAGCTGCTGCTACATCTCATCTCGCGATTGGGGGGGGGGGGTGATATGGGGTGGTGCGACAGGGATGAACATCTCTAGGATCACAGGTGACGCTAGGGAGGCTCATCCCCGTCACGGCCTGCTATTGGCTGCTCCCCTTGTAACCGGATGTTTTCATCTGTGCGACAGAGAGCTGCAGCGGCAGCCATACAGGCGGCAGAAGAGACGCAGGTGTCAGGGAGCAAGGTAAGTACAATCAGTGTGAGGGGCCTGGACATATGGTGGGCCATTTTAAGGGTTTAACCCACTAATGACCAGCAACTTTTTTTTTTTTACATTTTTCCTTTGCATTTCAGCAGCCATAACATTTTATTTTTTTTCTTTTACGTGGCTGTCTGATGCCTAATTTTGTGCAGGAGACATTTTTAGTATTTATCTTGGCATTGTTTGGGGGCACATAGAAATTACAGTACAATTTATAGAATTTATTTTTGCTGCAGAGATATAGAAAATAAAACTATTTTTGCCATTGTTTTTTATGCCGCTCATGTTTCACACTAGATAATCTGATGAATTAATTCTTCAGGTCATTATGGTTGGATGGATACCTAATATGTGCATTTTTGTTTTTAAATTTCATGTGTGCACAATAAGATAGATTTCTGCTAAATAATGACTTTTTGCAAGTTTTTATTACATTACTTAAAGCTTTATTTTAAATTACTCCAGTATGCTAATACAATATGCTCTGTGTTACTGTGACACAGCCTGCTGTTAGAGTAACACTAGTGTATCCTAACACCATGCTTACTGAACAGACGATCCTGGGGTCCTCTGTAGGTCCTCAGGACTGACTGCATAAAGATCGACTGAAAAGAATATATATATATTTTTTGTCCCAAAATGCCATGATAAAAAATGAAGGTGGCCCAAGAAGGTGTTCATAGCCTTTAAAGGGTTATTCCCATCTCAGACAATGGGGGCATATCGCTAGGATATGCTCCCATTGTCTGATAGGTGCGAATCCCACCTAGGGGACCTGTACCTATATCAAGAACGGAGCGGGGAAACGAACTGAGGGTCACTGTGCATGCTCAGCCGCCCTCCATTCATTTCTATGAGGCCTACGAAAATAGCCAAGCACTGGCTCAGCTATTTCCGTCGGCTCCATAGAAATGAATGGGAGCAGTGGCCGCGCATGCGCTCCCATTCATTTCTATGGGAGCAGCGGAGAGCTGCGCCTGGTGGTGGCCGGACCCCAGGAAACCGCTCCGTTCTCTATATTAAGAGGTTTTCCCATCTCAAACAATGGGGGCATATCGCTACGATATGCCCCCATTGTCTGATAGGCACCTACTAAGAGAACAGACGCCCAGAAGTTGTGGAGGGCGCACAGAGCATGTGCCCTCCATTCATTTCTATGGGGTCACCAAAAATAGCTGAATACTGGCTCAGCTATTTCCGTCAGCCCCATAGAAATGAACGGGAGCGGTGGCTGCACAAGTGTGGTGCATTCCCATTCACTACTATGGGGAGAGTGCTTGGTGGTGGCTGGACCGGGAGTCCTCCAGCCACCTCCAGCTCCCCACTCTGTCCTCCGTGTAGGTCCCAGCGCTGGGACCCGCACCTATCAGACAATGGGGACATATCCAAGCGATATGCCCCCATTGTCTCAGATGGGAATACCTCCTTAAAGAGGACCTTTCACCACTCCCGACATGCCTGTTTTAATAGCTTCATGCATTCCCCATGTAATAACAAGTCTGGAACATCTATTCTTATGTCTGTATGTTGTGCCATTCCTTTATTATTTGCACTAGAAGTTATGAATGAATTGCTATTTGTCTTCAGTAAGGGAACAAAGGGGAGGTGACCAGTTGGGGGTGTGTCCCTGCACAGTCTGACTCTAGCCAATCAGTGCTGCCATGTTCAGACTGTGCAGGAACACACCCCAACTTGTTACCTCCCCTCTGTTCCCTTACTGAAGACAAATAGCAATTCATTCATAATTTCTAGTGCAAATAATAAAGGAATGGCACAACATACAGACATAAGAATAGATGTTTCAGAACTGTTATTACATGGGGAATGCATGAAGCTGATAAAACAGGCATGTCAGGAGCGGTGAAAGGTCCTCTTTAAGGCCTGGTCATTATTTTCATGAAATGAACTGCCACCCATCAGCTGTCTAAAGAGATTCTGGCGGCTTCTTTCAAAGCCAGTGATGTCACGTTCAACAGTCCCATGTGCAGCACAGTCCCATTCAAGTGAATAGACATGTATTGCAATACCAAGCATGGCTACTATATAATGTACAGAGCTGTGAGGAGGCTGCAACGATCACCGCTCCCTTTGCAAACAATTGTTAGGCAGGGGTGCTGTAGGCCAGACCCCCACCAAATACTGAGGACAGGTCATGAGTACTCACAGTACTCCCTGAATACCCCTTTAACCTAAATAAGTATTCCCACTTTGGACATTTATGGAGCATCCACAAGATATAATATAATAAATGTCTGAGGGGTGCCCAGCTGCTTCCAAAACTTCCATAGAAGTGAATGGAGAGTGCTGCGCATCTGCACGGCCAAGTCTCTGTTCACTGCTTGCTGGTAAGTGGCAGTCACCTCATCAGACGAACTAGGGGAACTGAGGACTCCATTGAGATGTGGGAACTGCATGGTCCAATTCCCAGGAGAAGCAGTGACAGCTGACTGTCATCCACCGGTGCACTCATGTCACTGGGGAGGCTCTGCAGTCTATGTGACGCCATTGTATGGGGTATGGTGGTGATCTGTGCCCTCACTGTTACCTTCCTCCCTCCAGGAAGTTGCAGACATTGTCATCCCTCTTGGACACCAGGTGGAAGGTCTCCCTCACTATCTGCTGCTGCATGTCTTCCGGCTACAAGAGAGCACACAAGCCATTAGCCCCTGACAGCCCGGGCCCCGGAGCACTACATGGGGAGGGGGACTCACAAAGTGCTGGTAGAAGCGCATGAAGCGCGGCTTCCCATGATTATTGAACACCAGGATGGCTTTTATCATCCTGACACAGCGGTTCTCACTCCAATATCCCTGCTCCTAGCCCGGAAACAACATCCGACCCCGTGTACCACCTAATACGGTCCCCCGGCGCAGCTACTTCCGGTTACAATGGAGCGGGGGAGAGTTCTCCTCAGTTCCCGTTCACACTGTTGAGACAGCGGACGATAAAAGAAATAGTTATCTATTAGAGTGACCCGTGTAATACAGAAACGTGCTGTGTGTCCGTATAGTTACTCTCTAACCGCTACATAACACGGAAAAGAGGGTCTCCCTCCCCTCACAGCTGTCTCACTGCCCCCCGTTACATGAAATGACCGCAGAAAGACAGTCTGTAACGTGACTTTTTCCGTGTCCGTGTAAAAATACATGTGCCTGTGATTGTTTTGACATCATGCTAGCAATGAATGTTGGCTGTCCCTGATTTTGGTATGAGTTGTCCAGAAAGAAGAGAACTTCTGGTTGGCAACCATGCGCAGCATCCAGGCTCTGGCCATGTGGTAATGTCGCTGTGGACGACAGTGATCAGGTCGCCTTATGTGACAGCAGGGACGACCAGAATCTGCAGCCGAAAAATTTTAATCCCTTGGTGCCTTAAACATTTTTTTTTCTTTTTACATTTTTTTCCTCCCACTGTCCACGAGCTGTAACTTTTTATTTTACCATTCACCTAGCCAGATGAGGGCTTCTTTTTGTGGGACAAGTTGTATTTTATCGCACCGTTTAATTTACCACATATGGCTGTCTTCACATGAGCATATTGAAATCCGTCCGTATTCTGTCTCTGGTTTAGGCCTCATGCACACGGCAGTTGGTCGTCAATTTGCGGTCCCCAATGCACGGGCACTATCCATGTGCCTGTCACGACAGATCCAGACCCATTCAACTTCAACGGGTCCATGATCCGTATGCACCGCAAAAAAAATAGAACATGTTATATTTTTTGCGGTGCGGAGGCAGAGAGAAAACCCCATGGAGCACTCCGTAGTGCTTCCATGGGGTTCCGTGCCTCCATTCCGCACCGACCTTCCAGTTAAAGTGAATGGGTCCGCATCCGTGATGTGGGGTGCACACGGCCGGTGCCTGCATATTGTGGACCCGCTGTTTGCGGGCCGCAATATGGGTATGGCCAAACACCGGCTGTGTGCATGAGCTCTTATGCTCGGATTCCTGAAGATATACCATCAGTATTGCTTCGGGATTTACATACGTGTTCCTTCCTCCCTGCATTTTTTATGCACTCCCATAGACTGTAATGAGTGTATTTGGAAACAAATCTGCACAAAACTCGGACAAGCTGCGGATTTCAAATACTGACAGAAATGATACGCCCCTGTGAATAGCTCTATTCAGTAACATTAGTAGAGGATTCCGGTACATAAAATCTGGGCCATATAACACACTGCAAATACGCTTGTGTGAAAGTGGCCTACATAGGAAAAAAGAAAAAAAATCTTTGTGGGGTTGGAAATGCAATAAAACTTTTGTTTTGCAGCTTTTGTCTTTACAGCGTCCACTGTGTGCTGAAACGGACATGACAACCCCAATTCTCTGATTACAGTGATAAGTTTATATAGGTTTTCTTTGAAAAGAACTTTGAAAAAATAATTTGCTTTGTGTCACCATATTCTGACACCCGGAACTTGTTTTTTATATTGCCATCTACAGACATGGACATTAACAAACAGCAAATAAGTGAAGAAAAATAGAAATCAAAAAGCTACACTGTAGTATGTTTCAGCAACTGCAAAAATCTCAGAACAGTACTTTTGGAAATACATGGAACCAAGTGCTGATGTGAACCACGATTTATAAGGAAAAAAAAATGCATGACTTTCTACTGCAGCCAGTATGGAGAGGGCGCCATCTAGTGGGTAGTAGGTTAAATAACTAAAAAGATTGCTTTACACGTTGCCCTGCGTGCATCCCACATACATTTAGCTGGGAACAGTATACATTATTTGTATATTACCCTTAGATTTTAACCCTTTAATTGCTTGAATTATTTTGCTCAAGCGGTCGTGAATATTTTCCCCCATCATTTCAACACTATAATTTATTATCGGCTGATAAATGGCACAGATTTCGGCACACAGGGTTTGGCTGGAGGGGCAGATTTATCACAATTTTCACCATAAACTGCCATGAATTATAGCGCAAATCTACACCAGATGTAGAGTTTTTTTCTGGCACAAGGACAGGCAAAATTGTGACAAATACATTGAGGCCTGTGCCTGTTAATAAATTTGTTGCATCCTACTCCAGCTCACTTTGGCTAAGACCAGCCCATGAAATGTACTCCGCAAATTCCCCTGCATATGTAGGTGACATTTTGCGGTTAATATTATTAGGTTGGTTTTACACATAGTATTTTTTTCCTTGATTTTTTTTCTTTAATTTTTTTTACCAAGGATGGTGCGGCCAGATAAAATTCTATAATGCCATATAAAACACACTGCGAGAATGCTTTTTTTGTTTGTGTAATTTATAAGGTTTTTGCTGCATTTTTCACACTGCAGGGTCGATTTATCAAAACTGGTGTAAAGGATGGCAACCAATCAGATTCCACCTTTCATTTTTCAGAGCTCCTTTGGAAAATGAAAGGTGAAATCTGATTGGTTGCTATGGGCAACTAGGCCAGTTTTTCTTTACACCAAAAAAAAAAATTGCTTGGCCAGTAAGGCCCAAAACAGGCTGGTTATTAAGGGGTTAATACAAGGCAGTTACTAATGTATTGTGATTGTCCATATTGTCTCCTTTGCTGGCTGGATTCATTCAGAGGTGGCCATGCTCTCATACTGTAGGAAAAAGTGCCAGTCTATGCGCACTTCCCCGGTCCCGGCCACCATAGAGACTGGTTGCTGAAGTGAGACAACCTCTTTAGGCCTCTTTCACACTAGCGTTAGCAAGGATCCGGCACCTAAAGGGTGCCAACGGATCCGTGCTAACGCTGATACATGTGTGGAGCCGGAGCAGCGCTCCGGCCCCACACATGTTGACAGAAATACATACAGACATACACACACAAACACATACATACATACTCACATACTCCAGCCCGGGACGCCGGCAGCACGTCTTCACGCGCCTCCTGCGCGCAGTGATGACGATTCCCCACAGCGCCCTCTGCTGGGCGCAGTGGGGAAACGTCATAGCTGCGCACAGGAGGCGCGTGAAGACATGCTGCCGGCGTCCCTGCCTGGAGTATGTGAGTATGTATGTATGTGTTTGTGTGTGTGTATGTATGTATGTATGTCTGTATGTATTTCTGTGTAGCCGGATCCGGAATGACCCCCCATTGCAAGTCAATGGAGGACAGATCCGGATTACTGGTGTGTCACACCAAACTGATCCATCCCCATTGACTTGCATTTGGGGTCATTCCGGATCCGTCTTGGTGCGGATGCCTGGACCGGAGAGAAAACCACAGCATGCTGCGGTTTGTTCTCCGGTCTGAAGACGGAACGGAATGCTTTCAGGAGCCTCCGTTGTCTTCAGTTCAGTTTTGTCCCCATTGACAATCAATGGGGACAAAACTGAAGCGTTTTTTTCCGGTTTTGAGCCCCTATGACAGAACTCAATACTGGAATAAAGAAACGCTAATGTGAAAGTAGCCTTAAGAAGTGGTCTTCTGAGGAAATGGTCTTTTCAAAGAAGATGACCAGTATGTATAATACAGTATATGTTGGAAATCTGGTCTGGACAATGGGGTGGTCTTCTGGAGAGGTCTGATGCACATGAATGATTTTCATGCACGGATGCAGTCTATGTTTAAAATGGACAGCATAGCGACACTAACCCACTAAAGTGTTTTTCTGGGACTTGATACTGATGGCCTTGTCATCAGGATAGATCATGAATATCAGATCGGTGGGGGTTTGACACCTGACATCCCCATTGACACCCCCAGATGTTTTGGGCACCCACCAGTGCCAGAAACTACACAGAGAACAGAAGGCTCCATCCACTGTGTAGTTTCTGGTGCCGCAGCTCAGCCTCCATACATTTAACAGGTGCAGGGCTGCTGTAGCCCAGGATGGTCACTACATAGGGTACTGAGCCTTCTGCTTCATTCACTGTATAGTTTTGGACACCAGTGTCCGCCTGAAGCAGCTGATTGATGGGGAGGCTGGGTGTCGGACCCCCATCGATTTGATACTGATGACTTATTCAGGTACTGGAAATCAATGGGTTTATACACATGGATGTTTTTTTTTTTTCTCACACAAGATTGCTCAGCGGGAACAAAATGCAAGTTCAGAATGCACTGAATCACACAGAAGGGTGGTCCGATTTTCACTGATCACTGCTAGGAGATGCTGTGTGTTAAGCATAATGCACACAACCGTAGTTTGTGGACGTGGACCCATTCATTTCAGTGGGGTGGCACAGGAAACTGTGTGCTGTCCTCATCCTGCACTTCCACGGCTCCGGAAAAAAAAATTAAACCTTTTATTCTTGTCCGTTTTGTGGACATGAATAGGCAGTTCTAACAGAAGGCAGGATGTAGCGATCTGCAAAATGCAGAACGCACACGGCCGGTATCTGTGTTTTGCGTACTGCAAAAGTGTCTACGGCCATGTGGATGAGCCCTTATTCTTCAGTTTTTTTCCCAAAGGTGAAAAAAACATGAAGACTGACGACATCCGTGAAAACTGATGACAACTCAAGAAGATTTGCAGAAAACATTGAAGCAACAGGAAGGAAAATGAAGGGAAACATCACCTTTTCACTGACAGAATTGCTTGGGTGGGCGAGCCCTTATTCTACATCCGGATACAGGCCCACCACATTCTACCAGAAGTCTGGACTGCAGTAGAAGTTGCTTGTGAGGTTCTCTCTGCAGCCCAACACATTTTCTGAAATCTTTCTTGGTCTATCAATTTTCCACTGCTTGGTCAGAGTTTGAACAGCATTTTCAAACCTTGGATTTTTATATCTTTTTTCCTGATTTAAAGGCTTTGTCCTACAATAGACTTTTAAGACCTATTCACTGTATCGCTGGGGGGCCCACCAATTACTACAACAGGAGTCCTGAGCCCTCACTGTATATCAGTAGACAGAAGCATTAGAATGGAGTGACAGTTGAGAATCACGCCCTGCCACTCCATTTAATGTCTGTGGGGTCGTCAAGCATCAGAGTACTACTCAGATGTTTCTATCAGCCCCATAGGCTTTGACTGGAGCGGCAGTGTAAATGCTTGAACTCCACTCCATCCAACCTCATCCTCAGTGTAGTTTTATGATGAGGAGGAATGGGAACTTGGGGCACAAATTCTGTGAATAGGTGAAAAATGTCCATTTACAATGTTGAGTGACTTTTGCTCACAGATCCTTTGACAGTTCTTTTGCTTTCCCTGGATAAAATACACAAGGGTCTCTCAGTAGCTTAAAGGGGTTCTCCGAGTTATATATATTGATGACCTATCCTCAGGATAGGTCATCAATATCAGATTGGCGGGGGTACGCAACCGGCACCCCCGCCGATCAGTGGTGAGTAGGTGTAATTACACCTAACTGCCCCATTCATTTCAATGGGAAGAATCGCTCCCATACAAGTCTATTGAAGCGATTCTTCCCATAGAAATGAATGGGACGGTGAGGTGTAATTACACCTACTCACCACTACCCCCGTGTCGGCCAACATGTAAACAGTGAGGAGGAGGCAGCGCTGATACGGCGCGCGCCTCCTCTTCAAACAGCTGATCGGCGAGGGTGCTGGGTGTCGGACCCCGCTGATCTGATATTGATGACCTATCCTGAGGATAGGTCACCAATATATATAACTCGGACCTGCAGTCGGACATCTGGCAGGCTGTTCAGGCATAAATATGACTGTCAGCCAGACAAAAAAACGTTGCATGCAATACATATATTTTTTTTGTCTGGCCGAAACCCATCAATTATGCCTGAAAGCAACTTGATGACCACTGGATCCCATTATAGTCTATGGGGATCCGGCTTTGAACGGTAGAATCTGGCAATGCCGGATCTCTGCTGGATACATTCCCTGGAGATGTGAACAAAGGCTAAATGTGTTTTTGAACGCCTTGAACAGCACATTCTTTTTTACCATTCGAAACTGCATGGTTTTACCCTGAATAGCAGCAGTTTTGCAATGTGGCTTATGGCATGCGTGGTTTGTAAAGGTGGAGCATACTAACCAGGTGCAGACCTTCTGTTGAGTATATACATTTATTTACTTTGTATAGTTTTACAGAAAAATATAAACGCTTATCATCACACAAACACAGTGTAGTGCAGATACATTATTATCTTTTCTGGAACCGTGTCATTTTTATATATTCCAAGTTTAGAATACAAAGAATACTGTGGGGGAGATTTGTCAAAGATGGTGTAAAAGGAAAACTGGCTCAGTTGCCAACTAAGGCTAGTTCCACAGTAGCGCTTGTACACCGGACAGGGAGCAGCCTGCCGGATCTCTCTGTATTGCTGGAAGCTAGTTAATGGGGCTGGACAGCAATGATGGAACACAGAGAGATCCGGCAGGCGTTAGTCAGAAAATAGCCTAAGCCAGTTTTCTTTCACACTAGTTTTAAAGAATCCCCCCCCTCATAAGTTCACAAAACAGAAACGTTCCTCATTACAGAGTCGTCAACTAAAAGTAAACACAACATTGTATATAAAGAAATCTACGTGGCGGTAAAATGACAGCCTACAGGTATGGCACAAAAGGTGGATTTTCTACAGCACGGATCTGCAACCTCCGGCACTCTGGCTGTTCTGAAACGACAACTCCCAGAATGCTTCATTCACTACTATTGGAGTTAGAACAACAGCCGAGCATTCTGGGAGTTGTAGTTTTAAAGCAGCTGGAGTGCCGAAGGTTGCTGATCCCTGTTTCTCACTGCAGACTCTGTGACTAAATCCATGTGTTACAAGTACATTGGCTGTGGATGTTGCTGCACATCTGCCACTGAATTAGGGCTCATGCACATGATCGTGTGCCGGCCCTGCTGTGCTGCGGTCCGCAATGCATGGGCACTGACCATGGGGCCGCCGCATTCAGATCGTGGACACATTCACTTGAATGGGGTCCGCGATCGAATTCCACGGTCCGCACGGAGGCATGGGCAGAAACACCGTGGAAGCACTCAGTAGTGCGTTTGTGGTGTTCGATCCGTGCCTCCGTTCTGCATCTCCCAGATCATGGACCTGTTCAAGTGAATGGGTCCGCGATCCTTAATGCTAGGTGCACACAGCCGATGTCGGTGTATTGCGGACCCGCGGTATGCAGGTTACAATACTGCCACGGCCGGACAACGGCCGTGTGCATGAGCCCTTAACCCTACGCATTGCAAAGTGAAAATCCACATGGACTTCTTATCACACGAAGTGTTGATGAGCAACTGTAAAATCTCTACTTAGCTGCTACTTTAAATGCTGCTGATTTTCTACCCACAACTCCGTGGTGGAAAAATCCACAGCGTGTCCGCCCCATACCCTGGGCAAGGCAATGCAGCACCAGTCTGCTGCCGAAGCTTTAAATGGAATTACCAAGGATATGTAGTGGAGATCACCTTGGCACTTTTTGTTTCCTGCAACATAAGAACATTGCCATACTCGGTAACCCAGTCATTGGCACATACATCTTAATGAATCTAAGTAGTCCATCTTTTTAATACAAAAAGCATAAAAGAGTATGTTTCTGAGCGTTCTTGCCCACAAGTCATGGGCATTCGTAGCGGAAATGAAGGACCACACCTGCTGTGCCAGTGCCGAAACGGCAAAAGGCAGCAAGTTGTGTCATGCTTGAAAATTACAATTGGTTGTGTGAGAACGTGGTAAGCAAACAACCCGAACATCATGAAGCATTTGGTCGATTTGATCAGCCTTGTCGTTTTTTTTGGTTGTTTAATCATCCTGTAAAACAAATACACAAACATCAAACAATAGGCATTTAGGTTTATATAGAATGGCATAAAAATCTAAAGACTGTCAGGTAGCTAAACTGCCCCACAAAGAAGATGTCTCTGTCTGAGAAAAATGACAAGCGGCTTTTCCTTTACAAGCATTAGCCTAGGTTTCCATTATGAACCCATCGCTGATTCTGGAAAAACAAAGCGGGACAAAACGCCCTACATGGAGCGGTACTTTATCTGGCAGAATGATGGAAACATGACTGGCCACATTATAGTCAATGGCCTTTCTTCTGTTTTTTTTTTTGTTCCTGTACCAGAACACAAAATGGAAAGAGTGCTCCATATGTGCACTGAGATTTAGGGAAGGACTAGCTATGAGGCCACCAGGCTTTTGCGATGTGGCAGCTGTATTCTATAGGCTGTTAAAACTAATTTTCAGTCATTTGCTTCTTGTTAATAGCTGCATAGTTTTGTCAGTTTAGCTGCAAAACTGAGAAGACATTAACAAAAAGCAAGCTATAGTCACTTTTTAATGATCAACAGTTATAGGGTATCTGTCAGCAGATTTGTACCTATGACACTGGCTGACCTGTTACATGTGCACTTGGCAGCTGAGGACATCTGTGTTGGTCCCATGTTCATATGTGCCCGCATTGCTGAGAAAAAAAATAAAGTTTTAATATATGCAAATGAGCCTCTAGGAGCAACAGGGGTGTTGCCATTAGACCTAGAGCCTCTCTCTCTCTCTCTGCAGATGATGCATCCTCTGCCCTTTGAATGACAGGACCAGGCAGTAAAACATCATCACACCTGGTCCTGTCAATCAAAGTGCAGAGGACACAGCAGTTGCAGAGAACAGAGCTCTAGGTGTAATGACAACGCCCCCGTGGCTCCTAGAGGCTCATTTGGATATATTAAAACTTTATTTTTTTTCCCAGGAATGCGGGCACATATGAGCATGGGACCAACACAGATGTCTTCAGGCGCAAAGTGCACATATAACAGTTTAGTTCTCTCTCTTCCATCCTCATTAGTAATATAAATACTTTATGAATATGTCTTTCTGCATGATTATTTACAGTGCAATTACATCTGATTGTTCTACAGAGAGGTGCCTGTCCCACAGGTGGGACCCACATCAGTCATCTATGGCATATCCTGTAGACACGCCCTAAATATATGAGGGAATACTCCTTTAAGAAATTATCTGTCAGGTGGGAATAGTCTGACCATTCAGCACACAGCCCTATTAGAGCACCGTCTCAGTTCCATGGTGTATTGAGCTGTAATACAACTCCCATACAATTGATACTTGCTGTATCTCCATATTTCATATGGAAAGAAATTGTGTTTTGTTCCACTGGATTAGAGATCAATGCTATGATACCATATGGGGGCACATTAACTGTCTATGGGCATCCAGCAGTACCCGGCTATGCCTGTGCTGGAACAGTCTACCGGATTTACAAAACAGAGATGTGAACGAAGCTTGACAAATATCCTTTGAGTATCTTATGTAACTTTCTCATAACTTTCTTGTAATGTAACATTTATGTTTAGTAAGTGATCTAACCCTTTAAAAGTATATTGGTTATTAGAAAAAAAAATGTTATTTTCATACCCATTCATCATCTTCAGCGCCATCCCCTTGACCACGCGCCTCAGGTGCAGGCTCAACACTGCGAGATTTATTGGCCATAATGTTGTCTGTCCAGGAAGCCCCAGTCTGAGCATCTCCAGCAAAATTACATTTGGTCACCGTTCCACTGTCAATTTTTGCCAAGGAAACTAAAGGTGAGAAACAATATTACTTATACAGCGGGGAAACACTATAATGCAATCACAAGGAACAACAGCTGTGAACACAAGCTGCTTCAGGAAATGTTCACACAGCACGGATATGCCATGGGCAGAATATCAGCAGATTCTGCGCTTAGGGCTCATGCACACGGCCGGTGCCGGCCTGTGGCTGTATTGCGGCCCACATACGCCAGGTCTGCAATACACAGGCACCGGTCGTGTGCAGCCCGCATCACGGATCCATTCAGTTCAATGGGTCCGCAATCACAGAGATGCGGAGCAGAGGCGCGGATCGCAACACCACGGAAGCACTACGGTGTGCTTGCACTACTTTTTTTTGCGGTGTGGACCATCTGATGCGGATCGCGGACCCCATTCAAGTGAATGGGTCCGCCATCCGAATGCAGCGGCCCCACAGTCAGTGCCCGTGCCTTGTGGACCGCAAATTGCGGTCCACAGAACGGGCACTGACAGCACGTTTGTGTGCATGAGCCCTAATTCTGACATGATGCCAAGCATGTGAACATGGCCTGAACAACTTTTTGTATAGAAATCCTGCTAGTGTAAGTCATGTGATTTTTTTATATTAGCATTTTCCACCAATGATATCAATAGTCAGGGCCAGGTTTTCCATTAGGGACAAGATGCCAAAGCATTTAGGTGGCCCATCTGAAAAAGTACCGTAACCATAGTTGCAGTGCTGTAACCATAAGAGTCTACTAATAGGGTAGGTGGTGGTGTGGCAGGTATAAAGGGAGCTAGGAATCTTGCAAACACAGTGATCAGAGACTCCAGAGAATCACTGTACATGAGGATCTGGTGATACACTTTAAGAATATCAGCAAAGCAAGCTACAGAAAACTGAACATGTGTACCTTCCATAAAAGTGTTACTATGACAAAGGCTACTGCAACTATATAAAAGTACACCATGTAATAGATCTCCAGCTGTAATAGCTATACACCAAGGGTGCAATCTCTTCTGGCCCCTGGGACAGATTTTAAGCTCGCACGTCTCCCAAGGTCTGCAATAAACCTTAACACTGTATTCTCATCTGACGCATTTATGGCATAAAGATATATTCGATTTGGCTTCTTTGCCGAATCTCACAAAGAAATTCGCTTTCTGACAAATTAGTTTGCCAGGAAGTGCATTTATTTGTATATAGCGAGCCCAATGATGGGGAACGGTGATCACACTGCCCCCCTTTCCCAATGAACCCCTCAGGTGCCGCATTCATCGGTGATTGCGGCATCTGAGATTAACATTGAGGGCTTTCAGGGGTTAATCTGGTTAAAAAAAACAAAAAAACCTCACCTTATCCATTTGATTGCGTGGAGCCGCCGGGGCCATCTTGAATGAAGACACGCACAAAATCTCGCATAGTGACATAATGACGTGATCACGCTGGCCGGCATGGTGGTGTCATAAATGTACATTACCGAGCGCAAGATTTTGCACGGTATCTTTAATCAAGATGGCTGCACCAGCTCTTCATGCACAAATGGATGAAGCAAGTATGTTTTTTTTCCCCTGCCATTTCAGGGAAAATTGATTCATTACCACTAAGAGCGAGAAAATTTGGCTTCACGCAGAGTCGAATTTTTCTTGAAATTCAGATCAAAGACAATTCATATGACTATGATACACTCCACAAGACAAGGAGATGCTGTTGGATGATGTTATATTACTAGAACAAAAATCTTACATATAAATGGTCCATCTCCCAAGGTTTTCACCCGTAACTGTTCACCAAACTCCAGTTCAGTCTTCTCTACTTCAGCCTCTGGCAGCCAAAGTGCAACACCGTCTTTGGGGGTGAACTTCAGACTGATTTTCATCAACTCCTCCTTGTTAATTAGATGTTTCATATCCTCTGTTTGCAGTCTGTCTGATTCACCTTTTGCTTCCACCTCTAGTGAAGAACAAATAGTTAAGTAAACCATTATCATACCTCATAGAGCATTTCAATACAGTAGAGGGTATATATAATAAAGTATTAGGGCTTCAGCATGGATCTTGGTATCATTTTTTAATTTAAAATGATGCAAGGTACAATATTCAGAATGCTGCACTAGTTTTACTTCTTGGCTGTGTGTGTATGGATATTCAAAGGCATTATGCCATCACTGATGTAAAAAATGAAAATCAGACATCATACAGTACATGGAAATCTCTTTTTAACAAAGCTAGAACCAGCCCTGTCCCTCACATGGATCTAGAGATCTATTCATTAATTGCTCTGCTAGATTTATTTCAGGCTGGCAGCTTGGGTCATGTCCTTTCTGATTTAGCTCTTACCCTATAACTGCCACAGCTGGTGTCAGTTGAAGATTTAAAGAGGACCTGTCACCTCTCTTGACATGCCTGTTTTAGTAACTACTTGTATTCTTCATGTAATGATTCTGCAGGATCTATTCTGATGACTTGTACCATTTCTTTATTATTCTTTCTAGCTGTTATGAATGAATTGCTGGCAGTTTGCAATGCAGGTGGGTGTTATCAGTTGGGGTGGTGTCCCTGCACAGTCTCACACTGGCAGCACTGATAGGATAATGTCAGACTGTGCAGGGACACACCCCCAACTGTACCCTTACCGTTCTTTTGATCGTTGGAGGTCCCAGAGGGAGTCTGTCACCTCATTTTCACCTATATAACTAACAGCACTGCCCCACAGAAGATTGCAGACACATCCCAGACATACCTGTGTGCACTGTGTGTCTGTATTACATGTCACATCCCAGACATACCTGTGTGCACTGTGTGTCTGTATTACATGTCACATCCCAGACATACCTGTGTGCACTGTGTGTCTGTATTACATGTCACATCCCAGACATACCTGTGTGCACTGTGTGTCTGTATTACATGTCACATCCCAGACATACCTGTGTGCACTGTGTGTCTGTATTACATGTCACATCCCAGACATACCTGTGTGCACTCTGTGTCTGTATTACATGTCACATCCCAGACATACCTGTGTGCACTGTGTGTCTGTATTACATGTCCAGAAAAAGCACTTTTATTCTGAAGGAAAACAGCTCCCAAGTGCCCGGCTGAAAGTGAAAGTAAAAACAGCTTTCTCTCCCGACTCCATTTCTAATAGCTACAGTACAGACCAAAAGTTTGGACACACCTCATTCAAAGAGTTTTCTGTATTTTCATACAAAATGAAAATAGTAGACTCACACTGAAGTCAAAAACTATGAATTAACACATGTGGAATTATATACTTAACAAAAAAGTGTGAAACAACTGAAAATATGTCTTATATTCTAGGTTCTTCAAAGTAGCCACCTTTTGCTTTGCACACTCTTGGCATTCTCTTGATGAGCTTCAAGAGGTAGTCACCTGAAATGGTATTCCAGCAGTCTTGAAGGAGTTCCCAGAGATGCTTAGCACTTGTTGGCCCTTTTGCCTTCACTCTGCGGTCCAGCTCACCCCAAACCATCTCGATTGGGTTCAGGTCTGGTGACTGTGGAGGCCAGGTCATCTGGCATAGCACCCCATCACTCTCCTTCTTGGTCAAATAGCCCTTACACAGCCTGGAGGTGTGTTTGGGGTCATTGTCCTGTTGATAAATAAATGATGGTCCAACTAAACGCAAACTGGATGGAATAGCATGCCGCTGCAAGATGCTGTGGTAGCCATGCTGGTTCAGTATGCCTTCAATTTTGAATAAATCCCCAACAGTGTCACCAGCAAAGCACCCCCACACCATCACACCTCCTCCTCCATGCTTCATGGTGGGAACCAGGCATGTAGAGTCCATCCGTTCACCTTTTCTCCATTGCACAAAGACAAAGACAAAGGTGGTTGGAACCAAAGATCTCAAATTTGGACTCATCAGACCGAAGCACAGATTTTCACTGGTCTAATGTCCATTCCTCGTGTTCTTTAGCCCAAACAAGTCTCTTCTGCTTGTTGCCTGTCCTTAGCAGTGGTTTCCTAGCAGCTATTTTACCACGAAGTCCTGCTGCACACAGTCTCCTCTTAACAGTTGTTGTAGAGATGTGTCTGCTGCTAGAACTCTGTGTGGCATTGACCTGGTCTCTAATCTGAGCTGCTGTTAACCTGCGATTTCTGAGGCTGGTGACTCGGATGAACTTATCCTCCGCAGCAGAGGTGACTCTTGGTCTTCCTTTCCTGGGGCGGTCCTCAGGTGAGCCAGTTTCTTTGTAGCGCTTGATGGTTTTTGCGACTGCACTTGGGGACACTTTCAAAGTTTTCCCAATTTTTCGGACAGACTGACCTTCATTTCTTAAAGTAATGATGGCCACTCGTTTTTCTTTACTTAGCTGCTTTTTTCTTGCCATAATACAAATTCTAACAGTCTATTCAGTAGGACTATCAGCTGTGTATCCACCTGACTTCTGCCCAACACAACTCATGGTCCCAACCCCACTCCCACTTATTAAACCTGACAGGGCACACCTGTGAAGTGAAAACCATTTCAGGTGACTACCTCTTGAAGCTCATCAAGAGAATGCCAAGAGTGTGCAAAGCAGTAATCAAAGCAAAAGGTAGCTACTTTGAAGAACTTAGAATACAAGACATATTTTCAGTCGTTTCACACTTTTTTGTTCAGCATATAATTCCACATGTGTTAATTCATAGTTTTGATGCCTTCAGTGTGAATCTACAATTTTCATAGTCATGAAAATACAGAAAAGTCTTTGAATGAGAAGGTGTGTCCAAACTTTTGGTCTGTACTGTATATCTTCTGATATACTGGATATAATGCTGGTATATTTTGAAATCATTTGTATCATTCGAAAGCTTGGAATGCCAGCTTTCAAAGAAGGTAAGAACTATTTTTCTATCTTCTACCAATCCCAATATATGAGCAGTTAAAGCAGCCCTCCCCTCTTCAGTCTGGTTTGCTTTGAGCACTTGTAGCAGAAGAGCCGGAGACTTGGGAGCTGTTTTCCTACAGAATAAAAGTGCTTTTTCTGGACATGTAATACAGACACACAGTGCACACAGGTATGTCTGGGATGTGACATGTAATACAGACACACAGTGCACACAGGTATGTCTGGGATGTGTCTGCAATCTTCTGTGGGGCAGTGCTCTTAGTTATATAGGTGAAAAACAGATGAAAGACTCCCTTTAACCCCTAACCTGTGGATAAGTGATAGCTTCTGACAACTGAAATACCCCTTTAAAATCAATGGATACCTGTCAGTGGAGAAGGGTATTTGAAAATATAATTAAAAGAAGCAATTATTCAATTTCCACAGGAGTTCCAATGAATCAGACCTCAAAATGTTGACAACTTTTAGAGAGACTTTTAAATGCCCCTGGCAGCTATTCAGATGAACGGCTGTACATGTGATATAAGGACTGGTGGAGTCTACCAAACCAGGAGCTGCCTGTACAGAGCTGCTGTCTGTTCTGGCTGATCCTGAGCTGAGGACTCCTCTCTATGAGCTCATATGCCCTTAGGGCATTAAGACGGGTTATTTTCATAAAGGCTGTATTACATACAGTGATCATGCAGGGGATTATCGGGAGGGACGTGTAACATCCCGGCAATCGCTTGCTCGTTTGTGGAGGAGACCGCTGCTATTACATGCAGCAATATCCTCCAGCAATCCCTAATGCCATCGCTTGTCCCCATACTGACTAGTTGTATGCCAGCAGCAGATTGTGATTACACAGCACAATCTGCCATCGGGAAACAATGATTTTTAAATCTGTTGAAAGATTCCAATTGCCAGTTCCAGTCTGCTCATTCATCAGGTAATAGGTGACAGTATTACACTGCCAGATCATCGCTAATGATGATCTGGCAGACAATCTGCCAGTCTAATACACCCTTAAAGGGCTTGTCCCACAAAAATTAATCTACAGTTTTCAATCCAGCACCTGATCTGAATACTTTTGCAATTGCATATCATTAAATATTTTATATAGCCACTGAGTTATTCAATAAAATGTATCTGTATAGCGCCACCTGCTGGTTGTTTTTTTCTTATTTCTTTGACTGGCTCACTGAGATGGCCGCACAGTTTTATCCTTCAACTGCCTCCTGAGCTGTGATAGGAGAGCATGGACACACCCCCTGAGCTGTGATAAGGAGAGAATGGACACGCCCCCTTACCAGCAGCAGAAAAGACACTCCCCTTGTGATGTCAGCTGGATATAAATCTAGCAGAACAATGAATGGGGAGATCTCTGGATCCATGTGAGGTACAGGGCTGGTTCCAGCTTTGTTAGAAAGAGGTTGGCATGTCCTACATGACGTCTGATTTTCATTTTTTACAGTGTTCATGGGATAACCCCTTTGAGACAATCCTTTGAAGTTATCTAGGGACAGCCAATTGCCTTCTCCTTACTCTTTGCTGTTATAATATGTTTTGGGGGTCACCTACCTCTTCTTTATGTCTATGTATTTTATTAGAATTAAAAGCAGTTACATTTGATGGGAAACACTTATTTTTTAGTGTTCTATAGTGCTATAATTGAATAAAAAATAGATATGTAATACCTACTGTAAGAAGAGAAGAGATAGCCTGTGTTCACCTTCTTAGTGTCACTGAAGTTGGGCTCAATTTCATTCCCCTTACTGTCAAACTTCCTCCGGTGTATCTTGTTTGGTCTTATGTAGAGAATGTACCATCGTTCCTGCAATACCGAAAGACAAGAAAAGGGAAAGTCATTCAACTAGGTGCTACTCCCGCAGGTGCTCCACAGCCGATCCCTTACAGTGAAGTGCTCTCTGCGGGGACCTGCTTCACAGTTGCGGGGTCGAAACTGCTGACAGACTCTCTTTAAAGAGGACCTTTCACCACTCCTGACATGCCTGTTTTAAATATCTTCATGCATTCCCCATGTAATAACAATTCTGGAACATCTATTCTTATGTCTGTATGTTGTGCCATTCCTTTATTATTTGCACTAGAAGTTATGAATGAATTGCTATTTGCCTTCAGTAAAGGAACAGAGGGGAGGTAACAAGTTGGGGGGGGTGTCCCTGCACAGACTGAACATGGCAGCACTGATTGGATAGAGTCAGTCTGTGCAGGGACACACTCCCAACTGGTCACCTCCCCTCTGTTCCTTTACTGAAGGCAAATAGCAATTCACATATAACTTCTAGTGCAAATAATAAAGGAATGGCACAACATACAGCCATAAGAATAGATGTTCCAGAATTGTTAGTACATGGGGAATGCATGAAGCTATTAAAATAGGCATGTCAGGAGCGGTGAAAGGTCCTCTTTAAGGCAATTTTTCCTTCAAGTTAGGGATCACCTGACACTAAGGCCCCTTTCACACAAGCGAGTTCAACTAAAACAGTTCTGGAACTCCCTGGAAGGGTTACATAGCATCATAAATCAATATCATACTATGTGACCCTGGCAGTGTTGGAAGGTCTGGACGAGTGCTTGGAACTCGCTTATGTGAAGTGCTACAATGAACTACCGTGCGGTCGAATGGACCACACCGGGCCCTAGTTTAACCGCACTGTTTAGGGGTCTCCATTGTTAATGGCCGTGCGGCCTCTACAATACCGGGTGGCCATTAACATTGCAGACCAGCTTAAACAGTGCGGTCTCATTAGTTGAATTAGGTCCAGGCAGCTCGTACAGCCACACGGTCCTTGATTGCAGCACGGCTGCCTCCCAATACCTCACAACCACTCTGTATGGTCGTACCCTAACCCTAAGGGCCCATGCATATGAATGATTTTCACATCCAGGTGTCATCAGAGTTTAAAACAGACAGAACCTGGACTGAACAATGACATATTAAAGTAAAATGGTTTATTACCGATCAATTTTCTTTTTTTCATGGACAATCGTTCCAAATGAAAAAAAAAAAAAATCACAGCGTGTTAAGTCTCTTTTTCATGCCTGACTTGCCCATACAAGTCAATACATCAGTAAAAAATAATTGGCCCATAATGACGGTCTGTTTTTCACTGATGGGTGCTAGGAGATTCTGTGTTATTTTTATATTTTTTTCACATGCATGAAATATGTTTTAAAAACTGATGACATCTGTATGGAATCCCCGAAAACACTGGAGAAAACTCAGGAAAAACATCAGTTTCTGACAGAACTTGGATGAGTTTCCCATTTCCAACATCCGCCGGGAATGTTGGGTCTTTAAAGATGGCACCCGCTCAGGATCCGAGCGGGCACTATAGCAGACTCTGTGACCAGCAATAACTCAGATCATGTACTTTTAACCCCTTAGATGCCACGGTCAATTGTGATAAGATTGCAGGAACCGTTCAGTTGCTATGGCAGCCTTGGGCCTTCTGAAGGCTTCCAAGGCCTGCCAAAGCGTTAGGAACTAAGCATTTTTCCCAAAGGCTCCAATGGTAAATCTATGAGATAAGGTGACTGCATGTTCAAGTCCTCTAGGGGTACTAAAAATAAAAGGGAAAACTGTTTTTAAAAATATAAAAATAACCAAAAACATATACAGATTCAATTCACCAACTTTTCCTTATTTTAAAAATAAACAAACAAAAAAATATATTTATAGCCTGTATGGTGTCGCTTCACCTCCCAAAAAACTGTATAAATAGTGATCAAAAGTTAATACAGATACAGATCACTCTGCACAATGAGCCCTCACACATCTCCATACAGGAAAATATAAAAAAAAAAAAACGTTATGGGGGTCAGAATATGGCGATGCAAAGAAAATATATATATATATATTTTTAGTTTTAATTTTTTCTTAAAAGGTTATTCCCATCTCAGTCAATGGGGACATATCAGTAGGATATGCCCCCATAGTCTGATAGGTGCGGGTCCCGCACCTATATCGAAAATGGAGCTTGGAAATCAACAGGGGGCACACGGTGCATGCGCAGCCGTCCTCCATTCATTTATATGAGGCCGCCGAAAATAGCTTAGCACTGGATCGGCTCCATAGAAATGAATGGAAGCAGTGGCCGCGCATGCGCGGTGGGCTCTCATCCATTTCTATGGGAGCAGCGGGGAGCTGTGCCTGGTGGTGGCCGGACCCAGGAAAGCCGGGGTCCTCCAGGCACACCGATCCAAGCTCCGTTCTCAATATAGGTGCGGGACCCACACCTATCAGACAATGGTGGCATACCCTAGCAATATGCCCTCATTGTCTATGATGGGAATACCCCTTTAAGTATTAAAAGACAAGAAAAACTATGCAACGTTATTGCTGTGATCGTACTGGACCCCAGAAACATGTAATTTTTACCTCTTAGGGAACATTGTAAAAAATTTTACTTTGTATATATATATTTCCACCCTCTGGAATTTTTTTTTCCCCAGCTTCTCACTACATCCTATAGAATATGAAATGTCGCCATCATGTGAATGGAAAAATAAAAAAAGTTATGGGTCTGCAAAGATAAAAAACCAAAATCGCTGCATCAGGAAGGGGTTAATATTGCTTGTGTGCATGAGCCCTATAGGTGCTTTCACACATGCAGTTTACGATCTAACATCAGTGGTTCGTTTTTTAATCTGCTCTAGATCCAGCATCAAAACGGCATCAAACGACATGACAAAAAGTGCCTTAGGAGAGCAGCCTGAATCCAAGCTGATTACTGAAGGTGTAAATTCCACTTTCCATGTTGAAAAAGAAGATAGCAAGTATTAGAAGTGAGAAATACACAAATACTGGCTCTGCCAAGGCGACCACGTCATCTGCATTCTGTAACAACATCAAATACTGGAAGGTGCAGTCATATTAGTGTGGATGGTGCTCAGTGCGGCTGCAGACAGTGGGAGAAAGATCATTCCACAACTTCATTTTCCCCAGCTCTGGGCAAGTATTTTTTATCTCTGAACACAGACGCTTCATTTAAAACATCTTGATGTCTGCCTCTTTCACATCCTGTTAGGCATCAGATATTTCTGAAGGCACAGGCATAATATATATAGAAAGAACATAAAAATAAAGAGCTAAAACAAACAGCAAGAAAAAAAATAAAAGGAACACATCAGACAACACTAGGAAACAGACAAGCGCTTGCTTGTAAGCAGTACCATTGATCTTCCTAGCTCAGCATTCACCACGCCGTCTACAAACTTGTGCAGATGTAATTGTGCAGCTAAAAAAAAAAAAAAAATCTATAAAACACGCCACCGCCTGACTGCAAGACATCTGAAATATAAAAGAGGACTATCCGGGTAAACCTAGCCTCCTTAGCGCAATCTATAGACCTCACTCCCGTCCTCAGTCAATATTCCCGCTGCAGATTAGGAGCAGAATTCACTGCCGTTCACTGAACATTGCTGCAAAAGAATAGAAGAACTGGAAAATGAACAATAAAAATACGACCGACAGGGAGAAGAAAAGGATATGCAAAAAAATAAAAAGAAATCGTTATATTCTGAAACAAACCTCCACTCCATTACTGCGGACTGGCAGCCATTTTTTTCTCGGCCTTTGTGTATCGTAATACAGGCTCTGTTGGGTGCCGTATGTACAGAACTATCCTTCCCTAAAAGCATTCCTTCTGGCAGATAATAGCTCCATAGGTACAGCACACAATTACTTCTGTACACCTCCGTATGAAATCAGAGGCCCGCAGAGATACAGTAGAGGCCTCCTACACTACAATGGGAGTCATATTACCCCTCCGATCCCTGTCCACCACAGGAGTATATAGATAGAGCAGAGTCATCCGTGGAGCATATAAATATGCTAATAATCGCCTAAACATATTCAGACTCCACAGCAAACACTTGAAAAAAAATAAAGATATATATTCTGGATAACGTCCTAATGGATATTTACAACAGGAACTAAGGGGGAGATTTATCAAAGAACTTGCTTAGTTGCCCATAGCAACCAATCAGATTCCACCTTTTACTTTCCAAAGGAGTGGTGAAAAATGAAAGGTATACTCTGATTGGTTGCTATTGAAAGGGGATGGCCCACCATAAGAAACTATCACCTATCCATATAATAGGTGATAAGTATCTGATGAGTGGGGTCCAACTGATGGCATCTCTGCGATTAAGAGATCTGGCTTTCACAGTCTCCAGACTGAATGAGGTAACAGTCATTTACGTGTGCTACCGTTCCATTTCTTACCCTCACTTACTGTGTCCTTCCTCCATACCTTGTAGATTGTAAGCCCTCACAGGCAGGGTCTTCTTTCCTTCTGTAACAGGTTGTCTTGGTTCTTACTTATTGTAGTTCTGTATTATGTATGTATACCCCTTATCATATGTACAGCGCCATGAAATGAATGGCGCTTTAATAATAAAAAAAATAATTCCTTCCCTACGAGATGCCTGAGGTTGCAAAGCGCTGGACTTGGATATATCTGGCCAGTCCCATAGAGAAATGATGCAGTGGCCGTGCACATAAGCGACTGTTGCTCCTTTCACTCTGGGGACTCAAGGACCTAATTCCTATGTGTGGAGGTCCCAGAGGTCAGACTCCCCATCAATCAGACACTTAAAGAGGTTGTGTCACTTCAGTAAGTGGCATTTATCATGTAGAGAAAGTTAATACAAGGCACTTACTAATGTATTGTGATTGTCCATGTTGCCTCCTTTGCTGGCTGGATTCATTTTTCCATCACATTATACACTGCTCGTTTCCATGGTTACAACCACCCTGCAATCCATCAGTGGTGGTCGTGCTTACACAGTATAGGAAAAAGCACTAGGCTATGTGCGCTCTCAAGGTCCCAGCCACCAGAGAGGCCAGTGCTTTTTTTTATAGTGTTCAAGCATGACCACCACTGATGGATTCCAAGGTGGTCTGTAACCATGGAAACGAGCAATGTATAATATGATAGAAAAATGAATCCAGACAGCAAAGGAGGCAATATGGATAATAACAATACATTAGTAAGTGCCTTGTATTAACTTTCTCTACATGATAAATGCCACTTACTGAAGTGAGACAACCCCTTTAATTGCTAACTTCTGAGTGCGCTCAATTTTCCCCATTCCCATCAACAGAAAGAGCTATTCTTATCCACAAAAATGGACAAAAATAAGACCTGTGGAGAGATTCTTGGATCCGGCACACAGATCCGTGTGCATGGCTCCACTGAATTGTGTGGGTCAATGTGCTATCCTTTTTAAACATGGGTACCACACTGAAGAAGCCCTTATCCTAAGGCTTTCCTATTTTGTACTTTTCCGCTTTTTAGCAATGTCATGGTGGTGACATCCATGACAAGATGGTTAGTGGTTCAAGATGTCTGTGAAGGATCAGTGTTTGGTCCGTGTGTCCGTTTCTTGCCCTCTATGTGTCATCTGTATTCCAAGGACATTTGAAAAATTAGTTTTCACAGTCGTGAAAACAACATGACATCCTTGTTGTGTCTATGGATTTCATGGTTCCATAGACTATAATGTACTGGAGAGATCTGTAATCACAGACAAAATAAGGTACGCTACCATGGTGTCTCCACAGACCCACGGTTCTTGGAAAACCACAGATGTGTAAGTACACACATTAAAGTCCACGGACACCATGGTCAGCACACATACGTGGTTCACTCATGTGTGAAAGTGGCCTTACTATGGGAAAAACAAAAAACAGAGGGCAGGGCATTTCAACAATGCCATGATCTGATAAGGGGGTTTGCCAATTTTCATTTTTTAAAGGGCATGTGTCATAAAAAAAAAAAGACATATTGCTTAAAGGGGTTGTCTGAGATTTTTTTTTTTTTACTGATGACATATTCTCAGGATAGGTCATCAGTATCTGATCAGTGGGAGATCCTCGCCCCATGCTTTAAACGAGGCATGGACTCACGATGCAGGGATGTCATAATACCACCTTACAAAGCGTTGGTGCGGCCTCATCCGGAATATGCAGTTCAGTTCTGGGCAACAGTGCATAGAAAGGATGCCCTGCAGCTGGAAAAAGTACAAGGGAGAGCAACTAAACTGATAAGGGGAGGGTCCTAGTTATGAAGAAAGATTCACCTGCAGCAGTTTACTGACAAGCGCCATCAAACAGTTGCTTAATAAACACTAAAAATATTCACATAACTTTTTGGTTCCACAAAGTAATGTTTGATTCATATAAGATTATTATATGCTTAAAGGGGTTCTGGGACATTGATGGCCTATTGCTAGGAAATACCATCAATGTCAGGTAGGTGCAGCTCCCACCTCTGGAACCCGGTCCTATCCCCTGAAAGAGATCCCCGAATTGAACCGTGCATGCACAGCATGCTCTTCATTCATCACTGTGGCCCAGCGAGCGCACTAAGCTATTTTTGAAAGTCCAATAATGATGAATGGAGATCCTGCTGTGCAAGTGCAGACACCTCTCCATTCACCATTACGGGACCACCGGAAGCAGCCATGCCGGGAGTGTAGCTGACCATGTGTGGCTGCTCTGTGTTCACTTCGGAAGTCCTGTTCTGCAGGTAGAAACAGGTTCCAGAGGTCCGAGCTGCACCTATCTGACATTGGTGGGACAGACTAGAGATATTCCATTAATGTCCTAGATGAGAACACCCCTTTAATAAACCATTCCTCACCTTCTTTCCTTTGCTGTCTGTGATGGCATGGCGAGAGAAATCCACCAGTTCCCCTTCCAGAAGAATGCCTGGTCCACTACAGAAACAAAATATACAATGTGATAATAATACACAGTATAGATATGCTTCGTTCCACCTATAAGCTGGCCTTAAAGGGGTATTCCGGTTACCATAAATATAACTTATGTTTTAGACTAATTCATCATCAATCATTACCTAATATAATGTCTATTTCACATATTTACCGTTCAGTAGTTATAAAGTACTTCTATTCCCCTGCTACTCACTGTGTTCCTCATAAGTTACCATGGCACCGACCTGTAGTTCTGAGCCTTTGTCAGGTCAGGCATGCTCAGTGTGTTGCTATCAGTTCTCTAGCTAAATGTTAGTGTGCTGCTGATTACTGAGTAGAGGGGGTGTGTCTGCACTGTATATCAGGCAGCCAATCAGTAATCATCAACACTCATGAACAAGTAGAAACTCACAGCAGGAAAGCTAGGGATTGTGGGGATTGTAGTTTTGTGAGGGAAAATCAGGAGCCATTATACTCTCAGTGTGTTGCAGGCTCACACAGGAGCTAGACAAATGGATTGCAGGGTAAAATGAAGCTCTGATCATATGTATCGGTATGGGTTCTTGTTGTGTCACAGCTTGCAGCCTTAATGCAGTTTATCAAAAATTAAGTTACGTTACCGGAATACCCCTTTAAACATCTGATGAATGTCCTGAACGTATATGGGAGGAACCTGACTGTAGCAACAGAATTACTGATCCTGGATAAGTGCTGCTAGAGGTGTCTGGCACTGGCTTCAGGATCTGACATGGATTTTGGAGAAGAATCTGTGTAAAATCGGATAAAAATCTGCATACAGTGCATTTTTGGGACCCTGTTCACGTGCAAAATCCCCAGTATTGAACTCAAAGGTCATCACAATCAAGTGCCGGGGTGTCAGTTCTTGTTTCTGTTCCATGTAAGACATGGATAGAGCAGGAGCTGCTGATTATAGTGCGGGGGATCATGTCAACCATATTCAATAGAAGCCATACCCACATACATTTTCACTGTATCTGTCTGAAAGCCAAAATTCATTCATAGAAATGTAGCTCTCACTGCTCACACGTATGGGGCCAGATGTGCCGCATGAGAATACACCCTGGTTCTTATAAGTGGTTTGGAAGCTTCTTTCTGTCCCTAAGAAAAACTGCATAGAAACACACAATGCTAAAATGTCACATATTTGTCACTGGCGAAATGTGTGGCAGAAATGGTGTCCTTCCAGGAAAACTTTCTGTGGCATGTCAGGGGTCCCATTTTTTAGTGTAGAACTTTACACTAAAGTCTCATTCACACGTCAGTGTTTCATGTATGTGTGCTGTACGTGTTCTCCATGGACAGCACACGTCCCCATTCATTTTAATGTGTGATCCACACATCAGTTTTTTCCACGTTCCGTGGTTCCGTGTTTTTAGCATGGATGCATGGTCTAATTTGTCCGTGTTCACATATTCATTACACCCATTATAGTCTATGCGTCTGTGAAAACCACGGATGCCATCTGTGTTTCACGGATCATTAGGAAGACATGCTTTGAAAATTATTTGTCAGCTGTGCAGGATCAGTGAAACAAGGATGGCACACGGACAGCAAAAAACGGACACACGGACCCAACACGGATCCTTCACGGATGCATCACTGACCGACTTCTCACGGATTTAGGCATGGACGTGTGAATGAGGCTTACTAAATATATATGTGACGTGACCAGGGGCATAACTATCTCTGTTAAAAGTGGTGCCGCCTTTGGCTTCCTTTTCCACCACAGGCTCTGGTAAGTCTTAGGTTAGTTCAACCTGCGCTTTTGTATTTTATTGGGCATGAAAGGGTTAAAAGAAGGCACATATTATTAACTAAGGCCTTAGTATGGCTGTAATATTCAGTCACACAATGCGGTAGTAATTTGCCTGTTCTCAGATATGGAAACACTGGCTCTGGATGTCACTTATCTAAGCACCATGTTGGTGGAGGGGGCGTGCAAGGGGCTTAAAGGGGTATTCCACTGATAAATTATAACCTCTTCATTGGACAGGGGGTAGGAATGGTGTGGTCACTGATGCCCAGAATGGGGATGTCGTCTGCTTAGCTTGAATGGGGTGGGGGATTAGCATGTACACTGCGGCTAAATTCAATGTCGCCAGGACCCCCACGATCTAGCGGTTATTGCTTATGCAGTGGACAGGTGACAGTTTATTACTGAAATACTCCTTTAAGTTCAGCAAACCTCTGGGCCATGCATCTCAAGCGTAAGAATACAGACTGAGGGTGGTGGGTTCCAGGTGTCCATGTAACACAATGCCAGTGGGCAAACACATCTTTGGCACAGGTCTGCACCACTGAAGCCTATGGGTACACTACAGCGTATGGCTTGGTGCTTCCTTCTGTACACAGCCACATCCCTGACCTAGTGACAGTGAACAGTGTGAACTAGGGTTGGCCAGAAATACTAGTTTCTGTTCAAATAACGCATGCGATATCACAGAGACGTGCCCATAGGCTTTCATAGGCTATATGTGACCAGTCACCAGGGCAGGGGCAGTTCTCCCCTATGTACGGCCCCCTCGCCCCTATAAGCCCAGCACACAGTCATACCTCTGGTACACCGCCGGCTGCCAGTCTCCCGACACCCGCTCATCATGTACGGGCTTATTCTGCAAGGCACTGTCGTGATAGATGCGGCTCATCGTGACAACAGTTCACCGTGCTCAGGCCGGAAAGAAACAGAGGTCAGATGCTGGAGGGAGCAGGGATGTGGTCCGGGGTATGGGGGTGACAGAACCCCGCTGCTAATGGTTCTGCACATGACTGCGGACAGACGACAGTCAATTACTGTATCACTGCGATGCCTCAGTATATAAGTAGTGGTGTAATGTATAGAATAAAGTAATATATGTATCACACAGAACTCCCCCTCTACTGAGCGCACATGGTACGGTCTGAAGTTATAGTCTCCTCCTTCCTAGGACGGGAGTATGTATGTGCGAAGTTCTCAACTGTGCAGGTAAGAGGTGGAGTGCTTCACTATATATAATGTGTACATGTGTTATACCAGTGCTTCACTATATATAATGTGTACATGTGTCATACCAGTGCTTCACTATATACAGTGTGTACATGTGTCATACCAGTGCTTCACTATATATAATGTGTACATGTGTCATACCAGTGCTTCACTATATACAGTGTGTACATGTGTCATACCAGTGCTTCACTATATAGTGTGTACATGTGTCATACCAGTACATATGTGTGTACATGTGTCATACCAGTGCTTCACTATATACAGTGTGTACATGTGTCATACCAGTGCTTCACTATATACAGTGTGTACATGTGTCATACCAGTGCTTCACTATATGTGTACAGTGTGTACATGTGTGTACATATACCAGTGCTTCACTATATACATGTGTGTACATGTGTCATACCAGTGCTTCAGTGTGCATGTGTCATACCAGTGCTTCACTATGTGTACATGTGTGTACATATGTGTACATGTGTCATACCAGTGCTTCACTATATAGTGTGTACATGTGTCATACCAGTGTGTACATATACCAGTGCTTCACTATATGTGTACATGTGTGTACATGTGTCATACCACAGTGCTTCACTATATACATGTGTACATGTGTGTACATGTGTCATACACAGTGCTTCACTACATACATGTGTACAGTGTGTCGTACATGTGTCATATACCATGCTTCACTACATATATAATGTGTGTGTACATGTGTCATACCAGTGCTTTCACTAACACAGTGTGTGTACATGTGTCATACCAGTGCTTCACTATATGTTACAGTGTGTGTACATGTGTCATACCAGTGCTTCACTATACAGTGTGTACATGTGTCATATACCAGTGCTTCACTTGTGCACTTCATATATAGTGTTCATACATGTGTCATACCAGTGCTTCACTATAGTGTGTACATGTGTCATACCAGTGCTTCACTATATGTGTACATGTGTGTACATGTGTCATACCAGTGCTTCACACTATAGTGTGTACATGTGTCATACCAGTGCTTCACTATAGTGTGTACATGTGTGTGCATACCAGTGCTTCACTATACATGTGTGTACATGTGTCATATACCAGTGCTTCACTACAGTGTGTGTACATGTGTCATACAGTGCTTCACTATAGTGTGTACATGTGTGTACATGTCATACCAGTGCTTCACTATAGTGTGTACATGTGTCATACCAGTGTGTACATTGTCATACCAGGCTCCTTTGTACAGTTCATACCAGGCTTCACTATATATAATGTGTACATGTGTCATACCAGTGCTTCAACTACAGTGTGTACATGTGTCATACCAGCTGGCTTCACTACCCAGGTGTGTACCATGTGTCATACCAGTGCTTCACTATATAGTGTATAATGATGTCATACCAGTGTTCACTATATATTATGTGTTACATGTGTCATACCCAGTGGCTTCAACTTACACCAGTGTGTACATGTGTCATACCAGTGCTTCACTACACAGTGTGTACATGTGTCATACCAGTGCTTTACACTACTACAGTGTGTACATGTGTCATACCAGTGCTTCACTACACAGATGTTGTGACGATGTGTCATACCAGTGCTTCCACTACACAGTGTGTACATGTCATACCAGTGCTTCACTACACAGTGTGTACATGTCATACCAGTGCTTCACTATATAGTGTGTACATGTCATACCAGTGCTTCACTATATACAGTGTGTACATATGTCATACCAGTGCTTCACTATATACAGTGTGTACATATGTCATACCAGTGCTTCACTACACAGTGTGTACATGTGTCATACCAGTGCTTCACTATACAGTGTGTACATGTGTCATACCAGTGCTTCACTATACAGTGTGTACATGTGTCATACCAGTGCTTCACTATATAGTGTGTACATGTGTCATACCAGTGCTTCACTATAGTGTGTACATGTGTCATACCAGTGTTTCACTATAGTGTGTACATGTGTCATACCAGTGCTTCACTATAGTGTGTACATGTGTCATACCAGTGCTTCACTATAGTGTGTACATGTCATACCAGTGCTTCACTACACAGTGTGTACATGTGTCATACCAGTGCTTCACTATACAGTGTGTACATGTGTCATACCAGTGCTTCACTATATAGTGTGTACATGTGTCATACCAGTGCTTCACTATAGTGTGTACATGTGTCATACCAGTGCTTCACTATGTGTACATTCATACAGTGTTCACTATAGTGTGTACATGTGTCATACCAGTGCTTTCACTATACAGTGTGTACATGTGTCATACCAGTGCTTCACTATAGTGTGTACATGTGTCATACCAGTGCTTCACTATATAGTGTGTACATGTGTCATACCAGTGCTTCACTATAGTGTGTACATGTGTCATACCAGTGCTTCACTATAGTGTGTACATGTGTCATACCAGTGCTTCACTATACAGTGTGTACATGTGTCATACCAGTGCTTCACTATACAGTGTGTACATGTGTCATACCAGTGCTTCACTATACAGTGTGTACATGTGTCATACCAGTGCTTCACTATAGTGTGTACATGTGTCATACCAGTGCTTCACTATAGTGTGTACATGTGTCATGCTTCACTACATAGTCTATACATCTGTACGTGTGTGATACAAGTGTTTCACTAAGGGACCAGCCTCCTCTTGCTAGATTTCAGGAGCGGAAGCTTTTATCTTGTGCCATGCATGCCTCAGCACCCAGCGCAGCACATGTCGGGCACTTGGTTACTATTGATGCACCTGCAACATGATTGTGAGTTGCAGATCACCTGACCCCAGGCCTGGCATGAATGTGAGCCTCTTCCCAGTAGGCAGCCTGTCAGTATAAAGCCTAATTCACACGTCGGTGTTCCACGTATGTGTTCTCCACAGATGGCGTGTGTGTGTATTGACACATCAGTTTTTTTACCATGGTCCGTAATTTTAGCATGGATGCATGCTCTATTTTGTCTGTGTTCACGGATCCATCATATCCATTATGGTCTATGGGTCTGTGAAAACCACGGATGCCCTCCGTGTTGCATAAATGTTTCACAGATCATTAGGAAGGGATGCTTTGAAATGTATTTTTCATCTGTACAGAAAAACACGGATGGCACACGGACAGCAAAAAACTAATGCCCCTTTCACACGAGCGGGAGACTCGCATGTCTCCCGCAACGCATCTACAGGGCTGGACTCCGGTACTGACTGGGATCGCATATAATGCTCTGCGATCCCTGTCCGTGCAGAGTCCAGCCCTGTAGATGCGTTGCGGGAGACATGCGAGTCTCCTGCTCATGTGAAAGGGGCATAACACATGGACCACACCCGGATCCTTCACGGAGTCATTACTGACTTGCTTTTCAAGGATTTGAGCATGGACACAGACGTGTGAATGAGGCTTTACTCTGACAGGCATAATACACTCCAGTACAGAAGCACTGCAGTATGCCGACATATATGATTCAGCTCTACAGCGTAGCATTGCTGTGGACCAAGTAAGTGTGAGGAAGTGTGAGTCTAAATCGCCGGTCTTCATAAATGTCTCCCTTTTTTTTTTTTCTTCACGTTTTACTACTTTTGTGCAATATCCCAAGACCTTTAACTTTTTTTTATTTTTCTTTCAATGGAGTTGTGTGAGGGCTTTTTGCTCGATAACTTGTAGTTTTCACTGGTATCATTTTGGGGTAAATAACAATTTTTGATTGCTTGTTATTAAGTTTTTTTTTTTACTAGTGTGTCACACCAAACGGATCCGTCCCCGTTGAAATGCATTGAGGTCATGACGGATCCGTCTGGGTGCGTCTGGCTGCGCGCAGGGGACCCGAGCCTTTTGAGCTCGGTACTAGCATGTTCGATGATCACTAGTTTTAGGCTTCATTCACACGACCGTATGTGTTTTGCGGTCCGCAAATTGCGGATCCGCAAAAAAAACGGATGACGTTCCGTATGGCATCCGTGTTTCCGTTCTTTTTGCGGATCCATTGTAACAATGCCTATCCTTGTCAGCAAAACGGACAAGAATAGGACATGTTCTATCTTTTTTGCGGAACGGACATACGGAAACGGAATGCACACGGAGTACCTTCCGTTTTTTTTGCGGACCCATTGAAATGAATGGTTCCGCATACGGTCCGCAAAAAAAACGGAACGGACACGGAAACAAAATACGGTCGTGTGAATGAAGCCTTAATGTAGTTTTACTAGTTTTACTAGTTTAGTGCTGTAATGACATTGACTAGCAGGCTTTGCCAGAGAGGCGAAGCCTGCTGGAAAACACTCAAGGCAGGCTTGGGGCCTACACCAGTTCCCAGCCAGCCTTTACATACATCGGCATCCCACAATCACATTTGCGGGGAGCCGGTGGGAGACAGAGGGAGTCCGCTCCCTCTGTCACTGCTTACATGTGGTGGGTGCTATTGCCCGTGGCATATAAGGGGTTAAACAGACCAGACTGGTACTCCTGACAGTCTGGGCTGTTAGGGCAGAAGCGCAGCTCTCGTGAGAGCCAAGCCCCTGCTCTCCACTGCACAAAACGCTCCGTGAAAAGGCGGCGGCGGCCCAGCCTAAGGGTTAAAGAAAAAACAAACTGAAAAAAACAACATAGGCAAAGTGAAGTCAGTTTTGTTTTTTTTATAGATTAAAGGGGTCCTCTCACTTCTGCAAATTGCATTTATCATGTAGAGAAAGTTAATACGAGGCACTTACTAATGTATTGTGATTGTCCATGTTGCCTCCTTTGCTGGCCGGATTCATTTTTCCCATCACATTATACACTGCTCGTTTCCATGGTTACGACCACCCTGCAATCCATCAGAGGTGGTCGTGCTTGCACAGTTTAGGAAAAATCACTAATCTATGTGTGCTCCCTTGGTCCCGGCCACCAGAGCGGCTGACTCTTTTTCCTATAGTGTGCAAGCACGACCAACACTGATGGACTGCAGGGTGGTTGTAGCCATGGAAACGAGCAGTGTATAATGTGATGGAAAAATAAATGGAAGCAATAATGATAATCACAATACATTAGTAAGTGCCTTGTATTAAAGGGGTTCTCCGAGTTATATATATTGATGACCTATCCTCAGGATAGGTCATCAATATCAGATCGGCCGGGGTCCGACACCCGGCACCCCCGCCGATCAGCTGTTTGAAGAGGAGGCGCGCGCCGTATCAGCGCTGCCTCCTCCTCACTGTTTACATGTTGGCCGACACGGGGGTAGTGGTGAGTAGGTGTAATTACACCTCACCGCCCCATTCATTTCAATGAGCAGAATCGTTCCCATACAAGTCTATGGAAGTGATTCTTCCCATAGAAATGAATGGGGCGGTGAGGTGTAATTACACCTACTCACCACTACCCCCGTGTCGGCCAACATGTAAACAGTGAGGAGGAGGCAGCGCTGATACGGCGCGCGCTTCCTCTTCAAACAGCTGATCGGCGGGGGATTAGGATAGGTCATCAATATATATAACTCAGAGAACCCCTTTAACTTTCTCTACATGATAAATGCCACTTACTGAAGTGAGACAACCCCTTTAATTGCCCAGTCCTAACATCAACCGCTGAGGTCTAAAATGCATTAGCAGAAGTATTGGAGTGCGTTATAAAAGTGAACAATGTCCATTGTGAATAAAACAGAAAATCATAAAAACACAGACAACGTGCCCTCACACGGCTCTGTCGAAGGAAAAATAGAAAAGTTATTGCTCTGAAATTACAGTGACATAAAATAAATATTTTATTTTTAATGTCAGTTTAGTTGTGTGTTATTTATACTGCACGGGGAATGCTGTCAAATAAAACCCAAAGAACTATGTCAGAATTGCTGTTTTTTTTTTACCATCTCCACTGAACAAAATGTTATAGGGACTCCAAAATGGTGTCTAAAAAAACAAAATCTGTTCCTGTAGAAAACAAGCCCACATATTGCTGCATCCACAGAAAATGAAAATGATGACTTTCCAATTGAGGAGATGAAAACATAGGAAATGCTATATCCTTAAAGCTCCAAAGAGCTGTGTCTCTGAGGATTTAAAAGGGTATTCCAGAATTTTACTGTTGATGGCCTATCCTCAGGATGGGCCACCAATATCTGATTGGTGGGAGTCTGACCCCCCCCCCCCACCGATCAGCTGTTCCCGAGTAGCTCCGGCACTGGAACTACACAGCTCCGTCCGTTGTGCAGTGGAGAAGAAATGGTAACTACATTGCTGCTCCCATTCACTTCACTTCAGTGAGAGCAGCGCTGTAGTAACCAGTTCTGCTCCACTGCACAATGTATGGAGCTGTGTGGTTCCAGCACCAGGACTACATGGAACAGATGATTGGGTGTTGACATCCTCTCCTGAAGATAGGTGATCAGTAGTAAAATTCTGGAATATCCCTGAGGCGGAGATGTTTTTTTGTTTTTTGCATGCAAATTATGGTGGTCCAGTTTGGTCAGTGGGGCACTCTCAGCTGGCTCTGTCAGATTCCTTTGGATACTGTGCAGAAATCAAGACTGTTTTGGTGGGTGCACCCATCTTGTACCTGCATTAGCCGGGGCATCTCATATGTCCGGTGGGGAACTGTTTTGGGTGCAGCAGGTCAGGTTTGAGGATCAGCATTGTCATGACAACCTTTCAGGTGATCATATTTGTGTCCTCCTTAATTGTATGTTTTCAGCAATGCTAATGAATATTATTTTATGTCTTATTTTAATGAAACGTTTTATGTTTTGCTCCAAAATTTCACAGCAGTTAGTTAGGTCAGCTCAGTTCATCTTCTGTTGTGCACCTATCTGAAATCCTATTTAATTGAAAAAAAATGCAGTTTCATTAGACTGGTAAACCAGAAAAAAGGTTCTGGACAATAAGGCCTCTTTCACATGAACGTTGTGTTTTGCGGATCCGCAAAAAAAACGGATGTCGTCCGTATGCCTATCCTTGTCCGTTTTGCGGACTAGAATAGGACATGTTCTATTTTTTTTTTTTTTGCGGGGCTATGGAACGGGCATACAGATGCGGACAGCACACAGTATGCTCTCAGTATTTTTTGTGGACCAATAGAAATTAATGGGTCCGCATTTTTCATGTGAAAAATGCGGATCGGAGCCCACAAAAAATACTGTCGTGTGAAAGAGGCCTAATGCTTCAGTTAGCTAGACTGGAAATCCTCATTTCATGAAAGACTCTTATTTGGTTACCCATGTTACTGCAGGAGGCTTGTACCATTGCCTAAGGGCATGTTCTCATATGACAGGTAAGTTGTAGAATTTTCTGCAGCTAGAAAAATTCCATTTCATATACGTGAATGGTAACTTTAGTATGTTCATGGATTTCTG
Organism: Rhinella marina; assembly: GCA_900303285.1. Lineage (NCBI taxonomy): Eukaryota > Metazoa > Chordata > Amphibia > Anura > Bufonidae > Rhinella > Rhinella marina. The sequence goes on from ONZH01019525.1 coordinate 164,362, forward strand.
CAAGACAAACTCAGATGTATGGGATAATTGCATAAATTTATCTAAAAAATCTGACGCGCATGAATATGCTCTTAGGCCACGTTCAATGTTTAGACGCTGCAATAAACCTTTGTTGAATGAACTAGAAGCTACTTTTGTTCTGTAAATGTGTTCACTAATTCTCGTTTTTATTTCCTGGAGGTACAGCCTATATATTGTAAATCACAGCAACTTATAAATATTTCATGTGTTGTTTCACAGGTAGTCGGATCTTGCTCATCAGACACATATCCTCTATCCTGTGCATATCATGAGACAACCCCCTTAAAACAGGCTATGGGCACCTTTTGGGGTGTATTATTATTATTATTACATTGTACTCATTTGGAGCTAAAAATATTTTTTTTCAATTGGTCTTTATTATAAATGTTGAGGCCCTTTCTCTGTGCAGCTTTGAGATTTTCTCGTGGTTTCTCCAGGCAGCTCAGCTGATATATCCTTATTTCTGATCTCCTGACCTCCTAAACACTCATTGTAGCTCAATTCTTATCTTACTGATAAGAATGTGGGTTAAATAAGTGTTTATGAGCTGTTAGTAGTTCAAAGATAAGGGATATACAGTACATGGCTAGAAGATAACAGCTCAGATTAAAAGACTGAGTTCACATTACCATTTAACTTTCCAATCTTCTGATCTGTCAGAAAAAAACAGATCAGTTATTTTGAGCATCAGTTTGTGTCACTACCGTCATAGATCAGTTATTTTTGAGGGGAGAAAAAGTCCTGCATGCAGTACTTTTTCTCCCATCAAATACGATTGATCTCTGATGGAAGTGACACAAACTGATCATTTCTGATGCTCAAAATAAAGGATCCGTTATTATTTTTTTTTTTTTTACTGTTCTTCTGATGGATCAGAAGAATAAACCATGATGTGAACGCATCCTAAGGTACAAGGAGTTCACATCCCCTGCTGGCTGTGCCTGCACAAATGCTGACTGTGGTCCACACAAAACCCAGCATTTATGCCTGAAAACGGCCGGACCTCTGTTCCTCATGTCAGTGGGGATCTGGCAGTGAAGTAGAAGATCTGGCAGGCTGCTCTGTGCCAGAACAGCCTGCCGGATGACCTTACTGAGATGTGAACCATGCCTAAGATGCTTACAGCTAGTCAAAGAGTTAATGACTTTATGACTAAAACTGCTAAAAACATTTAATAAAGACCAATTGAAAAAAATGACTTTTAACTCCAAAATGAATAAAATGCAATTATAAAATAATTGTCTTTTACCCGCCCCGAAGGTGTCCATATAAATTGTTCCAGCTACTGACTTGCAGCTATTTGAAAGCAATTTTCCAGCTACTCGATGTATTCTCTAAGGACAGCAATTTCCGAACGATTTTTTTGTAGTGTGACAAAAAAAGTCTAGGTATCGCCTCAGCCAGATGGCGCAATTCTTTTTACTGAACACTCTCCTCACAATCCCTGTTGTCCCCCCACAGACACACATTCACACACCTCAGGTAGCCGTGACTCATTTTTTAACTCTTGAACAGTCAGGAAAAACACAATCTTTTTACACCTGCAATGCGCAGACGTAGCGCGTGATATTTTTTCCTAAAGCAGTAAACACTTTGCCTAAACTATGTCTCCTTTCAAATTTGACAGATGAGGCAAAAAGTTGCAAAAATTTTGGACCTTTTTGGTCTGACAAAAGGGCCTGGAAGCTGGCAACATCACCAGCCTAGGGCACAGTGCCTGTTGGGTCTACAATAACAAAGTGCCATATTTAACCAGAAGGTGGCGCCAAAAACCTGTACACATTAAGAACACTGATCTTTGGGCCCATTGTGAACACATGTGGTTTAGCTATGATTCAAATATAATTTGTTGGAATATTATTAGTGCTGGGTCTTTGACAGTGACATGCTCGGACTGGCCCACAGGGGTACAGGTGAATCCCCCAGAGGGCCCCTAGTCTCCCACCCCCTGCACAAGTGGCACATAACACAGTAGACTTACTACACTACATACATATATTCAATGTACAGCACCTCAACCAGCCTATGTCCATATAAAAATACTCAATAGATTATTAAACTCCCCAGTTTATTATTATAGACACAATCAGAGCTTAGATGACTTCTAGGTATAGAGGAAAGCTACCAGTATCCTCTTCTCCCCAGGACTTCTACCCATGTTTAATCATCTGGTAGCGTCTTGATGCTGTCTGAGCAGGTAATATTTGAATGTATCCGTATGGTGGGCCCCCAAAATAAATTCTACTGGTGGGCCCTAGGCACCCCAGTCCGACACTGGTGCTTGCATAGGAGCTAGTCTCAGCCAATCACTGATGGAGAGCAGCTCAAAATTCTTCTAAAGGCCCCAATTAGTCTACTCTCGGCTTGACCCTTTGAGAACATTTAATGTGTGTGGGGGGCGCTCCCCCGTTTTCCCCAATGGATGATGTCTCTGGTGATAAGGATTGAGCGATGAGAAGTGTCTGGCAATGGCTTTCTCCTCTTTCTACACGTTCAGCCAAGCCCAATGTGGGTGTTTGAGGGAGTTGGGACTCAGAAGAGATAGCTGTTGGCCAAATCCTACTGAATTTATATGGCATCCTTTAGGGTATGACCACACATGGTCATCAGTGTTTGCAGTAGCAACATAGTTGATGAGAGTTTAAATCAGGGATGCTCAACCTGTGGCCCTCCAGCTGTTGTAAAACTACAACTCCCACCATGCTCTGCTGTAGGCTGATAGCTGTAGGCTGTCTGGGCATTCTGGGAGTTGTAGTTTTGCAACAGCTGGAGGGACACAGGTTGGCCATCCCTGGTTTAAATAATTTCAAACACACTCTGTAGAAAGTTTCCACAGTTAAATCCACACAGAAATTGACACACCTTATGTTGTGGATCTCGCCCGTTTTATTGCAATCTGTGAAATCTGAGGGAGAATTTGCAGCAGACCTGCCTTATGTGGCTGTATCCTGATACTGTATTACAGGAAAACGTATGGCTTCTGTGTCTAATAGATTTAGTATGCTCTTCAGTAACATTAATGCCTTCTGATTTACATATTGCTTTAATTAAACATATTGCTGCATTTTACCTTTGGCACATTGAGTTATCATGCTTGTGTGTGCATTTTATCACTTAGTGTTGTCTCGCCTCAAACATTCGTGGCTTATCACTAGGATATGGCACCAATGTCAGATAGATGCAGGTTCCACCTCTGGGGCCTGCACCTATCTCTTACCGCACATGCGTGGCCACCCTCCGTTTATTTCTGTGGGAGTGCTGAAAAAAGCTGAGCTGGCATTTTATTCCCCTACAGATGCCACCAATGTTGGAGGAGAGACAACCCTTTTAAGTCCTTTATACTCCTGAATAAACATTTTCAGCTTTCAATGTAGATTCTCCGAACTGCAATCAAATAACAATGACTTATAATGTCCATATTTATAATTTTTTACGTTTACTTAACCACTTCCAGTCTGCTCATTGACTATAAACGTCCTGGTAGTGGATCTCTATCTCTGAATAGACGTTTTAAAACGTCCTTGAGCTTTGCCCCCTGTGTGCAGCACCTGTACATAGAAGCTCCATGACTCAGCTGCCTCCTGACAGCCAAGAACATGGAGCTTTAGGCCTCATTCACACGAACGTTGTTTTTGCGGGCTCCGATCCGCATTTTTCACATGAAAAATGCGGACCCATTCATTTCTATGGGCCCGCAAAAAATGCGGACAGCACACCGTGTGCTGTCCGCATCCGTTGCTCCGTTCCGTGGCCCGCAAAAAAAAATAGAGCATGTCCTATTCTTGTCCGTTTTGCGGACAAGGATAGGCAATGTTACAGTGGATCCGCAAAAAATACGAATGCCATACGGACGCCATCCGTTTTTTTTGCGGATCCGCAATTTGCGGACCGCAAAACACAACGTTCGTGTGAAAGAGGCCTTAACCTGAGACCTTTTTTCCTGGCCTCCAGGCTTTTGATCACTCTGACAAGCTGTCAAAGCCATCACAATTGTATGTACTATCTCCCTCTCATTACTGCCGGTTACAGAGCAGATTACAACCACATATGGGGTGTTTCTGCAAACTTCAGAATCAGGAAAATAAATATTCAGGTTTGATTTGCGGTTTACCCTTGCTATCTTATAGGAAAAATGAATAAAAAATTGAAAATCTGCAAAAAAAAAATATATATTTATTTTTAAATTTCACCTTCCTTCTGTCTTAATTCTTGTGAGAAATCTAAAGGGTTAACAAACTTTGTAAAAATCAGTTTGGATTACATTGGGGGCTGTAGTTTCTAAAATACGTTCATTTATGGGAGGTTTCTATTATTTAAGCCCCTCAAAGTCACTTTAGAACTGCAAAGATCCTTTAAAATTAACTATTGGAAATTTTCATAAAAATCTCAAAAATTACATCTAAAATTCGAAGCCTTCTAACGTCCTCAAAAAATAAAATCACATTTCCAAAATTATGCCAACCTAAAGTGGACATATGGTGAATGTTCATTAATAACAATTTTATTAGATATCCCTATGCAACTTAAAAGCAGAGAAATTCATATTTAAAAAAAGTGTGATTTTTTTTTTTTTTTTTTTTTTTTTTTTTTTTCACAATCTTCAGTAAATTTTGGATTTTTTATAAATAAAGGTAAAATATATTGACTCAAATTTACCATTAACACAAAGTACAATGTGTCACAAGAAAACAATCTGAGTGGCTCGAAGTAAAAGCGTTCCAGAGTTATTTCCACATGAGGTGACACGTCAGATTTGCAAAATTAGGCCTGGTCAGGAAGGGGGTAAATGGCCCGGATGGGAAGTGGTTAATATTGATATATTTGTTATAGATGTCATTTTCTTTAACTAGAGTTTTTAACTTGTTTGTAATGGAGACCGTTATAGACCCCAGTTCTCACAATGGGTGAGGGATATGGAACACACAACAGAGTTACTTTTTCTAGCACTTCTACAATCAATGAATATGGACCATATGTCACTGCTTTCATAGCCAAGGCCACTCCTCTAATAATCTCTGTCCATGAAGAATGAAAAATCTGGATACTACTACGTGTACCCACACGCAGGGGTGGGATTCAAATTTTTAACAGTGGACACGCGGCGTCACGACACATATTTACAAATACATACATACAATATAGGAGCTAAATTATCAGCACCTCGACAAGTGTTTTTTGTTTGTTTGTTTGTTTTTTTAACACTAAGCCACATCTCTAACTTTACCCAATGTCTATCTGTACATGTCCCAATCCTGCCTAGTCCCCATTGTGCCCCCATCAGACCTCAGATCAGCCCATTGTGCCCCTATCAGACCTCAGATCAGCCCATTGTGCCCCCATCGGACCTCGGATCAGCCTACTCTGCCCCCATCAGAATAAAATAAAAAACTCTCACCTCTCCAGCACCGCAGCTCTGCTCCGGGTCCGGCACTCCTCTGTCTTCTCTGCCTGCGCTGCACTGTCACCTGACTGCGTGCAGCGTCAGGTCAGAGTGCGGATCGGGATTAAAGGGGTTATCCGAGTTATGGAAAAAAAAATATAAAAATTATAAAACTCATCAGGACTTACATATACATTAGATAAGCATGATTTCTTGAAAAAAACATGCTTACACCTTTGCATAGTTCTGCTATTCATGCTTTGTTTACATGCTGCAGCCAAGCTGTGGGGGCGTGTAACAACAATGCCTGAGCTCTCCCTCATGAATATTCGTGGGTGTGAATAATTTGCCTTTCCCCGCCCTCTGCATTGCTTGCACAACCTACCCTTGCTCTGCACGACCTATATTTACACACACACACACACACACACACACACACACACATATATATATACGCACGCACACACACACACACACATACATACATAGAGAGATTTACTGATCTATGCAGGACTGGAGCGCTGCAAAGAGAGGGGTGGACCAGAGGGAAGGAGATTGAAAAACTAAAATGTATTATATAAGGCTGGAGCCCCCCTCTTTTGTACACAATTCTGGGAGTTGTAGTTCATTGATAGATAAACAGTAAAAAAAACAAAAAATAACAGACTGGGACTGGAACAGCAGACATAAGCCACAGTATAAAAACTCCTGCTCTCTCCATGCCTCATCCCCAGATGGTAGGTGTTTCCTAGGTACATTTCGCAGTCCAGGTCCCGCAGCTGATCCGCAGTCACCCCCTTCATTGTGCCCTGAGTTCCCACGGACATAAACACTGGAGTCCTCACTGGCCCGTTGGGTAATAGCAATTAGCAGGCCTCAGCTTTTCTTACCAGACATTCTTTTTTCGCACAGCCGCCAGCACTTGTAAGGATCGCACATGCGCGATGCCTCACAGGAGCTGTCCGACAGTCAGATCACAGAGAGAGGGGCGGGCCCACAGGCTCTGACGCTTCGTGTACAGAGCCGGGCCACTCCCTCAGGCAGGGATAAAGCCAGTACACGAAACGTCACCACAGGAGCCTGGTGGATGACGTCGCGGGTCATGTGACCCGCATCAGCAGCGGAGAAACAAGATAATATAGATAAAAGAAGTACATTAGAAAGGTAATATTAGATAGGTTTAAAGGCATATGGGAATACATTTATATAACTCAGACAACCCCTTTAAGCTGGCACCACACTGTAATTTTAACAACCGAATCTGGAGAACCGGAGAGAACCGGCTGAATCCCATGCCTGCCCACACGGCCAGGTACTGACACACAGTCAGAGTGTTGAGCAACTGGACAAATATCCAGTTCATCCATGACTGGTATAGCTTTGGGGAATAGCTGAAATAAGCTATTGGTTGTCAGTAAAGATAATTTGGTAATATTTTTCTGTGATATGTGATTCATATTGTATCCCTCTCCTACATCTGCATATAAAAATGTTCTAATTGGCCAGTCGCCCATGTTAGCAGCATTACCAATGTGCATACCCTGCTGGAGACAATTGAAAGTGATATGAAAGACTGATTTCAATATCCTGTGCTTTTCTGATCTTCTGCGTGTCATATTCATCACTACATTTCTGACCTGTATCTCTGTCATCACTTGCCTGTTCGTTAGGGTACATTCACACGACTGCACTGTGTGCTGTCCGCCTCTGTACTTCAGTTCTGCGGCCCCACAAAAAAGCCCCCCTACTACAAAGCCCCTTTGTAGTAGTATTGCCCTCTGTGCCCCCTCCATAGTAGAAATGCCCTCTGTGCCCTCCATAGTAGAAATGCCTATTGTGCTCCGTCTGTGTTAGAAAAAAAAAAACACAGTAACTACTCAACTTGTCCCGTTCCTGAAGCTCACATCCAGCTCTCCCCTGCAGACACATATCGCTCTGCAGCACTGTGTGGGAGGAGCTTAGGCAAATTTCTGGGCTGCAGGCTCTGCCCACACAGGCCGGCAGCACAATCTGTACCTTCAGGCTGAATGGTGGAGCAGGGAAAAGTTGCCCTACTTAACCATTCAGTGCGGGAGAGACAGAGCGCTGGGGAGCTGAACGGTCATTGAGTGCTCCCTGGCTCTCCAGCAATGAGCACTTCCATCTCTATTGATGGAAGAGCTCATTACTTCTGGCTCTGGCACCCCCTGACAGCGGGCACCCACTGGTGATGCTTGACCTTCTGGAACTTTCTCCCATCTGCACACGGGATCTTTTGGAGATCATCCAGAGTGACCATTGGGTTCTTGGTCACATCATTTTCCAAGGCCTTTCTCCCCCAGTTACTTGTTCTGGTGATGTGGTCATCTCTAGGAAGATTACTGGTTGTTCCAAATGTATTCCATTTAAGAATTATGACGGCCGCTGTGCTCTTTGGAGCTTTCAGTGCAACAGAAATTCTTTGTGACCTTTAGCAGATCTGTGACTCCACACAATCCTGTCTCTGAGCGCTACAGGCAGTTTTTTCCTCCTTGTGGCTTGGTTTTTGCAATGATATGGATTGTTAGCTGTAAGACACATCCACGATCACAACCATTCAACTGAATATACCACAGGTAGACTCCAATCAAGGTGTAGAAACATCTCAAAGATTAACAAGAAAAAAATGGGAGGCCACCAGAGCCAAATTTTGAGTGTCATAGCAAAGAGTTTGAATACTTATGTCCATGCAAAATTTCAGTTTTTCTTTGTTAATAACTTTGCAAAAATATCTAAAATTCTGTTTTCATTTTTTTCATTATGTGATATTGAGTGAAAACTTTTTTTTTTTTTTAAATTTTAGCACAAGGAATGCAACATAACAAAATGTGAAAGGGTCTGAAGACTTTCTGAATTAATCGTTCTTTTGCATTTGTAAGGATGGGCACACTCGCAGGGTTTTGTTGGCTTTTTCCAGCACTTTTGGCTTTTTTTTTTTTTTTTTTGCGGTAAAGATGCCAGCTCCAGAAGTAAGAGTAAACAAATGTCTTGTCTTGATATAGTGCCTGAAAGACAATCACATATGTTTTTATCAAAACCTTGCTGATAGAAGTGTAAAAAGTGAGATAGCATAGCTTTTCTTACAATTCCTGGTCTATAGCACATTGCTTCTTCTAACACTTATTCATAATTTTATTTTTATTGTGTGCATGTTGCACTCATGACGATCCGGTAGATTGTAACATGTGGCGTGCCAGACATGATAAACCAATTAACAAGTTGTGCTTGGTGTTTTCTTAGCATGGAGCTGACGTGTTAATGTCTCATTTGCAGCATCCCGAAACAGGTGGTTCATAGGAAAACACTGTATGAAAATGGTTATCTGACAAGTTAAAACAAGAAATGTTTCAAGAACCAAAATCTACATCTGATAATTACATGTTTTCTGAGTAATATCTGGCTAATGAGAGACCATAACAGTAAGATATATATTTTTTTTTTTTTTTTTTTTTTTTTTAGTAATGCTAAAATGAGCCACCAGACTGGAGACCAGGGAAAAAAAGGGGTGAATATGGGTTCTTTTGTTATTTTAGCATATCTACAGGGCCTGGCAAAATAAAATTATTATTAAAGGAAATTTGTCAAGAAAAACATGGTGATACAAGAAAAAAGCCGTGTCCAACATCAAGGTATGCAAAATATATAGAGAAAAACATACCAGTGTATCTAAACAATGACGCATATTAAACTAGCTGTCCAGGTTTTCATTTAACATAGACAACCCCTTTAAAGAGGTAGTCTATCATATAAAGTTAAAGAAGAACTCCCGCAAAAAATTTTATTCCATGTCCTGCTAGAAATGTACATGATATAATCTGTAGTGAATGTCATTTTCTTACTAGTGGCTGTATTTTTGACTTATATAATCCTGAAGTTTCTTATCTGTGTCATGTGACTAGGAATTAGACCCACCAACTCACACAGAGACTTGTGTGGACAGGAAGTCTAATTCTCTATGCATTCCTATGGGAGCCTCACTTTCAGTCTCATAGGAATGAATAGAGCAGTTACTGGCTTCCTGTCCTGGGTCAGTTGGAGGTCAGGGAGTTGGTCACATGACCCAGCTACACTAAGAAGAAAGGTTATTACTCACAGTTTCATTCTCTGATAAGATGACATTCACTATAGATTATATCATGCACCTTTCTAACCGGTCAGAGAATAAAAATTCTTTAATACAAGCCACTTACTAATGTGTTGTGATTGTCCATATTGTCTCCTTTGCTGGCTTGATTCAATTATATGAGGTGGTCGGGACAGGAGCTGTTATGCATGCTGTTGCACATGAGGGGGGTTAGGACAGAGCACCAATCTTTTTTATTTTTTTTACACTGCAGCATTTCAGTCATGTGTGGACAATACCCTAAAGGTTTGGGTGGTGAGGGAATTCCGTAGACAGAATGCAAAACGGAAACCTTTAAGAGGCATTCCATTTTGTTCCGTTATAATAGAAATTCTATGGCCAAGCATAACGGATCCGTCTGGTTTCCATTATGCAGGACTTTGTTTTCCAGATAGGAATCCGTTATGCTTGGCAATAGACTTCTATTATAACAGAATCCATAACGAAATTCCCATTACCACCCAACCGAACCTGTAAAGTTCAGGTTCGCTCATCCCTGTTTATTTGCATGTCATGATCATGTTGTGTTTTTGCTGCAACAACCAAAGATTGGCTGCTTCTGAAATATTGCAGCAAGAAAGCCTGATCTCAATGATGAATAAATCTGAAGGGAGGAGTTTCATGTCACTTATTCATTGATTCACAAGTGGTTCCCATTTCTAAGGTAATGGGGAACATCATGTCAGACCTGTGAATTTCTTTGAGCTCTCGTTTTTAAAAGAGCTGCTACTGTAGTAGCAGAGGTGTGTATGATACTGTATTGTTCCCCTATTAAAGGTGATTTTATTAAAGCATCCTGAATTGATGATAAATGACAGGCGGGTGACTGGGCTGTAGTCAGTGTGACACTGGTTAAACATGCCTTTTATACAGGAATGTCGATATCTCAGGATAGTAGTTAAAGGGGTTGTCCAGGTTCAGAGCTGAACCCGGGCATGCCCATAATTTCACCCAGGCAGCCCATCTGATGTTAGTATTTTATGCTCCAGTTCTGGAATGTATTAGATGACACTGACCTAATGCTGTCAGTGTTATCCAATACATTCCAGACCTCTAAGGGTTACATAGCATCATAAATCAATGTAATGCTATGTGACCCCTGTCAGTGCTGGGAGGTCAGGCCGGGAGCTCTGCGCTGCAGACTCGCAGCGTGACACACACTCATCTGCAAGGGGCCTTAGGCTTCTGGAATTTTACTGTTATTTTATGCCTCTCACAGCTTTTATATGCATTTAACTACTGTGTTTTATGTTACCATATTTAATTAACACTCTTCACATTTTGTGCTTGCAAGTTAATGTAGGCTTATGGTTTGGCTTGGGACCAATAATATACTGCACAGCCAGGATATGCTGCGGCAAGGGAATGCCTAACACTGTCTCAATTAATGTTAGGAATGGCTTTTGTGGTGTCCAAATATACTATGCACACTTTTGTCATTAGCGCACAGGTTCACTTCCATGGCTGTAATAGGAGAAGCTGAATAACGCCAATAGTATCCTCATGAATGCACATTGTGAAATCTCTATCCATAGAGTTCTTTCACACAAAAGCTATGAGAATGGAGCTGCTATTTGCTAGAAGGATCCTATTCTATTCCAAACAATGGGCCCTACCCCACCCTGAAAGCAGGACTGTACCAGAGACCAGAGTGATAAACAGGGAGAAAATAAGGTTAAGGGGTTTCTGCAGAACTAATGATAGCATAGATGGCTACTCAAGTACATCGAGAATAAAACAGATCATTATCTGATATCACACAGGACAGTGCAGATTTTGGGCATGGTTGTATCTACTGTCAATAGTAAATATCATCACTGTAATATATCAAGGGAGAATGTCTATTGACTTGTCTGTACATAGTATCTACTGTGCCGTCTGATGCTCGGGCTGATTGTTTGGAGTGAACGTTCCTACAAATGCTTGTTCCCGATAATCTGCCCGTCTAAAGGTGCTGCAGATCTCTTGATGAACGAGCGAAACACTCATTCATGGGGTGAAGTGATTTGAGGTGCAGAGACCTCAGTCATTGTTCCCGGGCAGCAGATCGTCCTGTCTAAACAGCACTTTGCTACCCAGGAACAATGATTTTGTATGGGGACAAGCAGTAGCCATCACATGTCTTCATACTGTGGTGATCGCTGCATGTAAATTCAGTGCTTCACCTCCACTTAAAGGGGTTGTCCGAGTTGTGACAAAAAATATATAGCACTGTAAATCTGATGGGCAGCAATATATAACTAAGTTAAGCAAGTTTTAGGCAAAAAAAAATCCATATTTCCTCATTTCCCTGGTTCTCTTCTGGCCTTTGTTTACATGCAATAACAACAATCTCAGCCCCTCCCCCTCCCCCCCCCCCCCTCTCTGGAAAGGGAATGAATACAAGTGCTGAGTGACATGTCTGCCTGCTGGAATACTTAGCAGCATGTTGTATGTGTAGGACTACAAGTCCCAGCTGTACAATGACACTGCTAATACATACAGGAAATTCTCCCTACCTGTTCTTGTACAATACAATTCCTCTACAGCTCTTGTGCCCAGCATTTGTCTCCTCTCACTGCTGCAGCTACTGTTTGTTATAAAGCCTTGAGCCCTCAGTGTGTTCTGACTGAAGGGGTTAATGTTTTATCTGAAGGAAACCAGGGAGAGCAGATAGCAGGAGCCCGGCAAAGGAAGGGGGCGTTGCCAGTGACGTCTCGTGTACAGACTGTTATCTGAACGCTGAGGCTTGTGAACGAAACATCATAGACCAGGGAGATAAGGTGACATCACAGGTCATGTGACCCTCAGTCAACTCTGAGAAACCAGCAGCTTTAGAAACACAAAGTATATGGGAAAGTTGTTATACCTGACAAGTTAGAAACATATAAAGAACAAAAAAATAACTCGGACAACCCCTTTAACGAGAATCCAATTGTTGGGAAGGAACTCTCCTCGCAGCATCTAAATGCGCCTTTACTCACAATTAGTTCAAAACCGGATGACCAATAGAACTAAATTACCAGACTTGCTTGCTGATGGTCAATTCAAAGCCTATGTGACTGATGCATGATATAATCTGTAGTGAATGCAATCTTCTCATCAGTGACTGTATTTGTGAGTTATCCACTCTCTTCTTATTGTAGCTGGGTCATGTGACCAACTCCCTGACCTCCAACTGACCCAGGACAGGAAGCTAGTTACTGCTCTATTCATTCCTATGAGACTGAAAGTGAGGCTCCCATAGGAATGCATGGAGAATTAGACTTCCTGTCCACACATAAGATACCGTGTGAGATGGTGAGTCTGATTCCTAGTCACATGACACAGATGAGAAGGATATGGGAGATATAACTCGAAAATACAGCCACTAGTAAGAAAATGACATTCACTACAGATTACATCATGTACATTTCTAGCAGGACATGGAATAATATTTTTTGCAGGAGTTCTTCTTTAAATCTCTGCTTTTTTAAGACCACCCCTGTGTACAGCTCTCAGTACATGGCAGAGGTATTTATAGTGAGAGCATTCTCTGTATTGCGACCCTATTACTTTGCACGATTTCTTGACAGTTATCAGGAATTCAAACACTCGGTTACGTATAATTGATCAGCTGATAAACAAGCAAATGCCCAATTATTGGCAACACATCTCCCTGTGCTGCCGGTATTGAATAGAACGGAATAAGGAAAGAAGGACTGCAGTCACAATCATTCCTCTTATTAAGTTTTTGGGCCACTGCAAATGAGTGCCGATGGATGTATTATCTTCCATCGGCGTTCGTACTGCCCAAAGATCAGGCTGTGTAATACCACCCCAACTGTGTACAGAGAGATAGCTGTCAGTCACTGATAACACCTCCCCCGTGTACGGATTGCTGTTCATGGGGGTCATCTTAAACCTTTCATGATAGGACGATTTTATGTGTTTTCATTTTTTAATCCCAGCCCTCCCAAAGCCATAATTTTTTTATTTTTCTGTTCACATAGCTGTATGATGGCGTGTTTTTTGCAGGACAAGATGCCCTTTCTAATGGCACTATTTATGGTTGCATATAATGTGTTGGGAAGTGTGAAAAAATTATAAATGGGATATAATTGGGAAAAAAATGCAATTCCACAACAGTTTTTTTCGGTTTTGTTTTTACGGTGTTCCCTATACCATGAAACTGACCAGTTGCTTTTATTCTCCAGGTCAGTACGAATCCGGCAATACCACATATGTATATTTTTATTGCGTTTTTATACTGAGGAAAAAAAAAATCTTGAAAAAAAATTTTTTTCCTTTTAGTCTCCATATTCTGACCGCTATAACTTTTTTTGGGGGGTGATTTGAAATTTTATGTTTAATTTTTTTTTTTTTTTAAATTTGTAAAAACGTTTTTTTTTTTTTATTTTAATTTTTGCACATTTTTTTCAGCCCCGCAAAAATATGCTGAGAATTGGCCGGACTAAAACTGCATATTTGTCGGGCTGTGGCCAGGAAAATCATGTTTTTGCATCATCATTTCCTGAAAACCATTTTTTTTTTTTTTTTTTTTTTCTGTGATGGTCTTGTGTGATCATTCAATATTGTGTTTTTTGTGAGGTGAGATGACAAAAACTATGGCAGAACTGCCAATTTTTTATTTATTTTATTTTTACAGCATTCACCTGATGGATCATGTGAAATTTAAAGTCGATTCTTATGGATGCGGTAATACCTAATATGTCTATTTTATTTTTATGAAAACATTTTTATTTTTGCCACACTATGGGACTTCAGCTTTTCAGGGTCTGAATCCTTGTTCAATGCAGTACAATACATGCTGTATTGTACTGCATTGGAACTGTCAGTTTTACACTGACAGTTCACCTATGAGACCCAGCCTGAGGCTGAGCCTTATAGATTCCATAGCTGGGAGGCCTCATGGCCTGTCTAAAGCCTAGAGCTGCCTTAGCAGTCATTGGCACCCTGTGATTGCTTCACGGGGAGTCGATGGGGTCAGGGAGGGAGCTCCCTCCCTCTGAAAACCACCTGCTCAGGTCAGCTGCAGCATCTAAGGCCCCTTTCACACGGGCGAGATTTCCGCGCGGGTGCAATGCGTGATGCGAACGCATTGCACCCGCACTGAATCCTGACCCATTCATTTTAATGGGGCTTTTCACATGAGCGTTTTTTTTCATGCATCACTTCTGCGTTGCGTGAAAAACGCAGCATGTTCTATATTCTGCGTTTTTCACGCAGCCCAGGCTCCACAGAAATGAATGGGGGTGCGTTAAAAACGCAACGCATTGCATCCGCATGCAATCCGCGCGTGAAAAACGCAACGCATCCTGAACAAATCCGCGACGCTCGTGTGAAAGAGGCCTAAGGCCCCTTTCACACGAGCGGGAGACTCGCATGTCTCCCGCAACGGATCTACAGGGCTGGACTCCGCACTGACAGGGATCGCATAGCATTATATGCGATCCCTGTCCGTGCGGAGTCCAGCCCTGTAGATGCGTTGCGGGAGACATGCGAGTCTCCCGCTTGTGTGAAAAGGGCCTAAGGGTTTCATCTGCCAGAAATGCTGTTTTCATCTATGCTGGCGGATACAGCAGTATCCCCTGTGGCTGCCCCATCAGCATGCTGTACTATTACTGCGCTGGTCAGGAACTCACTTACCTCAGCACAGTACATGCTGGTGGTGGTCAGTAAAGGGTTAATGCCACAAGTGTGTTATTAGTTTCATCTATAATTGTAGCTTAGATAACATTATTAGTAAACAATGCAGAAATTCAGGGGGTTCACTTACTTTTTCTTGAAACTATATGCCAAAATACATAGGTCGATGCAGTATAAATTGGATGAATCATGGAAAAATGTAATCCTATCCAAACAGACTGTCAATTTTTTTTTCTGGGTGATATAAGCCTCCAGAGACTGACTGACCTACCAAAAATATAAAATTTTTAAAAGCAGCTATATTTAATAATACTTTTATACTGCCTTATTAGGCTGTATTCCAAATAACATCAGAAGTTGCATGTAAGACTTTTTTATCTGGTAAAATGTTGGCCTCCCTAGTGAAAACCGAAAACCCCCATTATGCCTCATGCACACCACCGTATGTCGGCAGCGCCCGTGCTACGGTCCACCATGCATGAGCACTGACCGTGCACCCACCGCCACTTGTATGGGGTCCGTGATCTGCATCCGATGGTCCGCATTGAAAAAAGGTAGTGCATAAAATAGTCCTGCGTGTAGGAGTTTTTTATCTGGTAAAATGTTGGATTCCCTAATGAAAAACAAAGATCCCCATTAGCCCTCATGCACATGACTGTATGTCGGCAGTGCTTGTGCTGCCGTCCGCTAATTGCGGTCCACAATGCATGGGCACCATCCATGCGCCCACCGTCTGTAGACGGGGATCCATTCACTTGAATGGGGTCCACAATCTGCATCCGACTGTCCACACCGCTAAAAAGTAGTGCATGTACTACTTTTTTTGCGGTGCGGAGGCATGGACCAAAAACCCATGAATGCACTCTGTAGTGCTTTTGTGGGCTTTCGATCCGTGCCTCCTTTCCGCACCGCACCGTACCTTTGGGATTTTGGACCCATTCAAGTCAAGGGGTCCACATCCGTGATACGGTGCACACATGGCCGGTGCCTGTATATTGTGGATGGCACGGACCTGCGACAGTCGTGTGCATGTGGCCTTACAGTCAGTGGCACCATTTGTTTCTGTTATGTGCCGGATCCATTATTTCAGTTACCATATTTCTCTTGTTCTGTTACTATAACCTAGCAGAACCACAGAAATGATGAACTGTCGATGTGAACGTTGCTTAATTTCTGGATTAATAATGTTCTTGATAGATTTTATTTAACTGCTACAAACAAATCTGTTACAAATAATCTGAATAATATTAAATGTTTTGTACGGCGCTGGGGCGATGCGGGCACATGGCGCCCGCTCGCAAGTGCGGCGGGCGTCATGGCCGGCAAGTCTCTGCTGTTTCTAACAGCAGAGACTTGCCGCTACTTACCGCCATCGGCGGCGTCTTCCTCGGAGTTTAGATGCCGTGATCACACTTGATCGCGGCATCTAGTTGCGTCTCAACGTGTGGCCAATCGGGGTGTCTGTACACCATATGAAAACTGTAATCCTCGCTGGTGAGGATTACAGTTTTCAAAGTGCAATTCTTATTCTGGCCACTAGATGGCAGGCCAGGATAAGAAATGAGCAATTATTGGATTTCTGAGTCTATAAAATCCATAATTGCTCATAAAGAAAAAAAAAAAGCCACAATATATAAGCCCATATTTGAGCTTTCAAATAGTAAAAAAAAATTAAAAAAAAGTTAAAAAATATATAAAAAATAAAAAAGATATAAAAGTTCAAATCACCCCCCCTTTCCGTATAATTAAAAAATAAATACCTAAATAACAATAAATATAGACATCATGGGTATCACCGTGACCGAAAACGCCCGTACTTTTAAAATATATAAAAAAAAATTCCAATACGGCGAATTGTGTGGCGGAAAATAGCGTCCAAATGGCGATTTGCCGTTTTTTGACGCTTTTTTTTTCTAAAAAAATTAAATAAAAAGTGATCAAAAAGTCATACACACCCCAGAATGGTATCAATAAAAACTTCAGATCTTCCCGCAAAAAATGAGCCCCCATACAGCTCTGTACACATAAATACCAAAAAGTTATAGGGGTCAAGATTTGACAAGGGGAAAAAAAAAAGGGCAACTTTCTAATTATTTTATCACTATGAAAACGCAGGAAAAACTATACATATTAGGTATTGCTGGATTCGTACTGACCAGTAGAATGAAAGTAACGGATCAGTTTTAATGCACATCGAACGCTGTAAATAAGAAACCCGTAGAACTGTAGCGGAATAGCGTTTTCTTTGCAATTTCACCCGGTTTGGAATTTTTTCCCGCTTCCCACTACACCGTATGCAATATTAAATGGTGGCGTTGGAAAGTACAACTTGTCCCGCAAAAAACAAGCCCTCATACAGCTATGTGAACAGAAAAATAAAAGAGTTATGGCTGTTTGAAGGCAGGGAGCGCAAAACGAAAATGCATAACCGAAAAAACCTCCGGGCGCGAAAGGGTTAAAGACTGTAATTCTGTTTTTTTTTTTTTTGTTCTTTGTTTTTTTTATTTTTATCCCTCTAATTTAAGCTGCTTTTATGTTTATTGGTGCAGTATAAGTGCATGCGAAGAAGCAAATTTAAATGACATGTGAAAATTTCTTCTTACCTATAATTGTGCAAAGATGCATTAATAATAACAATCAGCCGTCCTCAAATGTTCTCTTAGAGGCAAAATAACATTGCAGCAAGCTCTGTATTAAACATCCATGAAAAGTGTAATCCTTTGAAAAACCCAATGCAACCATTGCAGAGATCCTTTTCTGGGTTAAGTCTTGATGATTAAAACTAACAAATCCCAGTTTTACTTTCTTGTTATTATTTTTATTCTTATGAGCGTTATATTTCTGGATGGATTCTGGAGGAAAATGCACATTATTGTACTGAAATATCATTTATACTGTATTTTAACTGCATTGTTATATCCTGGTTTCAAAGAGGAGATACTGAAATGTACAAGTATGACTATTTCCATTATGCCTACTTGAGGCACTTAAAAAAATAAATATATAAATTAAAAAATGCGAAAACCTATGCACTCGGAAAATAAACTTTCACTGTCAATCTGATTTTGCCCACTCCGTAGATGACTGAGGCATAACTACTACTGTACCATCGCCTCTTAAATAATACTTTTCACATACAAACTCTTTGACAAAAACATTGTACTCTATGTATATTATAATGAAAAATTCCACCTGACCGCTTGCTATACAACATTCCAATAATCCAGGGTCCACTTGCCTCAGCTTCAGTACTGTTGAGGCTCCTCTGCCATTGGCCCTTGCTCCATATGATGAACAACCACTGGCCAACAGACCTTCTTGGCTACCCAGTCTAATACTTTATCTGGGAACCTGCCATATGACTCATGTCCCGCTCCCCCAGTAAAGTTACTCTAAGGGCTCATGCACATGAACGTATGTATTTTGTGGTACGCAAAAAATGGATCTGCAAAAAATACGGATGCCGACCATATGCATTCTGTATTTTGTGGAACGGAACAGCTGGCGTCTAATAAAACACTCTTAACCTTGTCCGTAATACAGACGGTACCAGGGCATGTTCTGTTCTTTGCAGAACAGACATTTGGAAACGGAGTGCACACACAGTAACTTCTGTTTTTTCTTTTTGCAGATCCATTGAAATGAATGGTTCCACATACGGTCCGCAAAAGAAAAATGAATGGACACGGAAAGAAAATACGTTTGTGTGCATGAGCCCTAACACTGAGCTTGTGGTTTCTTCAACCTGGTCAACCAAACCATTTCTCCCTGTGTTACAGTGCAGTTTGGCAATTCGGCCTCACTACATTAGAGACTCTACCTCCATAGCACAAATACTGCTGACCCCTGTCCCTCACACCTGTTTAATAACTTGATTTATTTTTATGAACAGTACATTTTTAGTGAGGCTAGTTTCACACTAGTGCTGTACATCCGGATCTCTTTGCATTCCGGCATTGCCAGAATTTATTTTTAAATCTCCATTCGGCCCCTTAACTATAATGGAGATCCGGCTACATTCCAGCAAATTTGCAGAAAATCGCCCAGAAATAAACCTTTGCATGCTGTATTTAATGTGACTGGTTTCCTTTTAAAAAAAAATAAAATTAAAAAAAACATATTTCAAGCAGCATGGTAGAATAGAGCAGAAATATGTGAATCAGGAAACAAAACTCCCAGTCAATGCATTTCGCACAACACTAGTCCTTGATCATGACCTCAGGCACCCATTTATAGAAAAGGGCAACTAAACTCATTAGGGCACGAAGTTTTGGAGTATTTGTATCCTTTCCCTTAATTTCAGTATTCTAGACCCTTGGAAACAATTTGCTACCCAGTTTATAGCTTTGATTACAAATAATCATGGGCTATAGTAGTAGTGTCTTCTTCATTTGAATAACTTACAACTTTCTGGTAAGATTTAAAGGGAATGTGTCATCGGAAAAAGACCTAAAGGTATCAAACCTTTATGTTGAATAAATTGTTTAATAACTTTTGGTAATGTTATTTTTAATTTTCCATCTTGTTAGATTTAAAAAAAAATCTTAAAACCCTGCAGTTTACTCATTGGTCACAAAGCTTGATAATAAACTGACAATCCCTGTGCTGAAGGATCACCGTTATGCATTTTGTTATTGCTTCCCGTTATAACATGGTTATAAAGGAAAATAACAGAATCCATAAGACGGAAATCAAAACAGAAACCATTTTGATCCGTCATAATAGAAGTCAGTGGTCAAGCAGAATGGATCGTCTGGTTTCCATTATGCAGGACGACAAAACTATTGTCATTGCTTTGCCTAAACCGGGTAATTCTCCGGATGAAACTGCAAACTTCCAACCCATTTTGTTGTTTATTATTGAATAAAGACTTAACCCCTTCCCGACCAGCGCCGTACATGTACGGCGCTGCGGGAAGTGACTTCCCGACCAGCGCCGTAGTGCTACGGCGCGCTGATCGGGCGGGTGCAGGAGCTGCGCCCGCCCGATTAGCGGCGGGGGTCCGGCTGTGCCCAGTAGCCGGACCCCTGATGTATGCACCAGCATCGGTAAAAACACCGATGCCGGTGCATTAACCCTTCATGTGCCGCGGTCAGCACTGACCGCGGCACATGCGGTGGGAAGGGGTTGCCATCGGGTCCCCGCGCTGCTGTGACGGGGACCCGATGGCTGAGATAGCAGCCGGATGCAGTGGAACACCTGAAGGGTTAACAAAGTTTGTAACAGCAGTTTTTTATAACTTGAGGGGTATAGTTTCTAAAATGGGGTCATTTATGGGGGGTTTCATTATGTAAGCCCCTCAAAATCACTTTATATCTGAATTGGTGTTTAAAAAAATGGTTTTGGAAAATTTGGTGAAAATTTGAAAAATGGCTTCTAAACTTCTAAGCCCTCTAACGTCCTAAAAAAGTAAAATTACATTTACAAAATGATGCCAACATAAAGTAGACATAAGGGGAATGTAAAATAATAACTATTTTTGGAGGTATTATTGTGTATTTTGAAAGTAGAGAAATTGAAATTTGGAAATTTGGAAATTTTTCCAAATTTTTGGTAAATTTGGGATTTTTTCATAAATAAGGGTGAAATATATTGACTCAAATTTATGACTGTCATGAAGTACGATGTGTCACAAGAAAACAATCTCAGAATGGCCTAGATAAGTAAAAGCGTTCCAAAGTTATTACCACATAAAGTGACACATGTCAGATTTGCAAAAAATGGCCCGGTCAGGAAGGTGAAAACAGGCCCGGGGTTGAAGGGGTTAAAGGCTATGTACACCTTTTGGGGGCAATTTTTTTATTATTGCATTATACTTATTTTGAGCTAAAAATCATTTTCTTTTTCAATTGGTCTACTAGCTGCCTGTAGATTTTTTTTTTTTTGTCCTTTCCATTATATGAGGAGCAGAAGGACTTCTTATCTGTGCTCTGAGACCTTATAAACACTCATTAAAGCTCAATCCCTATCTTACTGATACGAATGTGGCTTAAAAAAGTGTTTATGACCTCTTAGTAGTTTACAGATGAGGGTAATTAGATGACCAGCACAAAGTGAAAGTACCAGTTACACAGCTGGAAAAACACGTAACCCTTTGTGACTGAACAGCTCAATGTTTTTAATAAAGGCCAATTGAAAATATGATTTTTAGCCAAAAATAAGTTAAATGCAATCATACAAAATTGACTACAAAGGTGTACATAGCCTTTAAAGCTCTGTGCCAAAATTATTGCCTCTAGACTTGCTGATGTTCTATCGCACTTAATACACCCAGATCAGGGCTAAGGGGCAGCAAACAGTCGATGGGACATGACAATTTATTAATATCATTGCAGCAGCTGGACACTGATGAACGCCATCTCTGCTCCTAACTCTGGACGCAGAGAAGGTGTTAAACCGGGTTCACTGAGGATATATCACAATGGTGAGCTTTATATTCCTGACCCACAGTACAAATACACAACTCAGGTGCCCTTTTTAAAATTACCAGTGGTACTAGGCAGGTCTGCCCCTTATCCCCACTTATTTCACCCTTATTATGGAGCCCTTTGCTCAGTCTATTCAACTTTCTCCCAACATTATCTGTATAATGATACTTTCTAAAGAACACCGCATAGGTCTCGTTGCCAACTACGTCATTTTATGTCTCTTCTCCCTATTGTATTCCCTACCAGCCATTTTGAAAATCATTGATGCCATTGGCGCTGTCAAAGAATCAGTGCATCTAAATCCCTAATCCTTAATATGGGGGCCTCCTCTAAGTTTCAATCTCACCTACAGTCTGTATTTCTATACAAGTGGTAGGACGGCTCCATTCCTTACCTAGCCGTAGTGTGTACCTTTCCTTTTAGTAACTTAGTAGTGGTGAATTACTTCATTCTCTTTAAAACTCTGAATGTTGAAATTATGCGCTATTATAAACTCCCTATTTCCTGGCTAGACTGCATCTCAGTGAAAATGATGTTGTTACCAAAGATACTTTATTACTTTAGAAATATCCCATCCCTTAATCTAAGCATCTTTTATATTGCCTGCAACAATCAATCATGCAGTTTGTATGGAACCACCGAAGAGCCAGGCTACCTATGCACACCTTACTACTTCCTGTTGCCATGGCCTATACCACCTTGGCTGATTTTTTTTTTTTTTTTTTTTTTTTTTGTGGTCTTTCATTTTTCTAATTCCCTACCATAAGTGTGGGACTTGGATGTAAAATGGAACATTATTCCCCCCTGTCTTTCCCTAATGTGTGTCTCAGTTTTGCGCGTCCTTTTGCCTCATGCCTCTTTTGCCAATTGGAGCTGTAATGATGTTTCAGTGCTAGGTGATCTTGTGCAAGATTCTGTCTTGCACTCCTTTGACTACATTATGATCACCTATATCTGTGATGGCTAACCTCCGGCACTCCAGCTGTAGTAAAACTATGACTCCCAAGTAAACTTGCTTGGCTGTTCTCAGAACTCCGTAGAAATAAATGGAGCATGCTGGGAGTCGTAGTTTCACCAACTTCTTCCTCAAGCCCTGTGTGTCCATATAAAATGTACTATTCCAATCAGATGAAAAACTTCCAATTCCAATCCTAGAAAATAACATGAGTTTATCCAATCATTGTTTTATTATCTCATAAGACACCACATTTTTTTTGTTTGTGTTGGGAACAGGAACTTGCCTGTATCTTTACAAACAATGGTCCACAGTATTTAATCTTCCGTGCAAAACATCTCACCGCGTCTTGAAGCATCTAGAAAATTATACCGTTGGTATTACACTCCTTGGCGCCTTTGTAAAATGTTTCCAACAACTTCTCCCTTGTGTTGGAGATATGGTGGGTTTGTGCTCTCCTTACTTCTTTCTGGGCTACTATTTTTAAGTTACTTAAAATAAAATAATCTGAGGTTCGGATTTACCATGTGGCCCTGAGGTGGCAATACTTTTTCGTCTTGATACTTTGCCAATCGAAGACCTTATTATAGTCAACCACATATTGATAATTACTAGAACCAAATTGGCTAAATACTAGAAAACTTCTTCCACCACATGTCTATCAGAATTGTTGTTAATCATAACTGCATTATGGAGCAACTGATTGCCTATAGGACACGTCATCTCTACATTTTGCCACCGTTGACGTAAATGGCTTTCTTTTATAGATTGCTCTTGTTGAGATGTTTGCTTCTGCGGGGATGTAATCAAACTGCTATTATTTGTTTGCCATGACCACATTTTGCTGGAGTTCCATTACCTCGATAGGTGTATTTCACAGTGTAGCTTCAGGACAGATAACTTCCTGCTCCTTATAACCTTTATTTTCCATATCTGTATCCTATCTACTTGATGGGGGAGTTCTGAGAATTATGTACCCTTGTTTTGTATGTTTGTTTGTTTTTGTTTTTTTTATTTAATCTACTAGCTTACATGCCTCTGCTGCATGAGTGAACGGACTATGTATGCCTTTGTTATTATGAAATGTAGCTATAAAGAAAATATTAAAATTGACATTGTGGATTTACACTTACATTTTCAACTAACTCATTTTGTAATTTGGGTAATGCATTTTTAATACGTAAAGACTCAAATCTTTCCCATAGAGGGCAGCAGAGATAAGATATTTTGGAATATCTAGTGTAGTACTGGTGCAGCAGAAAGAAAAAGGCCTCTTCTTCATGGCTCTCCTGTTGGCAGGGGTGGATTGGCCATAAACCTTACAGGGAAATTTCCCGGTGGGCTGATGCTCAGGGGGCCACCCAAGCCCTCCTCACAGTCGGCCAGTGGAAGTTTTTTGGGATGTATTTTGTGCTTCTGGCAGTATTTTGTGATGGACTGTGGTATTTGGCTCTGTTGGGGTGGTATAATGTGCCACAATATGGTATTGCTGGCCCTGACTACAAAATGGGGCCACTTTCAATATTTTTTCCAGGGCCACTTTAAGTTCCCAATCCGCCCCTGCCTGTTGGTTAACTCCATACCTGCTCTTGAAAGTGAAGGTCCTGAAATATAAATTCGTTACACTAATTAGCTTCATCTGTCCACAAACATTAATATAGAGAAAGTTTTAAACTATTTTATCACCTGGAGATTTCTGTATTCTAATAGTTGTTCCCATTCTTTGATAGCTGTTCTTCTATAATTGTGTGAAGACTTTATTTTATTTATCCATCAACATGGCAGGTATACGTAGAGAGGTTTTAATAACACATTTCGATCTAAAAGTCGTAGGTGTTAGTTGTAGCTGCCGCTAAGAATATCTGAGATCGAAATGCGTCAGCAAGATTTTAATGTGCGTACCTGCCATGTTGATGGATTAAAAAAAATAAAGTCTAAACATCTCTATCTGAAGCGCTGGATGTTTCGAGTCTTTCCATTCACTCTGGGACTCCAGGTCCCCATTTTCATGATAATTTGGGGATCCCAGTGGTCGGGCACCCACCAATCAAATACTTATCACCCATCTTGTGGATAGGTGATAAACTTCAATGGTGGGACAACCTCTTTAAGGGATGTAGGCACATCTGCATTCTACACAATGGATGGTATGCCCAGGAAATAAAACAACATCCATTTATATATTTACATTATGTGAAGGTAGACAAAACAATGACAACTATACAGTTGTGGCTTATTGGTAAACTCCTCATCCACTGGCCCAGAAAAGATGGTGCCTTGTCTGTAGGATACTGCAGGATATTTTACATCAGATCTTGCTTCTTGCAATCTAGACCTCTCTACTATGCTACCATGGTGTTGGAACCATTCATTATTATTTATTATTGTTCATAAAAGACACATAAGAAATATAGTAATTGGGTTTGTACAGCAGCCTTCAAATTATTTTTCCGAGTTTATTGACTATGTAATACTTTCAGTGGCTATAAAACTGACAGCAGGTTTATGTGCCTCTATGTGTAAGTACATCTTAATGATATATCTTATGATGGATGAGATTGATTCACTGCTGAAATAGTCAAATAACTACACTGCTCCAGTTCTTAGGGAAAGACTACAGGTAATCTCTCTTTGGAAGAAAAATGACAAGTGTTGGACTGCAGAACTGTCACCCTGTAGATCATGTTCCCTGTTATCTAGGGCAGTGCTCTGACACTTAAAAAAAAATCAATGAATGGGTCATGTTCCCAATAGGTGTTAGAACTACAGCTGATGAAATATTTTGCCCTACTTTAGGTGGAATGAAAATATAAATTAAAAACCGGCAACACTATGCTGGTTTCTAAATAGCAGTGGGTGACATAAAAATAGTTTGTATGGACAAATAGACCTATATATACCACTGCTGGTACCATGGCACGGAAAACAAAGAAGCGAATGTGGTGCACATTGGAGCAGCACAGCCCCTTTAGTCAGTTGTTCGTTGTGGATGCTGAGAGTCACACTCAAACCTGATATTGATGGCCTAACCTAAAGATCGGTCATCAATATCAAAGTCCAAGAAATTCACACCTTCATATAATAATCCGAGAAGTAGAGGAAGTTCTGGCACACTTTGATGTTTGTAATTGTCTTTGTGCATGAGGGCAGGGGGGATTGGGAACTAAAAGTGGCCTCAACATTGTATGCTGGTCCAAATCGACAGAAGTTGGTGCTCAGAATACCATCCCACAGAACCAAATACCCTAGTGTGGCACAAAATACCTCCCCAGAAGCTGTCCATCAATAGCTGCCATGTTCTGTCCTCCTCCCCAATTGTCGCTAATATTAATATGGAGCAGGGTGCTGGGGAGGTGAGATGTGGGCCACAACACCAAACCAGTCCTATCTTCAGCATGCTGCCTTGACTTCTTCTAAAAATAACCTCTATTATTGTTATTTACATGATTTTGGGTGTAGCGGAAAAATGTGGAAATAAGGCTGTGCTTTTTTGTAGATTAATGTTCTTAGCCAGATTGATGATCACAAGACATTGGATGGATAAAAATGCACCGACAATTAATGAGTACAAAAAAAGTAAACAAATGACTGTGAAATATGAGAGAGTATATTTTGGGAAAAAAGGTAAAGGCCCAAAGGAGTATTTGAAGATCTGGGATTCCTGGATACGTTATTCTCAGACTGGGTAGTAGGGTGATATATACTTACACATAATTCAATAACTTCATTTATCCAGCTAGTAACTTATTAAATTATTTTTTTTCTCTTCTCTTTTTTTTTTTTTTTTTTTTTTTTTTTTTTTTTTTCTCCTCCCTTCTCTCTCTCTGCGCGCCTTGGGGAGGGTAATAAAAGAAATGTGTATGTATTTTATATCTAACAAATTGTTATTAAAGGATTAATTACAAAAAAAAAAAAAAAACCTCTATTGTTTCCCTGGTTGTATGTACTGGCAGTGAGGAGGGCTAGGGTGGCCCTATGGGCATCAGCCCACCGGGAAAACTCCCTGTAGGATCTATGGACAATACGCCCCTGCATGAGGGCCTTATACAAAAATTGACAGCATGTTTTTACATCAGCAGTTTTAACTGAATTAAAGACCCTTTTTCAGAAATTGTGCAAGCCATTGCTGCTTTGACCTGATAGGATCTGATTCCATGCTTTCCACACCATACATGGGTCCTACACCAAAGCCTTCCAAAAGTATTCTGAATATGCCTTGAATGGCTCTTATTAGCATTTCATCACAGTTAGGGTCCATTCACACGACCATGTCCATTTTGCGGTCCACAAAACGCAGACATTGGCCGTGTGCATCCCCATTATGGTGTGCACACCTTGACTTCAGTGGGTCCGCAATGGGCATGTTGTCGCCAAATGTATATCCTATTCTTTGCAGCGTGGCCACACCAAATCAGAAACACATGAAACGGCAGTTTGCAGTCCTCAAAACGGACACTGTTGTGTGAATACACCCTTAATTTGGGAATGGAATTGATGTATTTTTTGAGCCATTGGCAATTCATGTTGAGGTGCAGAGTTTAATAAGTTGAATGACTTTCATCAGGGACTAACGAAAAAGTAAGAAATTCAGGGTTAGACTCTCCGTAAATGTCACTGATCACAGTGTCCCGAGACAGGTAAGTACTATTGCCTTGGATGATTACAGAAAAAAGCATTCTGCAGTGCTCTCAATCAAATTCTTCTATTTCAGATACACAAAGGGCCAGGTTCGTAGTGCTTTTTGACTTTTGTAATGAAACATTGAGAGAACTATACAAACATTGACAGAACATACATACTCCACTGAGATGATGCTCTTGCGTTTGTACTTCGTACAACAGCGCCAACCATTGAACCACAATGGAGACCAAAAGTTATACAGCAAACAGAATAAACCGAAAGCACATGTAAATTGATTTACTTTGCCTAAGTCACATAAAATATAGAAATTTCTTTGGAAAGTTACAATTGAATTGACAAAGGAAGAAACGGTTCTTGTTCAGTGTACCCAGTGTTGTGCAAAGGTAAAATAGAAATTTATTTAACAGCATGCAAAAACTCCTTAAAGGGAGTCTGTCACCTCATTTTCACCTATATAACTAACAGCACTGCCCCACAGAAGATTGCATACACATCCCAGACATACCTATGTGCACTGTGTGTCTGTATTACATGTCCAGGAAAAGCACTTTTATTCTGCTAGGAAACAGCTCCCAAGTGCCCAGCTCTGCTGCTGCTGAAAACCAGACTGAAGAGGGGAGGGCTGCTTTAGCTGCTCATATCTTGGAATTGGTAGCAGATAGAAAAATGGTTCTGACCTTCTTTGAAAGCTGGCATTCCAAGCTGATACCAAAAGCATTACAGCATTATATCCAGTATATCAGAAGATATAGCTGTTAGAAATCGAGTCGGGAGAGAAAGCTGTTTTTATTTTCACTTTCTGCCGGGCACTTGGGAGCTGTTTTCCTGCAGAATAAAAGTGCTTTTTCTGGACATGTAATAGACACACAGTGCACACAGGTATGTCTGGGATGTGACATGTAATACAGACACACAGTGCACACAGGTATGTCTGGGATGTGACATGTAATACAGACACACAGTGCACACAGGTTTGCCTGGGATGTGTCTGCAATCTTCTGTGGGGCAGTGCTGTTAGTTATATAGGTGAAAATTAGGTGACAGACTCCCTTTAAACTTCTGTCTAACCTTGGACCCTTGTCCACACCTGCTTCTCTGATTTACCAGCATAGTATGGATTCTCATTACATCATGTTGGTTTGTATAGACAACAGAATGTTTTGATGCAACCTGCGAGACCTACATATTGGTAAGTCTTCCTGTTGGGCTGCTCAGTCATGATGGCATATCATAGGCAGGATCACATCATTACCATCTATTGTAGGCAGGACAAGGTATTTTGGTATCCTAGGTGGAGCAGGCAAATTGCGCTCCTGTAATGACACCCCTAGTACCAGTATATAATGCCCCCCCCCCCCTGCAGTGCCAGTTATAATGCCCCAGTAGATAATGCCCCCCTCTTTAGTGCCAGTTATACACTGACGAGCAAAAGGGTAACAATGTTTTGAACTGTTGACTTTCAGGCTCCATATCTCAACATCCACTACAGCAACAAACGTGAGACTAACATCATTTTATAGACAATCATCTTGGATATCTCATACGTTGTACTTGCAACTATTTAGCATATGATTAGTTATGCAGATTCTTGTCATGTAACAGCATTGTCACTGTTTTGCTCCTGGTGGTGGAACAATCTTTTTCTTCTTTTATACTACAAATTATAACCTGTTCTCACATTCCCTAATAGCTCAGTGTATTATTAGGTTGATTCCCAAGCGAAAGGTCACTGGTCCAAGCAAGGAGCAGCCATAAAGATTTCCTAAGAAAAGAGAAACAGCATCTTCTAGCTCATCTATAGCGGTATCTTGGCCAAGAAAATTGCCAAACTGCATCATGTGAGCGCCATGACAGGAGGAAGAATACAAAATTAAGTCCATCCATTCATTCCAAAGCCAAGAGGTGGACGTCCAGGCAAATATCAGAGTCAACAAGTCAGCTAATCACAAGGTCTATCAGCTCTGGCACGACAAACATGGAGGTGGAGGTGGCTCATATGCTTCATAATGGTGAAATCACAGATGCCCATGCAAGCACCGTGCAACACACATTACACAAGTCTGTAATAGTGGCCTGAAAAAATGTGAAGAAGCTTCGACTTCAATATCATCATAAGAAGCATTGGCTCGAGTTTGCAAAAAAGTACAAACAGTGGACAGTAGATTGGAAACTAGTGATTTGGAGCGATGAGACGAAAGTCAATAGACTGGGCTCTCATGGGTGCAAATGTTTCTGGAAGAAACCAGGGGAAAAGTGGGCTAACTGATCAAGAAATTAAAGGAACTGTCAAGTTCGGTGGAGGAAGCCTGATGATATGGGGTTGTTTCACAGCTAAGGGCATGGAATACTTTGACCAGGATCGATGCTAGTCTCAATGCTGAGCTATATTTGAGTATCCTACAAGATAAGATACTTTCATACACTCGAGTACTATAGGTATGAAAAGGACGACATAGTGTTTCAGCAGGACAATGACTCAAAGCATACGTCATGATTGGCGAAGAAATGGTTCTATGACAATGAAGTAGAGATGCTGGATTGGCCTCCACAGTCCCGAACTCTTGTGGGTAGAGTTGAAGAAAAAACTGTATTTGTACCCAAGTGAGTTGACCAGTTTGCACCAACATTGGGAACGTGTAAAAGAGACCTGGAAACAGATTTCGGTCGAGACATGCTTGAATCTGATGGAGAGCATGCCCAGAAGGATTCAGGCAGTATTGAATGCCAAGAGTGGATTTTACAAAATACTAACAAAATAATACAAATTAAAATTTAGAATTTTAGGACCAAAATGGTAACAATGCAGTTACATGACAAGAATCTGTGTAACTAATCATATGCTAAATAGTTGCAAGTCCAGTCCAGTTTATGTATGATATGGCCAAGATGATTGTCTATAAAATGATGGTAGTCTCACGCTCGAAGCTGTGTTGTATGGTCAGATATGGAGCCTCTTTGGTGCCCAGTATATATAATGCTCACTCTCTTTGTTGACCCAGTAGATGATGCCCCCTATTTAGTGCCAGTTATATATAATGCCCCCCCCCCTTGGTGCCCCAGTAGATGATGACCCCCTCTCTTTACTGCCAGTTATTTATGTTTCCCCCTCCCCCTTGATATCACCTTCTTTAGTGCCAGTTATATATAATGCTTCGATTTTGATTTTATAAAACGTCATCCACACATGCTGAAAAAAAATCCGAATGTACTGTATGTTGCATCTTTTTTAAAGGGGTTTTCAAGGACTACTTAAGATTTCAGTTATCATTGTAACATGTAAGACCTATTGAAAGAATCATGCTTGCCTGCTCACTGCTGCTCCAGTCTTGTGCCCTGGAGCCCGGTTGGCTATCATCTGGACCCCAGCTTGTTTGCTTTTGGCTAGGTATGGACATGTTCGCGTGTGCCGTGGTAGCCAATGACTGGCTTCAGTGGTGACGTGTCCCCATGTGGCATGTATCTGCCCTAATACTTACAGACACCCTGCTGGATTCCTATTCTTTACCATTAGCAGTAGCAACCTTATAGTAACATAGTAACATAGTTTACAAGGCCGAAAAAAGACATCTGTCCATCCAGTTCGGCCTGTTTTCCTATAAGTTGATCCAGAGGAAGGCAAAAAAAACCCTGTGAGGTAGAAGCCAGTTTTCCCCACTTTAGGGAAAAAAATTCCTTCCCGACTCCAATCAGGCAATCAGAATTACTCCCTGGATCAACAACCCCTCTCTAGTAACTATAACCTGTAATATTATTACCCTCCAAAAATACATCCAGGCCTCTCTTGAACTCTTTCAGTGAACTTACCATCGCCACCTCCTCAGGCAGAGAGTTCCATAGTCTCACTGCTCTTACCTTAAAGAATCCTCTTCTATGTTTGTGTACAAACCTTCTTTCCTCCAGACGCAGAGGATGTCCCCTCGTCACAGTCACAGTCCTGGAGATAAATAGATCGTGGGAGAGATCTCTGTACTGACCTCTGATATATTTATACATAGCTATTAGATCTCTCCTCAGTCGTCTTTTTTCTAAAGTGAATAACCCTAATTTTGATAATCTTTCTGGGTACTGTAGTCCATCCATTCCAATTATTACTTTAGTTGCCCTCCTCTGAACCCTCTCCAGCTCTGCTATGTCTGCCTTGTTCACAGGAGCCCAGAACTGTACACAGTACTCCATGTGTGGTCTGACTAGTGATTTGTAAAGTGGCAGGACTATGTTCTCATCACTGGCATCTATGCCTCTTATGATGCAACCCATTATCTTATTGGCCTTGGCAGCAGCTGTCTGACACTGGTTTCTGCAGCTTAGATTTCTGTTCACAAAAATTCCTAGGTCCTTTTCTATGTCAGAGTTACCCAATATTTTACCATTTAGTATGTACTGGTGACTTGCATTATTCCTTCCCATATGCATAACTTTACATTTGTCAGTGTTAAACCTCATCTGCCACTTCTCTGCCCAAGCCTCCAGTCTATCCAGATCCATCTGTAGAAGTGTACTGTCCTTTTCTGTGTTAATTACTTTACACAGTTTAGTGTCATCTGCAAAAATTGATATTTTACTGTGCAAGCCTTCTACTAGATCATTAATAAATATATTGAAGAGAATAGGGCCCAATACAGACCCCTGTGGTACCCCACTAGTTACAGTGACCCTATCTGAGCATGTACCATTAATAACCACCCTCTGTTTTCTATCACTGAGCCAGTTACTTACCCACATACAGACATTTTCTCCCAGGCCAAGCATTCTCATCTTATATACTAACCTTTTATGTGGTACAGTGTCAAATGCTTTGGAGAAGTCCAAATATACGACATCCATTGAGTCGCCGCGGTCAAGTCTAGAACTAACCTCCTCATAGAAACTGATTAAATTGGTTTGACATGACCGATCCCTCATGAAGCCATGCTGATATGGAGTAATTTGCTTATTTTCATTGAGGTACTCCAAGATAGCATCTCTTAGAAAACCCTCAAACAGTTTACCCACGACAGATGTTAAACTTACAATTATACAATTATATTCCTAACCAAAATGGGAAACAAAATTTCGAGGCCATCCTGAAGGATCATGTTCATCATAAACGCTTCTTTTTTTTGCATTTTGAAAGTAAATCTCGTTTGTTTTTAGACTTGACCTCTTCTGTAGTACAACAGTCCTCAGCAATAGCGGCCATCATATGTGCATGTGACTTTCATATGAGCATAGTGTGGAAATCGAAAAATAAAGACTGATTAAGTGTGCAAATTGCATTTGTATAGCCAGAGAAAATAATTTTGGGGGTCCATGTATACAGGACATATGCATGTTCACATTTTAAGCATTTTTGTTATCATTGCACATTCAGGACTTATCATTAGTACAATTTATTGGATATCTGGTGTTGTTTTTTGTTCCAGGGTCATGCAAATTATCTTATATATTACAGGCCTAGGATTGGGGTAATTATCGACCCCATAACTGTTCCGTATTTATATTCTGCCTAAAATAATTATCTGTGGGTAGCACATTATGCTGTGTGAACAATCTGGGGGAGAAGTGATCATAATAGCGTTGGTTGGTCCCTATATGGAGGAGATGATTGCTGCATGTAAATGTAGCTCTCACAATCAGTTTCTTCCTGATGATTGTATAAAAGGAAATGTCAAGGGTCTTCAGGATCCTAAAATTAGGGCTTTATTCAGACACAATTCCATAACCATTCAAGTAGCCAAAGATAGTCCAAACAACACTTACACATTTCAGACACTTGCCATGTCCTTATTCATAGTATATTTGGCACTATGTAACACACGTTTTAAAATACCTAACAATGCTCCTCCCACATCCTAGGGAGTAATTGGCTAGAGGTAAGACACACCTATGCTTCAACTCCATTTGATATTTATCCCTTTTGATATTGGGATCGTATATACCTACAATACTCAAAAAAAACTTATTTGGCTTGTGGGTGAAATTTCAGGATGAACCTAAAATGCACTCTAACCTTTACAAGTGAACTTAATGTGATCTTCTCTAAACTTTTGAATGCACATGTCCAACTGTTCAGTGTATCAGTACTTTTTGCACAACCTGCCGTTCTCTAACAAGGAACGCAACAGCAAAATATACAACGGCTGTTTGATACATGAATTGCCCAATAAATTTCCTGGTTCAATAAGAATAGGTATTTAAACAGTCCTCATCATCATACTGTTCACATTTTGACATCACGAGACGAAGATGACCCCTAACAATTGATCAACAGTGCATCAACATTGCGAGGCTTCAAGCAGGATGGAAGAGTGTCATCAGCAGGTTGCAACAGAGAGACTGGAAGAGTCACAGAAAGGCATAGAAGTGGACATCCTTTGGCTACATCTCTCACTGATGACCATTTCATTGTGAACAATGCCGTATGGAAGTGGATGATGATTGTCACATACATTTAAGGGAGGTGAGAGGCACCCAAGTGTCATATCAGACTCTTTGAAACCATTTAGATCAGTGTGATCTGTATGCTAGACTACCTATAAGGGTACCTGGCCTTAGGCGTCGTCTTACATCGAGCATCTGAGCTGGACGAGGGACCAGTGGGCCTCAGTGCTGTTCACTGATGAAAGTCAATTCACGCTGAGCAGAAATGATGGCCGCCAACTATGTTGCAGACGTCAAGGAGAGCGCTATGCATCAGCCACTGTTGTCACCAGACGAGCCTTTGGTGGTTGTGGTGTTATAGTGTGGGCAGGTGTGTCTAGTCAATACAGAACTGCCACTTTGTGAATAGTACAGTGACAAGTCCATACTACTTGAATAACATCAGTAATCCAGTCATTGTGCCTCTGCATTAACAAGACATTGACAATGCTCCAGCTCATTGAGGTCGCATCATTAGGTTAGGCTGCTGGAGACTGGGGTACCTCAAATGGAGTGGCCTGCACTTTCCCCAGACCCAAATCCCATTGAATACCTATGGGATCAGATGAGTCACCATGTAGAGGCTTGTAACCCTGTACCTCAATGACTTGAGGGCCGCCCTTCAAGAAGAGTGGGATGCCATGCCTCAGCAGACAATAAGTCGACTTGTGAAGAGCATGAGACGTTGATGTCAAGCTGTAATTGATGCTCAAGGCCACATGACAAGTTATTGAGACAGTGACATTTTTGTGGGGATATACCCCAACTGGTGTTGGCTTTTGTTTCAATAAATTGTTTGCAGATGAGGTGCTGTCTTAGTTAATATCCGAGTCATGTCTCAAGGCTTATTTAAAGAGCTGAACATTGACTTACAGGATAGCTGCCTTACATCTGGTGGCATTTAGAGGCAGAGCTTGCTAAGAGATCATTTGCATCTATTTTTTCTGCCCAATAAATTGTTTGAGATGAGGAAATCACCATTTCATGCTTCTACTTAAATTTCCTACTTTCATGATATCATTGTAGCATGAACTTTTTACGTTTTCCATATGTTCTACCCAAAAGCCAAATATCCGTAACTTTTTGTGAGTAGTGTAGAAGAAATCAGTGGGGGGGCATTGCATTTGTATCAAATAGTTTAAACCATCAACACTTTGATACATATTAAAACAGAGCTGTTCTTTACTGAACGTTAATGTAAGTTAATACATAATATAATAATATGCTAGCCTCTATTGTACACTCTTTCTTTTCACTAAATTTCTACTTCTCAGTAAATACTAAGGAAAATTTTAAGAAAAAAATTGATTTATAAAATGGTGGATGTTTTCTTTCTCTCTCTAATTGGGCCATTGACAGCCATGAGTGTTTGTAGGTGAGGCTACTTTCACACCAGGGTTTTTGCTGGATCCGTCATGGATCTGCATCCATTATGATCGGATCCGGTTGTATTATCTTTAACATTGCCAAGACGGTTCCGTCATGAACTCCATTGAAAGTCAATGGGGGACGGATCCGTTTTCTATTGTCAGATTGTGTGAGAGAAAACAGATCCGTCCCCATTGACTTACATTGTGAGTCAGGACGGATCCATCTTGCACCACATCGTGGAAAGAAAACCGCTGCTTGCTGCATTATTTTGTCCGTGACCGGAACGCAACCAAACTGAACATAATGCATTTTGTAGCATTCAATTCCCTTCAGTTCAGTTTTGTCCCCATTGACAATGAATGTGGGCAAAATGGAAGCGTTTTCCCCCGCTATTGCAGATGTGAAAGTAGCCTAAGAAATAGCATTAGAAAATATGTATGTAGATGTACACCTGGGAAATGCTGGGTATACATGATACTGCACATATAGGTATATGTTAGATAGATGGCTATAGATGTTAGATGTAGATACACTATGTAGATATGAGATTATATGAGATAGATAGATAGATAGATAGATAGATAGATATGAGATAACGATTGGGTAGAAAGATATAAGATAGATAGTGGGTAGATTGGTAGATATTTGTTTGAGGTGACATAGAAGAGAGATGAATAGCTGGAAAATACATACATAAATGTTAGACAGCAATAGCTAAATATGAACTACCAATACTTATATAGACAGATATGATAGATGGGAGATATGTGAGATTGCAGATAGAGGTAACATAGAGATCTAATGTATAAACTGATATATGATTGATAGATATGAGATACTGTAATAGATACCATAGAATATAGATAGGAGATAGATAAATAGATATGAGATACTGTAATAGATACCGTAGAATATAGATAGATAAATAGATATGAGATACTGTAATAGATACCGTAGAATATAGATAGGAGATAGATAAATAGATAGGAGATAGATATGAGATACTGTAATAGATACCGTAGAATATAGATAGGAGATAGATAAATAGATAGGAGATAGATATGAGATACTGTAATAGATACCGTAGAATATAGATAGGAGATATATATGAGAGATAGATAGATGTGAAAGACAGTAGAAGATCCTGTAGCTTTCTCCCGGTGACTGACAGGCTGTGGTGTCTCTTCCAGGTACTGTATGGGTCTTGCTGCTTCCTTCAGTCCTCTGAGGTAAATGTAACATTATCCTCCCCTCAGTCCTGAGAAGTGACACACTGCAGCCAGACTTAAATTATTCACCATTCTCTGGGATTATATTTCATATTTTGTATAAAAAAAATTCTCCTACACAATGTCTGAACAAAACTGTAAGAGAAACAAAAAAGAGGGAAGAGAAAAGAGGAAGAAAGAGGAGAAGACAAACAGGTTCTGCTTTTAATGCCCCCAGAGGAGTTTCCAAGGCAGGAAAAAATCCCCGGTCTTTAGTGTAAAGAGAGAAAGAAAACTTGGTGTTGGAGGAGGAGGGGAGGAAGTGAGAAAACAAAAGAGATAGAGACAGGCTGCTGGGTGGCTGCTGCCGCTTCTCTCTTTCTGTTCCTCTGTCTTTCTCTCTCACAGAGAGCAGGCTTAGGAGGAGCTGTTTTGCATCCATTCACGTCAGCCCTGCCTCATTCCCTTCTTCCTTCCTGCTACAGAAAGACACAGAACAAGCTGAGAAGCAGGGACTGAGAGAGAAAGAGGCGACAAGACATCCCAGCAGCTCGGCTCTCAGTGCCAGCCCTGAGGAGCCCCGGGGAGCCCCGCACTTCACGGTAAGTCCCACACTGCTCTCTCTAAGCTTTAGGCAATGAAAGGGTGTTTTACTTCACTCTTGTTTTACCCCCCCTTCGGAGATGTCCTGATGGTACGTTCTCCCTTGGGAAGGGTCGGCAGGGGGACATGGACGGTGCCTGAACAGGGGGGTGTGAGCAGCTACAACAGGAGCTTGTCTTCTTTCACTTCCACATTCGCTTGTCACTCACCGACCGAGGTTCAGTGCAATGGTTGTAAGACACGTCAGAGTGTGAGGAGATAAAAGGAGACTATTGTAATCTAGGAGGGGGTTCATTGACCCTGCACCTCCTAAGAGTGGGGGTCTCCAAATACAGGGTCACTTTCTTGCTGCTCAGTAAAGTTTATCTTGTCAGTGTGCCTGGAGAGGATGCAGAGGGGCAGTGTCTGAGTGTGAGCTCAGTACCAGGGAGGCTGTGTCCTCCCTGTAATCCTTCCCTGGCTCACCTTCTCACCTCCAGTTGTGTCTGGCATAGACCTCATGTGCCCACACTCCAGGAATTGTCTTAATGGTACTGTGGAATAGGCTAATGTTGTGGGCACACACTACATGGCGTTGCTGGCATGCATCTATTGCCCATGCAGAATACATTTCCAAATGGTCCTTCTCGCTGACCCCTTCCTCAGACTATGGCATCGATTGTGTAGTACAGAAGGCACCCTCTTGTGGCATGCAGGTCATGGTGGGCATAGTATTCAGTATTGATACATTCACATGTATCCAGGGGTGGACCACCAATGAGGCCAGGTTAGGTGATCGCCTCAGGCAGCACCAGGTAGGGACAAGAGGGGGGGCAGCGGAAGGGCCATGGGCATGAGGACTTTCATTGTGGCAAAGGGGTTAGGTTAAGAAATTGGCATTGAGCGTTTCAGTTTTCACCACAGGCTAGGTTCACCCCTACATGTATCGCTCTTCTCTAAATTCCCATCTAAGGTAAAATGTTTCAGATCATAGCAAAGATGATAAAGATTGACCCCCCCAAGAGGGAGTCTTCTTCTTAACGTGATCTTCCAATTCTGGACGGAGAATACGTTGGAGCTGCGTTATTGCTGCCAGTCATCTGGTCAGCGCAAATTAAAAAAAAAATAAAAAATAAACTGTTTCCCAGCGAAAGCGCTGTGTGTATTGAGCATATTGCTCTCTCTATGGCAACCTGCTGCCTCCAGAACAGAGATAGGATAAGAGACAGCAGCCCAGGATCGAGCATAATTAAAAAAGGTTCAGCCAGGGTGGAACTGGAGCACCTACTACGTTCTGCTTGTTCCCTGGTAGCTGCTGGCCTGCATGTATTTGCTTTTGAATCCCCTGGTAAAGAGCAATGTGCATAACACATAAGAGAGCGGCGAACCCTATTTCTTGTCTTTTATGTACAGGGCGTAATGCCCCTTATGCAAACTGAAGGATGGGAAATGGGGAAGTACTGGTACTCCGCCTTCAAATACTATTACTAATTGCAGTAATAACAAGTGGCCGCTTAGAATATATTTTAAAGTTATTTCCCAAGGGTTGTGGATGCCAGAGTGGTATGAACTGACAGCTGACGGGTGCCCCCCTAGAGTTTTTTTTTCCACCTATTAAGAGATGTCAACAGGGTGCAGTGAATGGAGAAGGTGGGCAGTGGGGCATTTCTTCCATAGGCTTGGCAGTAATATTTTAATCAGTTCATATTGCTGACATAATATAGTTTGGATATATTACGGGCAATGTAGGAAATGTACAAAAAGTGTAAAATGTCTGTTATTTCAGTATTTAAATACTTTGCCTAGGCAATATGTAGAGTGATGAGTAATCTTTAGGCAAAGTATGAAATGTTAAAGGAATATGGTGTCTTAGCTGGAGGCAGCCTGTTATAGAGCAGGAGGAGCTGAGCAGATTGATGTATAGTTCAATGGGAAAAGATTTAGTAAAACTTTATTTTATTCATTTAAATTCCTGCTTATTCTACTCTTTGAAGTCCAGGAGGCGGTCCTATCAGTGATTGACAACCTTCTACACTGCTAGGCGGGACTTCTGCCTACCAGTGTTCCTGGTGATGTCAGCGGCACTGATGGGCGGGCTTTAGCGCTGCCCTATCCGTTTTACAGGCTACCGCAGCACTAAAGCCCGCCCATTAGTGCAGGTGATGTCACTGGGCTCACTGCTAGGTGGAAGCCTCCACATAGCTTTACCCATACAGAGACGAGGTACGTCACCTAATCTCCAAAAATGCTTTTGCCCTGCACAATTCAGCGCAGAGCATCAGAGCATTAAATGTTCTGATGCTCATGTCAGAGGGAGAGAAGAGGGGGATATGTCTGGGTTCAGAGCTGACCCCTCCCATAAAACTATGTATTAGGCCCCATTCACATGACCGTATGTATTCCGTGATCCGTATAAAAACGGAATGGAAGACATACGGATTGTCTTCCGTAGTGTTCCGCATTTTTACGGACCCATTGACTTTTAATGGGGCTACGGACGTTTTTTGCGGCCAAGTATAGGACATGTTTCATTTTTTTTGCGGGAGAACTTCCGTAATATACGGATGCGTAATGTACATGGTGTGCATTCCGCATTTTTTTTTTCTCCTATGGAAAAATGAATGGGTCCGTATGGTTCCGCATCTTATCCGCAAAAATGCGGATAAGATACAGAAATGAACATACGGTCGTGTGAATGGGGCCTTAATCAGCTCCTCCTGATCTGTAACATGCTGCCTTCAGATTAGTTTGCATTTTCATGGTGACAGGTTCCCTTTAACCAGTAATAAATGTGAAGAAGCCTTTGTTGATGTGAAAACATGAAAGAAAGAAATGCTAAATAAACTGCACTTTTAATAAAATAGCTGAAGAACAGAACGTTCTTAGTGAAAAACCAGAGAAAGAGATGAGTATTGTCCTCACTTGTTATGGTGCTGTCACTGTATGGGGGTGATTCTATGGCGCGGTGCGACAACCTCTGGAAGGGAGTATTTTATACCTTGCCAGTTTGCCTTTAGGCGTTATATATACTGCCTAGGAAATATCTGAAATATTAACCGTTTTATACTTTGAATACTTTAGGCGTTTTATACAATGGCTGTAGCATACATTGATTGTAGCATACATTGTTAACCTGCTGTTTTCCAGCAGAATAAAAGTGCTTTTCCTGGACATGTAATACAGACACACAGTGCACACAGGTATGTCTGGGATGTGACATGTAATACAGACACACAGTGCACACAGGTATGTCTGGGATGTGACATGGAATACAGACACACAGTGCA
Source organism: Rhinella marina (assembly GCA_900303285.1). Taxonomy (NCBI): domain Eukaryota; kingdom Metazoa; phylum Chordata; class Amphibia; order Anura; family Bufonidae; genus Rhinella; species Rhinella marina. The sequence goes on from ONZH01019525.1 coordinate 204,403, forward strand.
CACAGGTATGTCTGGGATGTGACATGTAATACAGACACACAGTGCACACAGGTATGTCTGGGATGTGACATGTAATACAGACACAGTGCACACAGGTATGTCTGGGATGTGACATGTAATACAGACACACAGTGCACACAGGTATGTCTGGGATGTGTCTGCAATCTTCTGTGGGGCAGTGCTGTTAGTTATATAGGTGAAAATGAGGTGACAGACTCCCTTTAAATATGTTATATTGTTGTATCCTCTTGGTTTGAAGCACTGTTTAGAATTGTATGTACATGTTACATGTATGTTACTATATCGAAATGTGTACCTGTTGCATCATGTCTCAGAGATATTTTTTTTTCCCCCTCAGAAGCAGTAGGCCATTGTATACTGAATAGTGGTCTCAATATACTTGCTTCTGCCTCAGCAGGAAATTTAACATAGTTATGTTACTTTACACAGAGGTTTTTGTTTGCGTGCTTTTATTATTTAATTTACATTTCTCTGAAGGGAATAATGTATATTTCTGTAGTTTTTCCCCCTGCTAATGTACAGTTTGTTCTATTAACGTGTATATGGCGGTTGTATTTGTGTTTATGAAATGTAGATTTACATGTTGAGTTTTGCTGTTTACGTACCATATATACCAGGGATGCCCAACCTGCGGCCCTCCAGCTGTTGCAAAACTACAACTCCCAGCATGCCCAGACAGTCTACAGCTATCAGCCTACAGCAAGGCATGGTGGGAGTTGTAGTTTTACAACAGCTGGAGGGCCACAGGTTGAGCATCCCTGGTATATAGCTACTGCTAAGTAGCTAAGATTGGGCCAGTAAGCCACATACAGTACATAATAGGTTATTTTCTATTGATCTGTATGAACGTTCCTATGGCTCAGTGGTATGCTGTCCATCCCTTCTTCACAGAGAGCATTTGCTGCCCATTATCTTGTCTTTCCCTTTTCTTGTTGTGCCCCTGTATCATTCTAATATAATGCAACATGAAAAACTAGTTACTTTTATCATTTACTTTCTGTTACAGTTTCTGCCCCTGTTGTAAGATATTCTCTTTTCTTCATTATAATGGCTCCCCTTGGTGTGTAAGCTGTATTGTAATGTGCAAGTTCAACTACTGAGGTGGTCGCACATGCTCAGTTCCATTTTTTGACAGCCACCAGCTGTATCTACTGACAGTTACAGGGAGAGAGAAGCAGCAGAAAGGGCACAACCTGAAAATCCATTTTAGATACAGGACTGGTTCCAGCTTAGTTAGAAAGATATACTATGATATCTGATTTAATTTTTTTGACATCAGTCATAACATAACCCTTTTAAGTTTTGCTCCTTTCCTAGTTTTATCCTTTTCTATAGATTTTCTTGTGACTTCCTGAACTCTATTTTTAATCTTCCTATTAACTTTACTACATTGTTCCTGAACATTAATTATTTCCATTATGATGGGGATCGCTGTAGGATAGCTGTTGTGACAGCTTTTTTGGAAAGTTTTTTTTTTTGTGCATTACTCATTGGGATATATTTACTCTGCACGTGTAATGTTTCTGTGGAACCGGTGCAGAGAGGAGATTTAAGGAGATGTAATTGGTATCGCCAGATAGCGTGCCTCAACTGCCTCATAATAAAAATAATAAAATCAATATACAATTAAATTTTTGCAAATGTCAACTGTTATCTCAGCTCAGTAAGAAATGTATAATCTGGAGTGACTGAATACTATATGAACAAGACAGACCTAAAATTGGGGGGCGACCCACTTTGTCTGCAATTTATTTAATTCAAAGGTGTTGGTGTCTGTAATTCCCCTGAAGACATAATATATTTTTTAGAACTTAGATGTATTTCATGCATGAAATTACAGTGTGCCGAAATTTCAAGCCCTCACAAGCCTCAGAAAACAGACATACAATTTGAAAACTTTCTATTATGTGTGGCGTGAAACCAGTTGTTGATAAAGGGGTTAAAAGGTTCATGTCATATGGTCTAGACCCCTGTGCTTACAAGAATCTCAAAGTCCACGCTTGTATAATGGCATGTAATGTCATGTAAAGAGGACCTTTCACCGCTCCTGTTTTAATAGCTTCATACATTCCACATGTAATAACAAGTCTGGAGCATCTATTCTTATGTCTGTATGTTGTGCCATTCCTTTATTATTTCTACTATAAGTTATGAATGAATTGCTCTTTGTCTTCAGTAAGGGTACAGAGGGGAAGTAACCAGCCATGTTCAGACTGTGCAGGTACAACCCCCCCAACTTGTTACCTCCCCTCTGTATCCTTACTGCAGACTGCTAGCAATTCATTCATAACTTCTAGTAGAAATAATAAAGGAATGGCACAACATAGAGATATAAGACACCCGGGACCCCGCCGATCATCTGTTTGAGAAGGTACCGGCACTCTTGTGAGCGCCTCTACCTTCTCGCAGCTTACTAAGCACAGCGCCATACATTGTACAGTGGCTGTGCTTGGTATCGTGCTCAAGTGAATGGGGCTGAGCTGCTCCTAGGCCACGTGACCGATGAACGTGACGTCACTGGCCTAGGAAAAGCTAAGAGAAGGCCACGGTGCTCATGGGAGCACTGGTGCCTTCTCAAACATCTGATTGGACCCCCACCGATCAGATACTGATGACCTATGTCATCAGTAGTAAAATCCCAGAAAACCCCTTTAAACCAGGAGTGGTGAAAAGTCCTCTGTAAAGTAGAAGGCACTGATGGTTCATCACATTATCTGCCTTATGCATACGTATGCACATGTATCTTTATATCTCATGTTATTCTTTTCATTTGTTCGCTTTTAATATCTAGACTTTTCTGTTTAAGTGTCCTTGAGGAAATGAGTTCCGCTATTTGGGGCTGAAGTGATGGTCATGTACAAGCCATATATCTTCTTCCTCCTGTCAGAATTGGTTTCTTGCTCAGATCCAGGTGATGCTTCATAAGCCGTATTATGTGTCAGGAAAAGGAAAATGAAGCCTATAAATGGGAATGTTTGCATGTCATTACCCACGATCCTTAGAAGCAGCCTGCAAATCTCACTCTTCATAATCTACTGCATTAGGGACGTGTAAGAGTTGAGTGTATAAATGGGTGATTTACAAATTTACATTCATTTTAAATGACTCAAAAAGGTGTTATGTCTTGTATTGCAACGTGACAGACTACTTTCCACATCACGCTATTCTGTCCAAAGTATCTGGCCTGAAGACGGTTCTTGGGCAGGTGTTTTAATAGGGCTGGAAATGAAAATCATTGAAGCAACTGCATCATGTCATTTTCTAGGCTGAAATGATATTTCCCATGACTCATTATGGATACAATATTGGTTGAGAGCATGGTGGAGGCCTCCATCAGCTAAGTTGTCGTCATCACTTGAAGTGTATGCTCAATTTAAACACCTTTAATAAAGTTAAAAAAAATGACAGACATATCTATGACGTACGTACATTCACTTTTTAGCTTGGTTTGTGTCTCGTACCATTGCTCAGATATAATATTGCATCCATTGTTCCATATTCCCTACTGTAAGTGACCACCCAGGGTCTCCATATCTTATTATGCCCTTTATTCTCTGACGCCACCTTCTCCATTTTCTTTTATTACCTTTCTTTAAAGGAGTATTCCCATCTCAGACAATGGGGCATATCGCTAGGATATGCTCCCATTGTCTTATAGGTGCAGGTCTGAAAATGGAGCGGGGAGCGCTGCGCCTGGAGGACCTTGGGTTTCCCGGGGTCCGGCCACCACCAGGTGCAGCTCCCCACTGCGCTCATAGAAATGAATGGGAGCGCACCGCGCAAGCGCGGCCACTGCTCCCATTCATTTCTATGGAGTCGACGGAAATAGCCGAGCCAGCGCTCGCCTATTTTCAGCGGCCCCATAGCAATGAATGGAATGCGGCAGCGCATGTGCAGTGCACCCTCCTTCTCTTTTGGGGCCCCGTTCTCGATATAGGGTGGGACCCGAACCTATAAGACAATGGGGGCATATTCTGTTAGAAGCTGTGACAGTTACAGGACACATCCTTCAACAAAGGACACGCCCCCTGAGCTGCCAGCTTGAAATAAATCTAGCACAGCAATAGAAGCAATGAATGGGCAGATCTGCACAGCTTTTGAGAAGTGTGAGCCACCTTGTAACTAACTTCTAAAAAGTGTGGGTGAAATACGTGGCAGAATATGCGTGGCTGTCCTTTTCAGATGGATTTACTATGAATTCTTCCACAACACACATACTGCCACATATGAAATTATGGCAACTCTGAAATTGAAGAAAGTATATTATTTATTCTCAGCATCATTTATTTTGGCAGGACTCCTTGGAGACACAGTGAGAGTCCTGATTACCCCAGTGTGTGTACATAGAAGGCTGCCAGTCATCCTGTGCGGGTGGGGTAATCGGGATTCTCACTGTCCCTCCTGTTGGATTTACTCTGCTGAAATTGTCCTCCAAATCCTGTTCTTTTCAAGGATCAACCCTTTGGTAACAATATAATTTTTCATTTTGCAAAAAATCTCACAAATTATTTTGTTTTACCGGTTTTTTTTACCACAAAAAAATCCAGTAAAAGTGCCGTAACAATAGAAAGTATAGCTTCCAAGGCTCCTACACCTTTTCTCCAGCGGCCACGAGGTGCAAAGGCTACCTAGCCACCCCATATTATCACATATTATAGAACCCAAGACATACCTGGTTAGGTGTTGGATACAAGTATTTCTGCCTTTCTACTAAACACTGTGGGTCAAACATCCATTGGGTTTGTCCAGGGATGGTGGGGCACATGGCCTAAAGAACCATGAGTCCATCAGTGATTAGATTCAGTGGTAGCATAAGGAAGCCTCTGGTTTTTCCTATTTGTCTTTTCTCTTTTAAGAAGTTGCAAAATAAAATGTTACAAGCAGGATTCTCAATTCTTCTGAACGGGTGTTGAAATAGAAAAAACAGGCAAATTACTTGCTAAAAAGCATTTATGATCCTACCCAGCTGTCATTCATGTCATTTACACCTGTTAGTAAACTAGAAAGAAAGGACTATTGATACAAGGAAATCAGAATAAATAGAAGTAATGAAATGCATTACAAGCTGCTATAGTATTCCTAGCGTATGTAGAGAAGGGACATCACATCCAGGAGGCAGAACATTTACTTGTACTAGTACAGTATTTGTATTCAGAAAGCAGTTTAGTTACTCGGGTAAAATCTAGTCAGAGAATAGTAATCCCCTTTGTGTCCTATGACTCAGCTGAGCATTTTACTCTCTTTGAAGGTAATGCACACCCAACAATGTAGAACTACTCACATGATCAAATTTCCTGTGTATCTCAGAGTCTTTCCAATATAATATATCCAAAGTGGCGAAAAAAGGGTCGGGGTTTAGTAGGAGTCACAGCACTTCCCGCAGCCGGACAGATTTACTATGTATTTTGGGAGAACCTGGCATAAGTTAAAGGGGTTGTCTCACCTCCTGGAGGTTTGTGAGCGCCATTTCTTGGTTGATGGGGACGCCATCATTACTTTTGAGTAATGGCACAGGCAAACAGGGCGTGCGCTCTCCCGATGTCCTGAGGCTATATGCAAAATAACTGTGGAGCCCGAGTTATGGGTCTTCAACACAGTGAAAGCCCCTCATCAGTGTGGAGTAGGATTCTGGCTAATCAGGAGCAATGTCTTGGAGATTACAGAATCCCGGTTAGCCAGAATCCTACTCCACACTGATGAGGGGCAATACCCCAAAACAGTTGTCTGTGGATGGATAACTGGCTTAGATCTTCCCCGTCACATCCTTAAAGCTTGTAAAAAAGCGGGATCTTGACATGGGGGCCGCTTAATATGGTGGATTTGGTGATCTCTGTAATGGGGACATTTTTTTTCCTTCGTTTGAGGGATATCTGACTTTCACTGTGTTGTAGACCTATAACTGGGGCTCCACAATAATTTGCATATTACTGTTTCCCAGGGAGCTTTGCACTTTGCATTGCTTTGTTGAGACTCTTAAATGAGGCTCCGCAGTGTTTTTTGTAGCTGGTCTCCCTGAGATCAGCTGTTGTTTTGTTTGATGTCCCGAGGCTGCTAGTGTATTAGAATGATTAGCAGCCTCGGCGTAGCGGACCTTCAGTAGATTCATTTTTTTTCTCTGTTGTAATAGATGTCTAGAACAGTTCCAAGGCTGTAGCACACGTCCTAGAGCTGTACTATAGGAGGAATGAGTTGTAACCGGATAGGGAGCTTAGGCAGTTAGAGAAATGAGGCGGCAGGGGCGGGAGGCAATTCACATGCGCTGGCCTCCATAGAATCTTGCTCCCACGACTCCCGTCCACCAGAAAAGCTGGCTGCTTTGCATACAGTACGCAAGCACGGCCTCCGCTGCTGCAATGCAGTGATGTCCATAACCCTTAGAAACGAGCGGCGTCTAAAAGGTTTGAAAATGTCAACGAATGGGTCACAGAGGCATAATAGAAAATAGACGTACATTAGTAAATCACTTAACATAAAAGAGGACATGAGACAACTTTTTTAAGTCTACACTGATTTGTGTGTCTGACACATGGAAGTCCAGTAATGAGCCTAATGTATTGAGAGGCATCTGCTGCAGTATCGACAGCGAGCAGGTAGACAGTGAGGAGAAAGCGCTCATACGAGCACTGCGTTCTCTTCATACAGCTGATCGGCCAGCGTGCAGGGAGTCAGACTCCCACCAATCTGATATTGATGCTCCTTAGCATAGGTCATCAATATGGGAAAAGCAGAAAACCCCTTTAAATAAAGAACCTCTCATGATCTATGAGGATGTTGCTATTTCCACACAGTAATTAGAAAGATGTCCGGATGTAATACTTAGCTGATAACTGCGGCGCTGTCCTTCTCTATGGATGGGCTGTAAACTTTCCAAATGTAGCAATTTTTTTCCTCCTCTTTAGGCCTCCAAATAAATATTGTCATTGTTTAAACCAGCAGCCGACTGTATTTATTCTTTATAATGGAAATTAAAAGGTTTCTGAGGGTTAGTAAACATGTAATTAGCAGAGACTTTCATCCTGCTCTCTGCGCTCGGCAGTGTAGCTCTAGAATGACAAGTCACATGTACGAGCAATACAGGAGTAATTGCAATAGGTTATACAGGGAATAAGAATGATATGCTGTTCACTTCAATCTGTTTAGGCTCACGAAGGTCTTTGTGATAAGTTGCATTTCTTTCTGAGGTTAATTTTTTTTAAACGATTTCTACTGCAGATTTATGTAAATTTTAGTGGGAACTGGAATGAATTTTCCTTTGTTTCATAGTGGCTGTGTAGGAGAATATAGTAATTTGATGGTTAGAATTCAGACCCCGTCTCTCTCTACCTATTTACCTTGTGCAAAATGTGACAAGCAATGAACACAAACCATTGTCATAATGATTTTTTATTAACGGTGTAATATGTTAGCCGGCTCGTAATGTGTAGCCTTTCCCAGTTATTGTATTGGTACAGGCTGCAGTTTCTGCTATAAGGCCTTTCACATGGTCAGTATTTGGTCAGTACTTTAGCATTGAGACTCAGACTGGCCCACAGGGGTATAGGGGAATCCTCCGGTGGGCCCTGGTCTCTCACCACCTGCACAAGTGGCACATAACACAGTAGACTTACTGCACTACATACATATATTCAGTGTACAGCACCTCAACCAGCCTATGTTCATATGAAAAACTTGTTAGATTATTTATTATATTTGAATATATCTGTACAGTGGGCCCCCAAAATAAATTTTACTGGTGGGCCCTAGGTACCCCAGTCCGACACGGTTTGCATTAGTATTTGTAAGCCAAAACCAGTAGTGGAATTTTGATATTTTGTCTCCATTCACCTCTGAAGCTAAAAGCTGTCAGTGAATTGTGGAAGCTGGATACGGAGAATAGATACATCGTAGCCTAGTCTGTACCCCAACAGAATTCTGAAATTATATGTATGAACAGTAGTACATCAAAGTATTTTAAAGGGGTTGTCTACCATGGACGAAGCTGTGCAGAACAGCTGATTAGCAGAGATGCGGGGCATCAGACCCCCGATCAGATAGACCATCACTTGTAAGGTATTGGACAGCCCCTTTGAGGGATTATCCAGTCATATATTTGCCATCCAATTTCGCCTACAGTGGCGACAGATACAAGAATAGCTTGACCATATTATTTTTTTTTATCCTTACCGCTGCGCTTCTGGGATTACATGCCTTACACTGGGCACGTGATCATAATCCCATTTCAACCCACAATGGTTGTGGGGTGTGCATGCATACGCAGGCAGTCACGGTCGCACTACGCAAAGTGCCGGAGTCATGCACAACCCGTGAACCTGCAAAAAGGATAACCCCTTTAAGGTTACATTTTAATATAGGGTAAAAGGTGAAATGCTGAAAGAAAGTATTTGGTTTACTCAACTGCAACACCCTTTTCAAGGCTCGACCTTTGGGTAACAATATAGTGTGTCATTTACGATCAGAAGTACACCCATATTATGCATATTTCTGCCACAGATTGCACCAAATATAAAAAAGTGGTGGGGACGGGCACAGGCCAGTAGGCCCGACTCATTCATCATTTTCTACACCTGTTTTAGGCACAGAAAATGGTCTGGGAAGCTGTCTTACATTTAGACTTAAATGTTCCCTCTACATATCTTCGGCGGATACATCACCAGTGCATGGTCTTATTAAGACTGGCGTCTAAAACACTGATCTTAATAAATGACCCCCAAAGTTTTTCATTTTGCAAAAAATTTCACAAATGAATTTGCTTTAGCGTTTTGTTTTGTTTTTTTAACCAAAAAAAAAAAAAAAACCCAGTAAAAATTTGTTGCACGCCATGTGTGAACTACGTTTTTTTTCAGGGTTTTTTTTCTCCTTATAGAGAAGGGTATGGAAGAACGTCAAGAAGAAAAAAAATTGCTTCACCATGTTCCTTATTTTATAATAAATGCAACCCCCCCCACCCCAATTGAAATAAGCGCCACTAGCAAAAAACGTATGTGTGTCCTGCATTTCAAAATAGCTATTTCTATATGCTTTCAGCTAACATTTTGAGATGAAAAAGCTCTGAAAAATGCATGCAAAAAACACATAAACTAAAGCCTAAAGGGGTATTCAGGTTTATGTGAATGAATGTTATTCCTTGTATTATGAAACTTGCGCAATTGTCTAATATACTGTCTATTTATAAAGGGGGGTGGGGGTCTTAAAAACCGTAAGGAATTGGCACAGAAATATATTGGGAAATTGTATAATTTTTGATAATTTTTCATAATGAGACAATAAATGGTTTATCTGTTAAATCAGAAATATCTGTTTAAGGGCTGTGAAGGGCTCATGGCAGACGTTTCTGCACTGTTCTGTATCTTCATTCCATTATGGATTTGGTAACATACATTCCCATCGTATAGAAGTAACAGTTTACTGTGTGTAGTGTTTTCAGTAACAGTGGAGTACTGCAGATTGTACAAGTAGCCATTTTTGAAAACTTTGAAGCATTTACTTTGGGAGGAGATCCAATCTGACTTCGAGTAATGAAGTTCAGACTCTTACACACATAATTGGCTCACTGTTAAATAGTAGGAAATGTGTAGATTATCTTGGGGGAAAAAATGCTGGTTGTTTCTGGATGATTTCCTTTAAGAAGGAAATCATTGTGCAAAATGATGGATTGGTTTTAGGGGTTCTAAATTTATCTTTCCTGTTCCCTTGTCCTCTCACATGTACAGACATACACAGGGAAACCTACACCGTCTAATACAGTGGGGGAAAAAAGTATTTAGTCAGCCACCAATTGTGCAGGTTCTCCCACTTAAAAAGATGAGAGAGGCCTGTAATTGACATCATAGGTAGACCTCAACTATGAGAGACAAAATGAGAAAACAAATCCAGAAAATCACATTGTCTGATTTTTAAAGAATTTATTTGCAAATTATGGTGGAAAATAAGTATTTGGCCAATAACAAAAGTTCATCTCAATACTTTGTTATATATCCTTTGTCGGCAATGACAGAGGTCAAACATTTTCTGTAAGTCTTCACAAGGTTGGCACACACTGTTGCTGGTATGTTGGCCCATTCCTCCATGCAGATCTCCTCTAGAGCAGTGATGTTTTGGGGCTGTCGCTGGGCAACACGGAGTTTCAAGTCCCTCCAAAGGTTTTCTATGGGGTTGAGATCTGGAGACTGGCTAGGCCACTCCAAGACCTTGAAATGCTTCTTACGAAGCCAGTCCTTCGTTGCCCTGGCAGTGTGCTTGGGATCATTGTCATGCTGAAAGACCCGGCCACGTTTCATCTTCAATGCCCTTGCTGATGGCACGATACATGGCCCCATTCATTCTTTCATGTACACGGATCAGTAGTCCTAGTCCCTTTGCAGGGAAACAGCCCCAAAGCATGATGTTGCCACCCCATGCTTCACAATAGGTATGTTGTTCTTTGGGTGCAACTCAGCATTCACTCTTCTCCAAACACGATGAGTTGTGTTTCTACCAAACAGTTCTACTTTGGTTTCATCTGACCATATGACATTATCCCAATACTCTTCTGGAACATCCAAATGCTCTCTAGCAAACTTCAGACGGGCCATGATATGTACTGGCTTAAGCAGGGGGACACGTCTGGCACTGCAGGATCTGAGTCCCTGGTGGCGTAGTGTGTTACTGACGGTAGCCTTTGTTACTTTGGTTCCAGCTTTCTGCAGGTCATTTACTACGTTGTGGGATTTTGGCTCACAGTTCTTGTGATCATTTTGACCCCACGGGGTGAGATCTTGCTTGGAACCCCTGATCGAGGGAGATTATCAGAGGTCTTGTATGTCTTCGATTTTCTAACTATTGCTCCCACAGTTGATTTCTTCACCAAGCTGCTTGCCTATTGCAGATTCAGTCTTCCAAGCCTGGTGCAGGTCTACAATTTTGTTTCTGGTGTTCTTCGACAGCTCTTTGGTCTTCACCATAGTAGAGTTTGGAGTGTGACTGTTTGAGGTTGTGGACAGGTGTCTTTTATACTGATAACAAGTTCAAACAGGTGCCATTACTACAGGTAATGAGTGGAGGACAGAGGAGCCTCTTAAAGAAGAAGTTACAGGTCTGTGAGAGCCAGAAATCTTGCTTGTTTGTAGGTGACCGAATACTTATTTTCCACCATAATTTGCAAATAAGTTCTTTAAAAATCAGACAATGTGATTTTCTGGATTTGTTTTCTCATTTTTGTCTCTCATAGTTGAGGTCTACCTATGATGTCAATTACAGGCCTCTCTCATCTTTTTAAGTGGGAGAACCTGCACAATTGGTGGCTGACTAAATACTTTTTTTCCCCACTGTAACTCTTTGGGGCAGATAAACTAAAGAGCCACCAAATGTATCACAGCGGCTAATGCTGGGTGATACATTTTGGTGCGTTACTAGACACTTTTATCTAACTCTGACTAGTTGTTTTACTTTCACTGATGTGAACATTTGCATTTTAATCCTCATCCTCTTCCTTAGGGTATATTCACACGACCGTGTGGAATCCTTTCTGTTTTGCGGTCCGCAAATAACTGAACTGTGTGTCCGCATTCTGCGGAAGAATGGCTTCCGTATGTGTTCCGTATGTCTTCCGTTTTTTACGGTCTGCAAGAAAAAAAAAAGAGAGAGGGGGAAAAAAAAGAATAATTCATAGTTGTCAAGGAAACAAATGTAGATAAGTCACATACGGAAACGGATGACATACGGAAACCATTCCGTATGTCATTCGCAAATTGTGGATCCATAGACTTGAATGAGGCTGCGGACCGATCTGTGCAGACAATAGTAGGACAAGCTTCAAATTCTTGCAGACTAGAAACGCGGAAACACTGATGCGGACAACGTACTGAATGTTGTCCGCACATTTTATTCACCCATAGGAATGACTGGATCCGCATCTGTTCTGCAAAATGCGGATCGGACGCGGATAAAATTATACAGTCGTGTGAATGTTCCCTTAAGCCTCACATGCTGTGACTGACGTGCAGTGGATTATTCATTTGGTTTACTGACAGTATTTTCCTGTATAGTCTTGATAGAAACAGTTCAAAAACATATATATTTTTTAAAAAAATTAAAAAATGTCAGTTTGTCAGTTCATGCATGTAAGCTTGTGCTGTGATGTATTCTCTGCACCTAAGCATTCTGCTACCTCTCCCCATTATGCAGTTTGCCAGTAGTACCAGAATCTGCAGCTTCATCCTGCTCCTCCTCCTCCTCCAGATTACTGATTTAGATTTTGAAACATTTGCGTGAAGCCTGCACGATAGGATGATGAGAGAGATGCTACTTCCCCTAAGATATCATTCTTTTTGCTTAAAGGGGTTGTCTCACAAAAAATATTCTACATTTTTCAAACCAGCACTTGGATCTGAATACTTTTGCAATTTCATGTCGTTAAAAACTTAGTATAGCCACTGTGTTATTGACTGAAATCTATCTGTACAGTGCCACCTGCTGTTTGCCCTTCCTCTAAATTCTCTGTCCAGCAAACTGAGATTGACATTTCAGTTCTGTCCTTCAACTGCCCCCAGCATTAGCAGAAATGACACACCTCCTGAGAAAGAGGACACCTCCTGACCTGCCAAACAGCAATGAATAGGGAGATCTCTGGAGGTACAGGGCTGGTTCTCAGTTAGAAAGAGATAATCATGTACTATATGACGTCTGACTTTCATTTTTAACATTTCTCATGGGATAACTCCTTTAAGTTCTGTGAGGACATTGGATTCTCTCAAATGTCTGTAGGAATATATTTGAAGCTTGGTGACCACTCGTACAGACAGTGCAGTGGCAGCAGCTTCTGTTCTTCCTGTTCTTCATTTACAGGGATGACTAAAATCCCATAGACGTTAACATCTTATGAAACTGCTCTATTTCCTCATAGAATTTTTTTTTCTTGTTACCTGGCTTAGACTTCCATAGAAAATAAGTTAGCCAGTGCTGCTAGTAATTTGCTATTCCTACCTAGGTCATGTATATCTATTGTAAAGTGTAATAGTCCTTAAAGGGATTATCCAGGGTTCTAAAGGTTATGCCCTATCCTTGGGACAGGTCATCAGTATTAAATTGGTGGGGGTCCAGCTCTCTCACCCCTCCATGATCAGCCTTTTTCGGAGCAGACATTTGGCTTGCGTCGCGGGTCCTTTTTTTCCCATTTAAGTGGCTCCTTCAAACTGCTATCTGCTGGGGTACCGAGTGTCTGATCCCCACAATCTAATATTGATGGCCTAGGCTTAAAGGGGTTCTCCGGGCTTTTAATATTTTTGCTTTGCAATAGACATTGCTGCAGCGAGCAGAAAGAGAGACAGAAGACGGCACGTGCACACGGCGCACGCCTTCGCTTCATACAGCTGATCGGTGGGGGTGCTGGGTGTCAGACCCCATCGATCTGATATTGATGACCTATCCTGAGGATGGGTCATAAATATTAAAAGCCCGGAGAAGCCCTTTAAGGATAGACGATTAGTTTTTAAACGCCTGAATAGCCCCTTTGCTTGTGCAGCTTTTCTGCAGTTTTTTTTTCTTATTATATATTAAATATGAAATTGTAATTTCTTTTTCTCCCGCTAGGCTCTTAATATCTTTTATTATTGCCAATTATAAAATGTGTTTAAAAAACATTGCAATTTACAAACGTTTTAATGCAATATGTCATTTTCCCATTTAGACAGATCAGTTGTGAAGACTCTGCAACAGTTGGTGCCTGAAGTCAACACTCCCATGTTTAGCAGTAAGTATGATTATCTTCCATATGTCGAGAAAACCTTGGGGGAAACCAGGCTGCAGTTATTATGACATTGTCATAAAAGGGTTACACTGAATGTAGGAAGGAAGATGCACAGTAATTGGACAAGCAAGTTTTTCCATGTGGTAAAGAGCACCTCTTTATTAGGGTACGTTCACACGACCGTATTTATGGGTCCACATCTACTCTGCAATTTTACGGAACGGAGGCAGATCCATTCATTTCAATGGGGCGGCAAAAGATGCGGACAGCACACCGTGTGCTATCGGCACCCATACTGCAGCAACTGCGGACAAGAATAGGCATTTCCATCATAGGGCTAGCCATGTGCGTTCCGCATTTTGCAATTTGCGGACTGCAAAATGCGGTCGCGTGAATGAGGCCTAAGGGTAGGTTGGCGATTCGGTTTAACATTTCCAGCAGGCTGTTCCAACAGAGATTCAGAGTTCACTGGATCTGGCCTATACAGATACTGCTGTTCATTGGGGATAATGGGATCTGTCTGCTTTCCAGGATAAGTGACGATTTTCGGCAGGACAAAAACTGTTGCATTCATCAGTTTTTACACAAAACGGAGTATCCTGTTAGGCTGGATCCGGTGAACTGTGAAAGGGGGTCTCTGCTAGAACAGCCTGCTGGAGCAGTTAAGCAAAGGCATAAACCTACCCTTACTAATAATAAAGGTGTTGGATCAGTGCTTCACTTCTCAATGGGAAGAGGCATTATTGGGTTGAATTTGTGTGTGCATATAAGATTAATATTAATATAGTTATGCACATTTGTGTTTTATGTTGTTTTTTTTTAAATAAATTATATTTTTTTAAATAAACCTAGGCTTACATTAATCCTAAAGAACAACACATATAATGTTTTAATTTGACGAAATCCAGTAAAGTATCCTCACTGAATTACAGTTGTTCACTTAAGAGTGAACCATTTCTGCCTCCATTACAGCCTTTGAGGTCAGACCATGTAGGTGGCCGTTTTCCCCAGAAACGTACAATTATATGGACAATTATTTTTCTCATCTAGAGGGGTCATGCAGAGAGTAGACAGGACAACCTACCATTGTTTAAGCATGTTACATTGCTGTGAAAATGTGCTGTTGAGCCTGGCTTGATACAATAGGTAGCATGTTGGACAGGACAGGTAGACAATTGGGTCTGAATGTGACCCTATTTAGGCTAGGAATTGTGTGTGTTTTTGTATAAAATCCTAAATACCTGCACATTACTGCCAATAGTACAGTTACTGTAGGCAGAACCAAATAAGTCATATTATAAACCTAGTGCTAAAATTTCTGTGGATACGTAGGCTATTGTTATTCTGGCCACTTATCTATGATTATTGTAATGTCTATAGGTGGACAGGTATACTTAAAAAAAACAAACAAACAAAAGCTGTTAAACCATTAAATAAAAAATAGTAACTTTATAGTATGAGCCTTTTCTTCTATTATGCTCCATTTTCCAGTTCTCTGTACAAAGCAATGAAAACAATTCACGGTTTTATTCCAGTCTCCATGGCTGCATCTGGAGCTATGTATATATCTTTACGGTGGGATCTATTAGAGGCACTTTTGCCCCAAGCTTGGCCTTTTTAGGGCATCGAATTTGCTGGGTGGTTATTGTGTTGGACGCTGCTGATCAGTATGGGTATGTTGACCATGGTGTCCTCCAACCATAAAAAGCTTTGCTTTTTTTTACTTGATTAGTTATTTGGCTGTGTTCACATGATGTTATGGCTCTATGCTTTTGGCTTCCAGCAGCCCATTATACATCTGCAATTCTATCTTCTGAATAGGTTATCAGTATCTGATCGGTGGTGGGTCCAATACCTGGGACACCCGCCAGTCAGCTGTTTGAGAAGGCATTGGCGCTTCTTTAAGCTCTGTGGCTTTCTTGCCGCTTACCCGAGGCCAGTGACGTCACATGGCCTAGGAACATCTCCGCTCTATAGAAGTGAATGGGGCCGAGCACGACACCAAGCACAGCCACTATACTATGCACGGCGCTGTGCCTGGTGAGCAAGCATTACTTTGTGCATGAATTGTGTTATGGCCCATGGTAACGGAACCAATAACGCAATTCACCATATACCTGAACTTTAAAACTTGAAATTAGCTTATCCCTACTAATGACAAATCTTACATACGTTAAAGGGGTTGTCCGGGTTCAGAGAAGAACCCGGACATACCTGCAATTTCACCCAGGCAGCCCGCCTGAAGAGGGCATCGGAGCATCCTATGCTCCGATGCCCTCCTTTGCCCTGCGCTAATTAGCGCAGGGCAAAGGAATTTCGCCGGGTTCCGGTGACGTACCGGTCCCTGCCGGGCAGAGGCTTCCGCCCGGCAGTGAGTCGGTGACGTCATCGGCGCTGATGGACAGGCTTCAGCGCTGCCCTAGCCAGTAAAACGGCTAGGGCAGCGCTAAAGCCGGCCCATTAAGGCCGGTGACGTCACCGAACTCACTGCCGGGCGGAAGTACCCGCCCGGCAGCGAGTATTTACAAAACAAGAGACCTTGCCCTGCGCGATCTAGCGCAGGGCAAGAGGGGGGGGGCATCGGAGCATGAGATGCTCCGATGTCCTCTTCAGGCGGGCTGCCTGGGTGAAATTGCAGGTATGTCCGGGTTCTTCTCTGAACCCGGACAACCCCTTTAAATTTCATTCCAATACATTTCATTATGACTTGATTTTCCTTCTATAAACCATAAGGATATGTTACCTGTCTTAATACTAGACCGTACAATGCTTGTCATACCCTTGTGCTGTCTGTGTCTCTGGCTCGTTCTGTGTAAACTTTTCTCCATATTCTTATGGATGCAGATGTTAATTACTTAACGTTCTAGCCTCCCACCCCCACTTCAGCAGCTCTTCCATGGCCCACTCTGGAAAAGCAGAAAGTAGAAGAACAGGGAAAGAAAGGAAGCATTAGCATTGTCGTGTTGATTGGCAGTGCCTGTGAAGGAGAGGTTATTTCATGTGGCTGTGTCTTTTCAGGCAATCTTTTCTTTATGTACACACCATTCATCTGGGTACAGTTCTCTATTCAAAATCCTTTTCTTTTTCACTCTTTTCTTTTTTCCAATCACTCTTTCCCCCTCCTTTCGTTTCATTTCACTCTTTTGTGTATTCCCCTCTCCCCCCCCCCCAGGCTGATGCGTTTTCTTTTCTTTTTATGTTCTTCCTGTGTTCAGTTCCTTTTTAGTTTCTTGAGCTTGCTTGCTCTCTCTTTTGCATTGAGTATTTATTTTGTATTTTATGGGGGAAGGGAAGAGACGCGGTAGTTGCACAGCAGTGAAATGATGACAAATTTCTCATGATATGAAGATCTCTTTACCAAATTATCACTGGTTGGGTATGGAGAAATGTATAACGTAAAGGCATAAAGGTGGAGATGCACGTAGAACAGCATTTTGTAATCCGGTCTTAATCTGTGCTGGTGTCAGGGCCCCCCCAGAGGTGAAGCAACGATTGTGGTCCACCTCAGACTGGTTATTCACCAGGAATATGCACCAGTCAGTTGCTGGTATAGCTTTCAGGTGTAATGTGTGCCAATTTTCTGGCACACCTTGTTAAATGTGTCAGTCTGCGGAGGTCCTGCCTCCGGGCTGCCCACACCTCGCCCACTTTTTACAAAAAGTTGGAAATTTTGGTATTAAACATTACTTGCACCAAAATATTTGACTTTTCTACACCACGAAATGGACGTAGGACCTTAATAAATGTCCCATAGAGTTTGCATTTTTAAAGTGGGTGTCTGACACCACAGAAATTTTAGTTATGGCCAGGGGTGCACCTAGCCTTTCTGCTGCCTGAGGTGAAAACTCTGGTTATGGCCCGACATTGTTCAGGCTTAAAATGTAAAGTCACTTACCTCTTCACCGTTGCTGTGTTTCAATGCCAAGGATCTTGTTCCCACTGCTTCTGCTTTTATCGGACTTGTCACCACTGAGGCCAGTGAATGGTTGCATTGGTGCACATGACAAGGGACAGGACGCTAAATTTCTGGTCCACAAGGGACTGAAAGGACAGGTGAATAGGTAAGTGGCTTTGTTTTGTTAAGCCTGAGCACTGTTGGGGCCATGACTAAAATTACTTTAGGTGTTGGACAACCCCCTGACTATGATACAATGGCTGTCTGTGAAAATTCTGTTACATGAGGAAGGAAACGTTGGGATAACACGTGTGCGCAGATCTGACGCAGCTGGACACATGGGAGAGGTTGCTGCAGACGGCAATGTGTTATTGTTGTTCCACAGGGGGCCGCATGTCACATTTTTATCATGCTGTTGTTTGGAGAGTTCAAGCTGGATCTCCACGTTCAGGATTTTTGATGCGGTTTTGTCAGCGAAAGCCAGGAGTGGGTTCAAAGACAGGAGAAGATTTACCCTTTCCCTTATATCTGTGCAATGTTCATGATCTGTTCCTGGCTTAGGCTTTAGAAATTGCCTAAAAAAAATCGGAACATGGAAACCATGCCTAAACGTGCAGTCATATCTGAGCTATTGCTGCTGAAGAGCACCTGTGCATGCCGCTCTTCCAGATATATTAGGATGCTTATATACCATACGACCCAGCAGTGCTTAAATTACCGGTATACACTAGTGCATTCTATTGTACAGGCATTGACCAGGGTTGGGGTGGGGGTTCTGCCGCTGGGACCTCCACTGATCACGGGCCCTGTACCCCCTGAAGACGCCTGGAATGGACAGAGCAGCTGGCAAGAAAAACATGCTGCCACTCTATTCACTTGTATGGAAGCGACGGAGATGTACAGGGCCCCCGTTCTCGTGATCTGTCCTGTGGATGGGGATAACTTTCTATAACAGCATATCCCTTTAAGGGACATCCTCTATACCAGGGACCACAAACTCGTGGCCCTCCAGCTGTTGCAAAACTACAACTCCCAGCATGTCCCAATAGCTGTAGGCTCTCCTGGCATGATGGAAGTTGTAGTTTTGCAACAGCTGGAGGGCCACGAGTTTGAGATCTCTGCTCTATACTATTAGCATTTTGCTGCTGTATTTGACTTGGAAAAAGCTTCTTGTAAAAGACCTTCCATTGGAATAAATGTTATGGGCATGTTTCAGGGAGCATAAAATGTATTGCTGAGGTGCATTTACTTTAATTAGTTGTTTTTATATCTGCGGTCGGAAATGAGGTTATTTTAATGATGAGCTAGCTGGGTGGCTAATTAAATCAAGAAGACACAACCCAGGTATCCAGGCCCTTACGTACTGCATTAACTCTTAAAGTCGTGTCCATTATTTTACAGTTTTCAGCACTATAAGAAGGTATACAGGGCACAGACATCTCACATTACTTGTAACAATGACATTGTATCTATAGCCATTATAATTCTCTTCTACATTTAGGGGGATTATCCCACAAATGTAAAACTTTTTTTTTTTTTTTTTTTACTCATCTGGAGGACTTTATTTCTTTTCCTTTTTCCCTTTCATTGACCTGCATCTCTCAGGGTGCATTGCAATCAGCTCTTTTAACACCTTCCTCCCCTGCATACATATGGTATGTAATGCCCCCACAATTTCCTTTTACTTCTATGCATTTAGAAGTAGGGATGAATGAATGGAAGGTGACGCTTCATGAGATCACTACTACAGCAGGGAAGCTACTGAGCATGTGAGTCCATCACTGAATACAGGAGAAAGCGGACCAGAAGGTTAAACAGCAGGGGGCGCCACCACATCCAAAAAGACTGTGCATAAAAAAACTAATATTTTTATTACATGTACATTGCAGTAATACTAGAAATGCCTTATTTATTGCATAGTAACACTTTTTGTGGGATAGTCCAATTTTGGTTTAATTAAAAGATTTTGAAATCTAGCCTAAAATGGAAGGGCAGCTATAAGAACCTTTTCCCTGTATAATGCATGTAATTACTTTACTGCTGTATTAATTGTAGCTGAGTGTTGAGATTGATTTCTTCATAAAAGCAAGATCCAGATGGTGTTCCATGGCAGACTGAATTCTGAATAAAGTCTTCCCTGGATCTGCTGCAGTAAACAACCAAGCAACAAGCAAGGTCAATGCAGAGATCCCAGATAGTTGGCATTGCTTTTACAGTAGCTGTAAAAAAAAAAGTTAGCATGTGGTGAATCCTGATGAACAGGTTGTTCTACTGAGAAAGATGGGGAAGTGGAGTATGTTGTGTATAATGCAGGATCCTGAGCGTTTCTTCATCTGGGTGTGTCCCTACACAGTCTGACTTTAGCCAATCAGTGTTCCCAGTGTCAGACTGTGCAGGGACACCACCCTAACTGGGAACACCCATCTGGACCTACATTGCAAACTGCTAGCAATTCATTCATAACATCTAGAAAGAATAATAAAGGAATGGTACAAGAAAACGATAGATGCTCCAGAAATGTTATTACAAGGGGGAAGCAAGTAGCTGCTAAAATACACGTCTAGAGGTTACAGGGCCTCTTTAAATAGGTTAAAATTTTGTAAATTGTCAGAATAAGGCTACTTTCACATCTGTGTTTTTGCTGGATCTGTCTTGGTTCAGTAAAAATACTTCAGTCTGGATAATAGAACCATTTGCATCGGTTATGAATGGATCCAGTTATATTATCTCTAAAATGGCCATGACGGATCCGTCACTAAAACCATTGTAAGTCAACAGGGGACGGATCCGTTTTCTTTTGTATCCTAGAAAACGGATCTGTCACCGTTGACTTACATTGTGAGTCATGACGGATCCGTCTTGCTTGGCACCCCATCTCCTGCAGCGTTTTTCTGTCCACGATGCGGTGACTCTGTTATGTTCAGTTCAGTTTTGTCCCCATTGACATTGAACGGGGACAAAACGGAAGAGTTTTCCTCCAGTATTGAGATCCTAAGACGGAACTCAATACCGGAAAGGAAACGCAGATGTGAAAGTAGCCTAATGCATTCTTAATTTTTCAACAAAGTAAGATGTGAGCCCAACAATCATAGACTTTGGGAGTGACTTGTACATGGGAACAAGGGCGGACTGGGAACTTAAAGTGGCCCTGGAAAAAATTGGAAAAGTGGCCCCATTTTGTAGTTGAGTCCAAATTGATGGAAGGCAGAGCCAGCAATACCATATTCTGGCACATTATACCACCCCAAGAGAGCTAAATACCACAGTCCATCACAAAATACATCCCCAAAAACTTCCACTGGCCAGCTGTGGGCATCGGCCCACCAGGAAATTTCCCTGTAAGGTCTATGGCCAATCCACCTCTGCATGGGAATTACATGCAAGGAAGATGACTGTCTGACAAATACTGAGTAACTACTAATTGTTCCTATGACCTGAATTCTCTTTCAATCCAGTGACTTAGTGGAGCTAGACAAACTGGATTCATGTCCTCCTATGTGTAAGGTCTGTTCCCTAAAATAGAATTGAAACAAACGTGATTGTTGTTAGCACAATTACCCGGGCGTCATACTTGTTGTTCATCTAACAATCCAAGACAAACCATCCTTATTTGGTTTTCCTACAAACCGGTTTACTCTCATAGCATTTTTAGCAGGATTTTTTTTTACAGCCAGATGTTATTCTAAAATCTATAGTGAAATAAAAAAGCACACTGTATACAAAGCATTTTGGTCTGTGGTATTTTTGTACCATTGTTTGCATCTGTGGCATTTTTCTGAGCACAGGATATTCTAAGTATGGCTCTTTTTCTGGTGGTTTTCCAGTACGGTTCTCTACAGGACTTGAAGAATGCCAGAAAAAAACGCATGTTTAAAATGGTATGGGGTGAAAAAAAAAACACCACCAAAACACTAGTAAAAAAATTATAGACAAAAAAAGACATGAATTTCAAGCATTTTTAGACTTCGGCTCCATGGATTCTGTTCTGTCTTCACAAGCAGCACATTACCGCTAAGGCCAGTCATTGGCTTCAGCAGCACACGTGATTACATCCGTCCTGGAAGTTTAAATGTAGGGATGGACGTGCAATGAAGACAGCCCAGGATCTATGGAGCCAGGACGAAGCAGCAGGCAGCAGGTAAATATGCTTCCCTTCACAGGTCTGGCAGGAGTGGAATTTAAAGAACATGTAAATCCTGGACAGCCACTTTAAAGGGAATCTATCAGCAGTTTCGACAGTTCTAAACTGTTGACAGCACTAGGTAGGGGCTAGGGACAGCAGAAAAAATCTTTTGCAGAGCTTTTATCATAAGGAGTGGTGTGAATATGAACTTTTATTCTGCCAGATTCTGGTTCGCAGCCCCTCCCCTCTGTTTTAAATGACAACTGCAGCATCCAACCAGGAAACCACCACAGCTGTCACTTAAAGCAGAGGGGAGGCAGCACTTTACAGAACTCCCAAGACAGAACCTATCAGAATAAAAGTTCATATTCACACTACTAAAGGTATTTTTGTCCTGTTCTCCCCAGCCGCTACCTAGTGCTGACAGCAGTTTAGTATGGTCAAAACCGCTGACAGACTCCCCTTTATAGCGGCTTGTAATTAGTGGCATAGCTAGGGTGTATTGGAGTACACTAATAGAAGCATGACATCAATTAATAATGAAAGTTTTTAGCTTTAGCCTTGCAGGTCATCTACCATGCAATGTTCTCTGCCAGCATCAGGACGGTGAAATGCATTATAATCGGAGGCAGTTATGGCCCCAAACATGTTGTGCGCAGGAAAAAATGATCATAATGTGTTGCTTAAAGCCCCATGACAGTACCCGTGATTGTGAAATTACAGACTTTAGTTAGTTGCTTTTATTTCATGCCGTATACTCAGATTGCATGTAATCATTGGACATTACACTCCCTTAATGAGTATATACATTTTTAAATTCATCTGTAAATGGCCACCCTCCCAGACTCCTTGTCACATAGAAAATGACACTGGGCTGTTGCTAGGCTGTAGCCACAATACATCCATGTCATAGTCGTCTTCTAGTCTGAATATTTTAATCTTTAATGAAGTCATCATATTGTATGCTAGAAATGTGATTTCTTTTTACCTGAAGATCTCACATTTCAAAAAGAAATCTTCTCCCTTTTTTGTCCACTTGTTATTTTCCCTGTGTATTCTCACCGGGGGAAGCAGTATATTAAACTTTTCTTGATTTGTGTGTTTAGAGCCGTGCATGTTGGCTGGAAAAACAGAAGGCAGAAGGAGATTAAAGTAAGGAGAGACAAAGACAGAGAGGTTTAAATGTAGGCAGAGATGTGGAGATAGATGAAAGGGGAAAAAAAGAGAAAGATAACAGGGGAGAAAAAGGCGCGAGGGATCCACAGAAGTAAGATAGCTGTTGCCTGGGTAACGGAAAGAATGAGAAAGAAGGACTGAGGGAGGTATGGAAGGAAGAGATGGCTGGAATACGCCTGCGGGTGGGGTAGGAGTATGAGAATGGAAGCAAGTGAATTGAAACATCTAAATATATAAAAAAAAAATGTCACAAAAGAACAAATAGACAAATCTCACAGCCCCTTTCCCGAGAGAAGAAAAGGAAACATGTTTTCTGTCCATAAGCAGATTCCACTAATTTCATCATCAGGGTTCATTTGTGCAAAGAGGCCTACGTCTGGTGTCTTCTCAGAGCTGAATGTGCAGAGAGTCATCCCTCTTCATTTGTCAGGTGGGAAACGGGAGGCATGTTTTACATATCCGTTCATAAATCTTCGGGGGAAAAAAACCATAAACTAGATTTACCTGTCTTTTATGTGTGTCATTGCTTTTAGAGAGACCTATAAAGAAAAAGAGAGGCATCACCAAGCAGTATATGTTTGCTTAGTTTTCATTTTCTCAGAAATGAGTAGGGAGGGTTAACTGAACAGATAATAGGGCCGACTGACAAAGACTGATATACCTGCTCCCCAGTATACTGTGCCATATCCCACAAAACAAGGTGTGGATTATGATGCGTGCCTATGAATTGTGCCCAAGGGTGCCAGGCATTGTTCTAAATATTACTATTCAGAAAAGAATTCCATCATAAATCAGCTGTAAATCGAGTCCCGCCAAACACAAATAAGATGATTTGTAACAGGAAAAGTACTAAGGGGCTCTTCATAAATATGGCACCGACAATGAGCACCGTAAGTGCCACATACTGTAACTGTGCCAGAATTCTTGCATTTTAGGGAATTGTTCTGGCTTGCTTGTCAAGAGTGTAGTTTATTGAGGACACAGTGTGTATTAGCTGGACAAAATATAGGCCAAACAAAGTGTATAAAGAGTCACCAGATTTATCATACAGCATCAGCCACTGCGATAAATTGGGCGCATCTTTAGACTGCCTGTGTAAACAGGATTTGGTACCCCATTGGTTGTATGGTCATACCTGTGGATCTTGCAGGGATTGTATTAGCAATTTAGTGCCCCTTAGGGTTTCATTTGGGCATCACGAGAACGGGGGCACTGTACCCCTTGCAGGCCCCTTGCTGCTGCCCTAAAATGACCGGAGCAGCCGGTCGCACGTGCATGCAGCCGCTCTACACATTTCTATGGGAGTTCCGGACATAGCCGAGAGCCGTACTCCATAGAAATGAATGGAGTGGCCACGCACATTTGCGACCAGGTCCTCGTTCTTGTGATCGGTGTGGGTCCCAGCAGTAGGACCCCCACCTATCTGATAGTTATCCTCTATCCTGTGAATAGGGGATAACTTTTACCTGCCAGAATACCCCTTTAACTTCCATATTTTGTTTAATGAAAACAGTTTAAATAATGCTTCAACCAATGAAAAGGAATGCCTTTCAAATGGGGAAAGATACATATGATAAGGTTAACATGGCGATCACAGAGCTATCACATCCCTCAGGAACACTAGCATATTTGTCCACGGTTTCTACAACCTGTAGAGGACAATTCATTTAACCTTTCTGCATTGTCTTATCCCTTAGCCCCCCCTCCCCCTCCCCCAGTAAGAAATGTATGGGCAGAGATCCCATTTGAGGAAGCATTCAACCTTTTACAAGGGTATATCATTGTACAGCATGTTAGATTGCTGGTGTCTTAAAGAAGTGTCATTTATCATGGGACAGTCACATGTGGAAATGATGAAATTGGTTCTACACTAGAAGACAGAAAGGTCGCTGCCATATTGATGAGGTGTACGGCAAGAAGAGCATTGGCCTACTTATGTTTGACTTCAGCATGATCTTAAAGTATGGCACTAGATTTCCTGCAATGCCCCCAGATGTCACACTATGCCCAGAACAACTGGCAAAGCTAAATTGTGTAAAAAGGTGGAAATAGTTTATGCTTATTCTGCAGAGGATCACTGTGTGGCCCTAATGTCGGTGTAATTCAGGGGCATCATTTCCTTCACTGAATCTGGGCATTGATAACACTATGGTGGTGACCAGGAGGGGTGGGTTCAGAGAGCGACTTGTATCTGAGAAATGTGTCCCCCTCCCCTTTACCATATATTTTGAGTCATTTCTGGTTTTATACTGGTCTCTGGGATTTACCGAATGTCTGTAGATGGAGCATACTGCAGTCGTGATTCCTCTGTCTTGTCTGATTTACAGAATTGTAAGCGGGGTGTGAAACCGTTTTTTGCTCAGGGGACTTTTCTGGTTCCTGAAACATTTGCTCTTTTTGATACTTGGTTTGTGATATCAACAGCAACGCTCTTCATAAGAAAGTCCTGCACCACAAGCTGAGTTTAAAAATGAATGTTTTCAAGCATAAACCCAAAAGCCTCCATAAAATTATGTATTCCGAATAGCAGGATCCA
Source organism: Rhinella marina (assembly GCA_900303285.1). Taxonomy (NCBI): domain Eukaryota; kingdom Metazoa; phylum Chordata; class Amphibia; order Anura; family Bufonidae; genus Rhinella; species Rhinella marina. The sequence goes on from ONZH01019525.1 coordinate 229,877, forward strand.
CTCCTCTCAAAGCTCCAGGAAAAGTGCTGCAGTAGAAAGAAATAATTGTGTTATTTAGAAGATAAAATGGATACAGCCGAGCAGATAATGGGGGTAAAAACACAATATTCTTAAAGGGGTGGTCCAATCTGGACATTTATGGCATATCAACAGGACATGCCATAAATGACCTATTTCAGAATGGGGACCCATCTCTCTCCCCTGGGAGTGGAGCGGTGTCTGTGTATGTGGTACTTTCTATATGTACTTCTATGGGACTTCAGAAAATAGCTGAGACTTCCCCTACTTTAATAACTTGCTCCAAGTAATTACGTGCTGTGTAATCACTGGCCTCCGCGGTCATGTTCCATAGCAACTGGCATCAGAGATTGCAGAAGGTAAATTTGAAAGTGATTGCTCCAATATTCTATATATATTGACTTCTGTGAACATGGATTGTGCACAAGAAATGGCATGGCACTAGGACTAGGACGTGTGCACTTCCCAGTGTAGGCTGCTATACATCCAGCTGTATGGGAAGATTTGCATTCAGTGCTGGTAGGGATCACCATAATCTAGATGGAAGTGAGCTATGTTTGGATCATGTTCTTTTGGGTTTTTCTGCATCCTATGACTTTAGGCTACTTTCATACCTGCGTTGAGGATCAACCGAGGATCTCAATACTGGAATTAAATTTGATTTTGCACATCAGGATGCATCCGTTCCATTAGGATGCAGTTGTGTGAAATCAAAACGGGAAAAAAAACTGATCCGTCACTAAATACTTTGAAAGTCAATGGCTGATGGATCCGTTTTTTTGGGGTTTTTTTGGCTCCTAAAAAAAATTGATCCGTCACCATTGACTTACATTGTTTTCAATGACCCGTTTTTTCAATGATCCATTTTTTTCCATCTTTATGACCGGACACAAAACCACAGCTTGCAGTGGTTTTGTGTCCGGTCACAAAAGGGAATGCTGATGAAACGGACGACATCCTGATGCATCCTGAATAGATCCACGCAGACTAAACAAACGTTTTTTTCCGGTATTGAGATCCTCTGCAAGTGTGAAAGTAGCCTTATTTGCCTCAGCATCGGCTGGTTGAGAAAGGATGTCATTTAACCATTCAAGATCCCTTATCACTTCCTGCATCGGTCTTACCATTTCATCCCAATGGGTGAAAAATATGTCCAGTTCTTCAATGCACATTTGTGACTCACATTTGTATTTCAGACTCTCATACACTGTACCAAAGCTTCCATCATCTTCCCACTGTTAATTTATATTTTTATGTTCATAATAACTAATAATCCACCTTGTAGACCGCAGGTCTGAAAGACGCGGGCGGCATGCCGTTATCTGCGCCCCGCGACCTGCCTCTCGGGGCGGCAGCTTATCGCGAGTCTATGGCCAAATAGGCCGCAGGACACTAGGCCTGAAGCCTATGAGGAAGTAGAACAGGAGGCCATAACATCATGGTGATCTCCTCAGCTTGGTTTCAGGCTCTACGATATTTGATATGAACGCAGTTGGAATTTTTTTTTGTGTTCGTCCCATATATCCAGCCGAGTTTGAGACCCCTGACGATAATGTATTTTTCTTTTACGGATCATTCTGGAGAAGTAGATATCAATGTGTGTCAGCCTTAGATATATGCACTGTACGATACTGCAGGTTGTGCAGTAATTCCCCCTCAATATTACTTATATATTTTTGCCTTCTTCAGAGGGAAATCCTGCAAGGGTACAGAAAATGAAAAAAAGAACAATTATGCTCTCAAATGAATGAGTACAGAGTACAAAGGTCATGCTCATAAACACTATTGACAGCGCACAAGGTGATATTGCTAGGCTGGTTCTAGTAGGGTTAATGTACACATAATTTACTGCAATGGTGGGTGTTAGATCCTGCCACTAGACAGATTTAATGTACGGGCATGGCCCTTTTCTCATCATGCTCTGGAGATCCACTCTCCTTACATCTCTCTTGGTCACAGAGAGGATTTGATATTGGCCCACAGTAGATAACATTTGCAGTCCGCAAATCATAGAAATGGAAAAAAACAGATTCCAGCCTGGGCACCCCACATTTTCTACATACACAATATTACATTGACAGGATCTACTGATGATATATTGTCTATGGCTGCATATGCCAATGAGTATCGAATGTCTTTGGCCAGTGTAGCACTGTAGGCATATTTTTCCATTGACATGTTATGCCTCCTGCCAAATTTATCATAATTCAAACTTTCTTTATTAATCCCAAAGGGAAAGTGCAGTTTTAGCATCTTATATAATTAATACAAATAAAATACAATTATTACAAACACAATAAAATAATCTTGACTAAGAATTGAAACCTTGTAAAACCACCCCACCCTTACATACTTTCCGAATATTTATAAGACAATGACCTGTTATACAGGACAATCATATTATATGTCAATATTAAAACAAAACTATACATATCTCTTACTAAAAGCCCTTCACTGTCCAGCTAAGATCCGATGTAATGGGAGATCTACATTCCCTGCTATTGCACTAAGCTTTTTAAAGAGGACCTTTCACCGCTCCTGACATTCCTGTTTTTATAGCTTCATCATGCATTCCCCACATACTAACAATTCTGGAACATCTATTCTTATGGCTCTATGTTGTGCCATTCCTTTATTATTTGCACTAGAAGTTATGAACGAATTGCTATTTGCCTTCAGTAAGGGAACAGAGGGGAGGTAACAAGTTTGGGGTGTGTATCTGCACAGTCGGAACATGGCAGCACTGATTGGCTAGAGTCAGACTGTGCAGGGACTCACCCCCAACTGGTCACCTCCCCTCTGTTCCTTTACTGAAGGCAAATAGCAATTCATTCATAACTTCTAGTGCAAATAATAAGGGAATGGCACAAGATACAGACATAAGAATAGATGCTCCAGAATTGTTATTACATAGGGAATGCATGAAGCTATTAAAACAGTAATGTCAGGAGTGGTGAAAGGTCCTCTTTAAGCATCCTGCATTGAAAAGCATCTTCCAGACTTTCCAAGTGACAACCTACTACGCTTCCTGCCTTTCTAATCAACTTTTTTATTTTATTCCCATCACCGGCTCTCACACCAGTACTCCACACCACTGCTACAAAAACAGAACACTCGCCGTCACAGTTTGGTAAAATATCTCCAACTTCTTAATGGATTGAGAATAAAAGCAAGCTTTTACTTAAAGAAGAACTCCCGCAAAAAAATTTTATTCTCTGACCTGTTAGAAAGGTGCATGATGTAATCTGTAGTGAATGACATCTTCTTATCAGACACTGCATCTGTGAGTTATCCACTTTCTTCTTATTGTAGCTGGGTCATGTGACCAACTCCCTGACCTCCAACTGACCCAGGACAGGAAGCCAGTCACTTCTCTATTCATTCCTATGAGACTGAAAGTGAGGCTCCCATAGGAATGCATAGAGCATTAGACTTCCTGTCCACACATAAGTCACTGTGTGAGTTGGTGGGTCTAATTCCTGGTCACATGACACAGATGAGACACATCAGGGAGAAATAACTTAAAAATACAGACGCTGGTAATGGCATTCACTATAGATTACATCATGTACATTTCTAGCAGGACATGGAATAAAATGTTTTGTGGGAGTTCTTCTTTAAAGGGGTTCTCTCACTTCAGTAAATGGCATTTATCATGTAGAGAAAGCTAATACAAGACACTTACTAATGTATTGTGACAGTCCAAATTGCTTTCTTTGCTGGCTGGATAATTTTACCATCACATTATACATTCTCATATCCAAGTGTTACGACCACCCTGGAATCCAGCAGATGTGGCTGCACACTATAGGAAAAAGCATTGGCCTCTCTGGTGGTTGGGACCCAGGTCCGGTCTGGGAAGGTGAAGTGGCCCTGGAAAAGAAAGCTAAGAGTGGCCCCATGTTGCAAGTGGGTCCACATTGACAAAAGGCAGAGCCAATATAAGTAGGCAGGGCAACATAAGTAAGCAGGGCCAGCAATACAGTATTGTCCCAGCAGAACCAAATGCACAGTGCTGCAGCTTTCAACTCTATCAATGTCCTGAGGATGGCAATACATTTGAGTGTTGAGGGCACTTTCTTCTGCCAGCCAGATGCATTACTACCAGATACTCCTAGCATTAATGCTTAGAGTATCAGATCGCTATGTACCCGACTAGCCACCATGCCTTTACAGTCCCCTGGGCATCGGCCCACTGTGAAATTTCCCTGTAGGATCTATGGTCAGTCCGCTTCTGCTGGGACCGAGGGAGTGCGCATAGGCTTTTTTTTTTTATAGTGTACAAGCATGGCCACCGCTGCTGGATTGCAGGGTGGTCGTAACACCTGGACACGAGCAGTGTATAATGTGATAGAAAAATGAATCCAGCCAGCAAAGGAGGCAATATGGACAATCGCAATACATTAGTAAGTGCCTGGTATTAACTTTCTCTACATGATAAATTCCATTTGCTGGTGAGAAACCCCTTTAACTGGTTGAGTACCACAGATCTATATTGATATCCCACTTTTTATTTTCTGGATGGCCTATGTTGCCTTAAATATGTGTGATGGGAAACTGCTTGGTAAATCACCTGTAATCTAGAGTCTCCTCTCATCCATGCACAGTTTACCAAATACCGCTCCCTCAAGGGGAAATTGTGTGTGCCACTGGCATTACTTCAGGTACACCGCAGTCTGTATCCTACAGGGAGGAAGTCCCAGGGTTCATTCTCTGAATAATAATCAGAAATGTCCAACAGGTAAAACATAGAGATGCCAGTTTTGTTTTCCTAGCAGCCTGATTGTCATCCAATATCATTGTGAACAAAAGCATACAGACCGGATAAAGACACTTTTTTTTAGAAATGAAGTTCAGGTCATTTTACCATTTAAAAGTGGTGTCCAAATTACAATTTTGAAGAATAAAATGGGAAGACTCTGAACAGTTGTTAAGTGAAACTGTTAGATGAAAACATGTTTATACTATTGAAGAAAGTGGCCAATCAAGTAATTACTGGTTTATAATGGAAGAAATGACTTAAAGAGGAAAAGCCATCTTTAATTAACGCTTAGGACTAATTAGTCTAAGTACCTGAAAAATGAAAGGCTTCTCCAAAGTATGACTTCTGAGTTTGAAATGTTTCTAATGAGCCAAAATAGGCTCACTTTGGGGGAGGGGGGGATTTAGTGACTCCGATTTTGACCTCTAACTCCACTGTCTCATTGTAAAGATTCTATAATACAAGATGACCCTCTCCTGATGTCTCTATATGTAGCACAGATTATATTCACAGTGTCTGTTCCTAACATATAGTGTTAGGGCTGTATTAGATTCTGCTAGCGATTGTCAGAAGTAAGCGTTTGTTGCCTGCTCAGTAGCGGAGGAGACTGCTGCCATTACATGCAGCTATCTCCTCCACAGTATGGGGAGGAGCAATCGTTATACCATCGCTTGTCCCCATGCTGTCTAGTTGTTTGCTGGCAGCAGATCGGAATTAGACACCACGCTCTGCCGCTGGCAAACTCTAATTTTTAAACCTGTCAAAAGATTTGATTGCACGATAAAGGAGTTTTTTCCCGTTCATCAGGTAATCGGCAGTGGTACTACACTGCCAGATCAGTGCTAACAAGTGTTCATATGAACAAAAGTGTACAGACTGGCCCAACAATCGCCTGCTGTAATACAGGCTTTAGGCTGCGTTCACATTTCTAGGATGCTTAATCCAGCAGGCTGCTCTGGCATAAATACAGACTGTAAGGTGGACAAAAACCTGCAGTATTTTTTCGTCTGACACCTGGCATTTATACTGGAAAGCGGCTGGATCCCATTTTAGTCAATAGGGTTCTGGCGTGACCTGTAGAAAGCAGTAATACCGGATACGTTGAACGCCAGCAGGCTGTTCTCTACCGGAAATGTTCACCAAGGATGTGAGCCTGGCCTTAGTTCCTCTGCTCGGGGCTTTTTTACGCCAGATCACAGTCTCTAGTTTTACATACCTGCCTTGTCCTTCTAAACATTTCTAACATGAATAATTTCTGGCCATAACAACACCAGTATAGAACCTCTTATTGCTTTATTTGTATGTGTTTTAACACCTGACACATTTTCTAGGTTTGTGTCCAATTTTCGCTCCTTGGTATCCCCTCTGTTTCTTCTTTTCCACACTTTTGTATAGATTTCTGTTATCTCTTTCTCTTAACACCTCCTTGTGTTCTTTCTCACACATCCCTCCCTGGGCCCCACTTATTTCTTGGCGTTCTCATATTCTCACACTTATCCTTTCTATTTCCATCCTTCCCTTTTGTCTTGTTTGCCTGCTTTCACCATCCCCTCCCTTTCCACCTCTTCTCCGAGCTTCCCTCGCCCTCTTTCTTCCTCTTTTATCTGCTCGCTCTTTCTTTCTACTTGCCCCCTCCCTCTCATCAAGGCGCACCTCTCCATTTCTCCTGTTGCAGATGCCCTCTACCCTTGTGTATAAACTAGGCTTCTTTCTGTTTTCTCCGTGGATTTTTAGTGGATTGAGTTTATTCTTTGCATATGAAATGTGAAATATTTGTACAATGAAGGAGTGCTAGAGAGAAATCTTATTATGTGCTGTGATGAGCTGGTCTGTGGGAATTTTAGCGCTGACCAAACAGCAGATGTAAAATTATACAATCAGTCAACTGTATTAGAAGAATCCTTTTCTATATCATAATATATACATTTCACAAGTCATTAAAGGGGTTTATTTCTACAGTTTGCTTCAACATCCTTTAGAATGAAAGTAGGTGTAATTTTGTAATGTATTTCTTGTACCTTTATTGCGCCTGTCTTCTGTTCTGGGCTGTGGTCACATGACCATGTCCATGCAGTCATTTATTTCCTGTGATGTCATGTCCATGGGTGTGTCAAATCAGCAACAGGGGCAGTGATAGGGGCCTGTCTATGTAACTAGCTAGTGGGAGGAGCTATAAACTAGCTGGATGTTAGGGGCAGTGATAGGGGAGCATCTATGTAACTAGCTGGTGGGAGGAGCTATAAACCAGCTGGGTGTTAGGAGCAGTGATAGGGGCGTGTCTATGTAACTAGCTGGTGGGAGGAGCTATAAACCAGCTGGGTGTTAGGAGCAGTGATAGGGGCGTGTCTATGTAGCTAGCTGGTGGGAGGAGCTATAAACTAGCTGGGTGTTAGGAGCAGTGATAGGGGCGTGTCTATGTAACTAGCTGGAGGGAGGAGCTATAAACTAGCTGGGTGTTAGGAGCAGTGATAGGGGCGTGTCTATGTAACTAGCTGGTGGGAGGAGCTATAAACTAGCTGGATGTTAGGAGCAGTGATAGGGGAGCATCTATGTAACTAGCTGGTGGGAGGAGCTATAAACCAGCTGGGTGTTAGGAGCAGTGATAGGGGCGTGTCTATGTAACTAGCTGGTGGGAGGAGCTATAAACTAGCTGGATGTTAGGAGCAGTGATAGGGGAGTATCTAAGTAACTAGCTGGTGGGAGGAGCTATAAACTAGCTGGATGTTAGGGGCAGTGATAGGGGAGCATCTATGTAACTAGCTGGTGGGAGGAGCTATAAACCAGCTGGGTGTTAGGGGCAGTGATAGGGGAGCATCTATGTAACTAGCTGGTGGGAGGAGCTATAAACTAGCTGAGTGTTAGGGGTGGTTCTGGAGCTGTGGCAGAGAAAGGAAAAGTTTGGTTGGATACAGCAACAGGAAGTGCTACATACAGTATGTAACAAACCAGAGTGATTGGTTTACATGGTGAAAACGGTTCAGAAGAATCCAAACAGAACAAAAGACATGAAGAATATGTAGATGAGGTAAGCATATCTGTTAAAAACCATATTAATCCCAGAAAACCGCTTTAAGCATTTTTGGTCAGAGTGGTCACACTTGGAAAGCATATTGAATGCTTTCAGATGCCTTCTATTTCTCTGAGGAAAAAAAACTTCCTTAGAAATATTAATAGTTTCTGATATATTTTGCTGGAAAACCAACACAACAGAATAACATAGGTGCGAATAGAGCCTTAGTGCAAATAAATGTAATGTTTGTTTATTTTTACTGTCTATAAATAATCTTTATTCATATGTAACTTCCACAAATCTTTTTTTTCTTTTCTGGAGCTTGAAAGTATGACATAAAAGGGGATAGACATGTTGACTGTCCATAAAACATCATCCTGGACCGCACATTGTGCATGTTTCCCATGTTTGTCAGTCCTGTGTTGCCTCTGGATGATTAACAGATAATGGGGAAATAAAATAAATAAATTGGGACATTTATGAAACGATTATTGTGTATGAATACCTGTAGAAGGGATCCATCAGGTTACAATACTTAAAGGAAACTTGTCATCTTCAGCATCATGTCTGAGCTGCAGGCAGGAGCTGAGCAGATTGATGTAGAGATCAGTATAACATGTATTTAATTGATTTACATTTCTGCTCATTCTGGGCTTTGACATCATGGAGGCGGTCCTATCAGTGATTGACAGATATCTCTGTATACACAGTCATAGATGGGGAGGCTGTCAATCACTGATAGGACCGTCTCCTGAACTTCAAAAAATGAGTAGGAATGTCAATGAATAAAATACAAGCTATACTGAATCTTTTCCCATAAACTCTATATCAATCTGCTCAACTCCTCCTGCTCTATAACATGCTGCCTGCGGATTATTTCACATTTTCATAGTGACAGTTTCCCTTTAAAATAGTTTTTCTTGTGCCATCCTAACTCAAAACTTCATTCATCTTTGTCTCAGACAGTTACAATCACTGTCTTACTCAGCAACTTCTATTGGAACCAGTGGAGATATATAAGAACTTGCTCTGCTATCTCTCCATTCCCAGACCCTTTAAAGATCAAGGCTGTGGGTCCCAATTGTAATATAGACGTAGGCTGCTTTCATGTCAGCAATAATGATTTCCATTGTTCTGCTCCATTATACGAGCCTGCGGACCCTATTGACTATGATGGGGTCTGTTGGGCTTCTATTAGAGTCTGGCGTTTTTACCAGAAAAAACTGTTCTGCATGCAGGACTATTCCGTCATATTTTTTGACCGAATCTGCAAAGGAGACGCATGAAGGAGTATCTCACACAGATGTGAACTCAGCCTAAAAATATTTGTGTACGTTTTTTGGGCCTAGCCTGTTATATACTCAGCATAATCATGTGAAAGTGATATGCTCAGTTGTCAACAATTGTAATAACTGAGTCTTGTAATTTCATGAGAATCTGGAGCCCAGTGCTTGATCCTCTGGTGGGCCAGTGTATTCATGACTGTAGAGCCGAAACTGTCGATTTGAGTACATTAAAGGGGTTATCTGGAAGTACAATTCGTAGTCTACCCTTAGGATAGGTCATCAATATTAGATTGGTGGAGATCTAACTCTATGCACCGCTACTGGTCAGCTGTTTGAAGGAGCTATGGCACCTAGCAATGCCGTGTCCCTTCCATTATTTAACAGTAGTCTTAGTAGCATCTGTACCAGGCTTACCACAGATTTATCCCCTTAAATTGAATGGAATTGAGCTGTAATACACCTTCAACCTGAGTCTGGCACTGAGGTATAATTAGGAAACTGGGTGAAACACATGTTTTAAAAACCTCAAAGCAAGTAGAGGCCACCAACCTAACACTAGTATCATGCACAATGAAATATTTGCCACTGCCTGAAAAGGTTGCAGAAAAGCAGACTCTCACACAACGTATAACCACTTAAACCAGAACGTGATAAAAATAGGAAACATGGTGCTATCATATGTGTTAAAATCTCAAAGCGAATATGCACTTTGAATTATAATACCAGACAAAGCCTCTCCTAAACTCACAGGGTAATGCCTGGTAAATAATGTAGAGAACATGCTGCAGCTCCTTCAAACAAGCTGATCATAGAAGGTGCAAAGACTTGGACCCCCACCAGCCTGCAAATCATGTCCAAACCTAAGGACAGGTCTTCATGTTTTTAAGTCCTGGACAGCTCTTTTAACAAGGAGCAAAAACGAGGTTTACTACCTAAGGTTTTCTAAAGACAGTTAGTTTTGTCATAGTTTTTGAGCATTTTAGTGAAGATTCTTCCTTTCGAACAGGAAAGAATTTGAAAAGGATACATATCCTTTTTGTGCAAGGGATTTTTAGGGGAGAAATAAGTTGAGATTGCCTACGTATTCTGTCTAGACACAGTCTCCCCCTCCATTCACACATACTCAGCAACTCCCCCATCACTGCACTTCTACCATGACAGACGTCTAACCAGACAAGTCAGTGCAGAGTATTAGGAAGGATCTGCCTGAAAGAATACCATTGTTTATTTGGGAAAATAAAATCATCTCTACTTTTCTTCAATTTGTTTACGTGCACGCAGGTATAGTATGTGTTAACAGTGGAAATTATACATTCCTTTGCTCAGAATTATTTAGCAATAGAAAGAAAATTTTTATACATTTTTTGTGTGTGTGTATATGTATATATATATATATATATATATATATATATATATATACACACACTAAGGCGTGCAACAAAGGTGCGCAAGGGCGGACCAACACACTATAGTGGAGCAGCTCACAACCATAATGAATCAAAGGCTACCAGACATGTCTAAAACAACAGTTCAGCGAACCCCACTGCGTATAGCGCTCCCTAACAGACAGATGGTCACTGCACCTCTGATATCAAAGTTACAGATACAGCTTACATTTTCCTGACAATATCAGAAATGGACCTCTGCTGATTGGCAGAAGGTTGGTTATATGGTTTTTTTCCCGTGAAAATTATTCTACATTTTTATAAGCCAGCACCTGGATCTGAATACTTGTGTAATTGCATGTAATTAAAAATTTAGTATATAGAAAAATTCCACTCAGTCGCCAGAGAATTCAGATGCAAAGTTTGTGATTTATTACACGTGAAGCAAATAAACTGTGACAAGAAGGAAATTCAAAGTGCTTGAGTATTCAAAGCTGCAGTGTGGATTGTATAGTAAAATGTTAATTTTCCACAGATCCTGTTACGTTAAATGTTGCTTGTATGGCAACACGTCAATCAAGACATTTCGGCCCGCACAGACATTTTTCAGTATGTAGATAAAGGGAAAGGTAGGTAACTACTGAAATCAAACAGAGCTGAAAAGTATTAGAAGATACTATAAAATTACTGCTCCTAAACTGGCCAAAGGCTAATGAATTAGAAACACTAAATGAATTAGAGCACTAAAATGATTGACATAAAGTAAAACTAAGTACAGGTAGAAGTGGGTCCAGGAATAGTGGTAAAATAGAGGAGGGGAGAGTATGGAAGTACACATGTAATAAGATTTACCAAATAGAAGAAATAAGAAGTCTGGATTGGTGCCTGGTGCTCTATACGGTAGGAATAAAGGAGCCTTGGCATCCTTTTAGAGGAAATGTCTTGACTAACGTGTCGCCACACAAGCAACATTTACTACAATAGAAACTGTAGAAAATAAACCATTTTACTGTACAGTCCACACTGCATCTTTGAACACTCGAGCACTTTGAATTTGCTTTTATGTCACAGTTTGCTTGCCTCAAACGTAATAAATCACGAACTTTGCATATGAATTCTCTGGCGAGTGCATGGAATTTTTCTATGTAAATTACTATGGAACTGTAATACCCCAATATCCACAGTGCCTCATTGAAATGTAGTATATTGGCAAGAACAATTCTTGTACTAGTCGGTAAAAATTTAGTATAGCCACTGAGTAATTCAAAAAAATCTATCTGTAAGGTGCCACCTGTTCTTTAACTCATTTCGGTGTCCACCTCAATAAGATCACTGGGGTGGTCGCACATGCTCACTTCTGTCCTCCAACTGTCACTGGTCCTATCTGCTATTAGACGCTATGGCAGTTAAGGCTAGTTTCACACTAGTGTTATTTCTGGATCTGGCATTGACCAACGCTACCTGATACCCGCCGGCCCCATTAACTATAATGGGGACCAGCGGAGATCCAGCCACAACTCAGCAGTTATGTTATCTGCCGGATATTTAAAAAATGATGAAATAAAAACAATGGAACAACTCCTTTAATTTTTAAAATGAAGATGAGAGTCTGAGATCCTGGGTAGAACTTGCCATGTGCAGCTTTATTAGGGGTTTTTTTTGCAGTGTGATTGGGTAAAACAGAAACTGTAGATGTGTAGAAGAGAAGGATTTTTTTTTCTGCCTGGGACTTCAAATCTGACAGATCCATTATAAATCAATGAGGGGAAACACCCCCATCATAATGGAACTGTCATATCTTGTAAATGCAGGAGCCACGATCCCAGTCTGAACAGAGTCTCAGAAAATGTAGAGGTAACCCCAGCATTGTCTGCAGAACTTACATACTCTGCTATAGAATAGTCTTATACATAACAGAATTGTCTCTTGCCTTTATTTTCTACATTCTTGTGAAACATGTTTTGCCTATAACACCATTTACTGTCACAGATTGGTGTCCTAACAGCAGCATATTATGGGCAATGACCATACTGGCCCCTGAGACCTACTGTATATAAAGTTATAGACAATAAGAACAAGTAAAAGTGGCATGCTGCTCATACGGGCGTTCATGTTTAGTACAGAGGTGTCTTCCTGGGCTGCAGGACAGATGGGTTGGTGCATCTCTCTTCTTTCGTATGGCTAGGTTTCTGTGACCCAGTAATGGTAAGAGGCTTTGGCTGGTACGGTGAGTGCCAGCAGTGGTCAGCAGTGCATTGCATGTTCCCTCCAGCACAGGAGGCCAGTTCACCCGCTCTCTTGTGTTTTTCTGCTGTGTACAGTCCTCTGCCTCCTGCACACTTCAGCTGTTCTCTATCAGTATTTCTCAGGCTTGTCTATCTCTTATTTTAACTCTTTATCAGTTTTCTGGTGTTGTTTGTGTCTATTCTTATTCCCTCTTTGCTCCTTATCTTCACCATCTCGGCAACTTTAATCTTTTCTCCACATCACTCTAGATTTTCCCTGTACTTCATTTCTCTATTCTTCCCTTCCCCCTCTCCTGTCTTCCATCTGTCTCTCCCCCTTCATCTCCTCCTTTCTTCCTCCCACCCCTGCTGTTGTTTTCTCTTCATAGTTAATCCCTCATATATCTTTTTTTTCCGCTCCCCAATTTTTCCCACTCTTTCCTTCCTCTGCGTCTTCGGGACATACCAGACCTTCCTCCACCCCCTGCCTTTTTCCTGTTTGTCATGATCAGTCTCTCCTTTCCCAATGTCTTGACTGCTGTTCCTCTTATCTTTGTAAAGCACACTCTTTCCTTGTCTCCTCATTTCTTTCATTTGTTTCTCCCCTCCCTGCCTGCCACCCCTTCCTTCTCGCCTCTCCTCATGTCTCTGCTCTATCTTACTGCTTACATCTGACTCTCCCAACCTGCATGTCCTCCTCCTCTTTCCACTGCAGCTCTCCTCTGCTTCTTCCTTTATGCCAGATCTGTATTTTATCATGTCTTTTTCTTCCTCCTGGCATCCTATACTAGACCGACAAACCCACACTCCACAGCCTAATGTCCATCTCCTACCTTCCTCTTTTTTTTATAACCTCGATCTGACTATTCTGCTTCTTCTCCTTTTGTACATGTATGCTCTTTACGTGACAAGCCCATCACTCTTTGTTCATGTCCATCATCTTCCTTCTCCTCTCATACATTCCCCATAGTGACTTCCTAGCTTAACTCTATCATTCTTCACTTAGGTCTTTTCTCCTTGTCATTCTGTCTATCCCTTCCCCCATTGTACTTTATAACCCTTATTATACTATTCCTTCTCATCTCCTACTTTTCTTGTCTACCTCCTGAATTTCTTGTGTTTTTTTGTATTCTCTTATTCCTTAGATGCTGCCCCTCTCTTCTAGATTTCTGTCTCCTAGTTTTTTTTTTCCAATTCTCTATTCTTCGCTCCACCTGCCCTCTCCCCTCCCCATTCTTCTCACATGTCCATCCTCTCTTGCTTTCCATTTTTTTCATCTTTGTGATTTTTTTTGCATTGCTCTTTTTTTCTATTTTCCATCTCTGCACACTTATCATCTCTCACTCAACATCGCCTCCCGTTGCTTACTTCTCTCACCCCCTCCTCACTTTTCTCAGTCTGTCTTTTTCCATCTCTTTCCCCCTCCCGTCCTTTTTACCTCTGCTGCTTTCTCTCATCACATCTTCCTGTTGTCCCTCCACCTCTCCTCTCTGTCTGCTTCTTATCTTCCTCATCTTTCTTCCTCTTTCTCTAACAATACATCTACTTCTCTACTTCCTCTCAAACAATATCTGCTCCATCCTCAAATTTTCTGTCTCGCATGTCTCTTTTGGACAGGAGTTCTATATATTCTCTCTCATCTGTGTTGTGCATATTATTTTCCTCTCTACCTTAATTTACGTTTTTCTTGTTATCCACCTGCTTTTGTACATTGGACTTATGTTCTATACAGTTTACCATTATATGTATCTTGTGTTCAACCTTCTTCTGCAGCTCATAGTTGAGGAAATGTATTTCCTAGATTGAAGGCATGAGTCATGAAGCATGACTGATCATTTAAATCTGTTTTTAAAAATTTGTCAATGGGTGAAAAATATTCACTTTTTCTGATCCTTCTGTCCCTCTGACATCATCTGAGCTCCTACAAACAGGAGACTGCTGGCCGAGCCCATTCTTGGCAGGTTTGGACGACATGTTTGTGGGGAGCCTAAGGTTTGCTAACTAATTTCTTCACCTATGTCAGTTAACGTCAGTTAACTACAGCTTTGCCCATGGCCCACATACCTCACCTGTTACCACTTCACTCAGCTATGCTGCCGTTAAAGGAGTTTTCCATCACAAAACATGACGACATTTTGTGGACATGCCATCACTCTGTGTTCGACTTTCTGGATCTCGATTGGCTCTGACATGCAGCCCTGCAATTTCCTGCACAGTGGCCCCTTTTGTCTCAAGATAAGTCCTAGTCCAGGCGGTTACTTTTCAACTTGGAAACTTGGTTTAATTTTTTAGCAAAATAAAAAAAATTTATATTTTTGAACTTTACAGAATCTGAAATAATTACACTGGCACTAATACACTGCCCGATTTTCAGGAAGAACTAGTCTCAATTGACGAAATACCCATTGATCTGCACTTGTTACAGTGGCCGACGCAAGGTGGATGGAGGAGGAATGATTGCTACTGCAGTCGTATTTCCCTCATTCAGTTCTAAAGGTTTTCATGATGGTTTTTCAGATGAAAGATGCAAATCAACCGACAAATGAGTATTTGCTGGCAGATCGGCAGCACAATTACCTGGGCCAATTATTGGGAACGTGTGTTATTATGAACATTTGTTCTTTGATAATTGGCCCAAAAATCATCCAGGTTAACAAGCCCTTAATAAGAGAAAAGAAATCTCTTCTGCAGTCATTGTATTTGAGGAATATTGTAGATTGTATTTCTATTATCTCAGTTTACAGAAGTAAACCATCCATGGTCCATTCAAGCAGATCACGCATAAACACAAGGGAGGGGTACGCAAACCCATACTTGCTCATACTCTGATGTTGCCTTATGATATATGGTCTTAGAACAGGTAACAATCTTTACGCCCAGTGTCATTATCCAGAGGATCAGTTTGGGTAGAATAGAAGAATGGCCGGATAAGTATTGCCTTGTATATGCACATAGATTTCGCCATGCATTTGCTGATGTATATTCTATGTATCTTCTGACAGGCTGTCATTATGGCCGTGAGAAGAATCGGAGGCCACTTTCACTTTGCCATGATGCAAGCACATTTTAATGTTCACATTATAGTCACAGTACCCAGACCTCCTGCATTTCTACTGAATTGGATTTTGATTGCCATAGTATCTATGGAGGCCTGGGTATTGCAGTCATAATACAAACTCTAAAACGCACTGGTATTATGACCTTGTGAAAGTGACAAAATTATTGCTAGCAAAAAAAAATCAAGGAGATGAGAAAGAAAAATTCTGGAAAAGTCTAACATCTCGTAATCATGGTTCCTTTAAGGTCTCTTGTGCTTCCATTGCGTGTTCTCTCTCTCTTTTTCTCCTGCTTGTCACTCTTTTTCTCTTTTCCTTTCCCCCTCCTATGTGAGTGTCCCTTGTTTCTGCATCGGTCTCCTCCTCTGACATTTTTTTTTCTTTGTCTGGCTCATACACCCTCTTCCTATTTAACTCTTACTTTTACCTTGTGGTGACATGCCTTGTGGTCTTTGCAGATAAGGTTGAGTTTTGCCTTTTATTGTTCTATTAAAGTACTCATTGTGTCCGTTCCGGGAGTTTTCGTTGTGATCACTTCTTCATGTGCCCACTTCAGGAGCGTTTTATAAAAGGACACCTGTCGCCACAGCCTAGTAATGTGCAAACTATATAGGGCACAACAGTTGTTTGGTGATACTATCATGAGGAAGTATGATCCTCCAGTGTTCCTTGTTTCTAAGAAGAGCATTGCTAAATAATTTGATAAGCTGCTATTTGGCGGGGGCTGTTTTGTGGTGAACATGTGCCTGCTATAAGAATGATTTCTTCATAAAAGTCGATACACTCAATGGATTACAGTAGATGTGGGCATGATGGGGACAGGGGCAGATTGGCAATAGACCTTACAAGGAAATTTCCCAGTGGGTTGATGCCTGGGGGGGGCCACCTGAGCCCTTCTCACAGCCACCGAGTGGAAGTTTTTGGGGATGTATTTTGTGCTGCTGGCGGTATTCTGTGATGGACTGTGGTATTTGGCTCTGTTGGGGCGGCATAATGTTCTACAATATGGTATTGCTTGCCCTGCCTTCCATCATTTTGCACCTAACTACAAAACGGGGCCACTTTTAGTATTTTTTCCAGGGCCACTTTAAGTTCCCAGTCCGCCCCTGGATGGGGATATGTAAATAACAATAGGGCCCTTTTGCTAATAATGATATAGCAGTTAGTCTGGAGGAGTGTCCTGCAGCTCTCATGTCAGCTGGCAGCAGACTGCAGGCTACTCTCCATCAAACTGTAGTTTGTCCTCTGTTCACAGGTTACTCTCATCAGTCATAAAATTAAAACCACCTGCCTTTTCCCTCTGCTTTTTCTGCCTTCTCTGTATGGGTATGCACATAGGGGGTGTTTTATCTAACTTGTCTTTGTTGCCCATACCATTTCATTTCTTATAGCGCTCTTGATAAATTGGGCATACCTCTGGTAGTCCGTGCGTCAGAAACTGAATTGTACGCCAACTAGGAGCTGACGTGTACTTCAGCTATAACTCGCACCAGTTTGTGGTGTAGGTTATAGTAAATCTGGGGGGCCGTGCTAAGCCCAGCCCTTTTTATAAAGTGTCGAGAAGCTTCAAAGGTTGGAAATTATTGCGCTCATATGGCGTGCACCATAATTTGCAACTTTTTTTACAGCACTATTGTGGAGTAAAGACGTTAGTAAATGCCACCCAGTGTGTAGTGAGGCTCTGTCCCATCACCCCTCTAGGCAGCTCTGCAAGCAGTGGCAACCAGTCCTGCTCATATTCTAGGACAGGTTGCTGGTGGTCATTTTGAACCATTCCCAGTGTACATGTTTGTAGCATAACCACAGGATATGTTATCCAGCTGATAAAATTACTGGTAATCAAGCTCATAATTCTCTCATTCTGTTTAGGTCACCTGCTGTTCCCGCTGAAATGCAGCATTGACCTGCCCCAGCTAGTGAGTGGTTGAGTAGGCCATTGCAGTGTGTCAAGAGAGGAGCAGAGAGCAGAAGGCAATCTGGGCAGTGTCAGAACAGGAGTGGCAGGGGATTGATGAAGTGAACATGCTTTTTTTATTTTGTACACCATTGTGAGCTTGTATGTTTGTGAACCTGTTTATATATTATTGTTGAGGGTCCCACCTCTTAGACCGTCACTTATCCGGAGGAGAACTAAGGGGTCCTAGAGGTGGGACTCCCAACCTGATTCAAAGTGGTGACTTTTTCCATTGGATTCAGTGGAGGTGTCCATTCTGCCCACCCTAAGTATACCTAAACTTTCAGATAACATTTCATAGTAAGAGTGATAGCACTATACCTGACAATTATATGACCTGTATCTGCCATTTTTTCTTCTTTGCATGCTGCATATCTAATTTCATGTTGTCTCTATGCCGGTGAGTGGAGACTAGTCAACTGCTATGCAGGTAAGCAGTTAAGTGCACCAAGGGTGGGTCTAACCCTAACCCTCTCTTTGATTAACAGGGCCTGGGGAGATGACTTTGCAGGAACCTGGCCCTGTCAATGTAGGAGAGGAAGTAGGAGGAGGAAGGGTGCGCAGAGAGGTTATGACCTGCCCTTCAGGTCACATAACTGCCCATTTACAAATGGATTAAAAGTACTTTTTCTCCAGAATAATGTAAACAATTGATAAAGTGAAAGATATCAATACATTAATTTGAGTTAACCCTACAAGGCATTGTGCCTGACGTAAGAGTGAATTTCCTGGTTGCAGATTCCATTTAAAATCTATTCGAGATGTGGAAAAAGCAGAATGTGCCTTCAAAATATAGAGGAACTGAATGGGGTTGCCGCGACCCTTGAATCTAAAAAAAAATTCAATGCTGCTGTATTTTTTTCAATTCTGGAGTACTAGCCAGGCACACTGGGACCCTATTTAGTGCCATTATATTGAGGCTACGCTGCCACACAGCTTAAATGTGTACGATTCAAGACCTGAATGTGTGGAATTATCTTCATGTGTGACTGGAATATTTCTGATGCGTGTGTACTTGCTGTTATATAGGATACAGCGTGACTGTTAATGTACAACCATAGACAGTAGGCTGTGTCAGGATTGTAGAGTTTCCATGAAGACGTACTCTCTACTGTAATAGACGTGCGAGGATGCGGATCACAAGAGGTGTAACAATCTGTAAATCCCCATACTTCTCACCCAGTGACTAATAGCACAATGCCCTGCGAAGAAGCATCTGCTGGTTATGGATTCCGATTTCTAATATGCTACTGATCATATTCTGTCAGTGGATATGCCTGGGCTGTCTGACCTCCTGTAGTAGATCCAGTGGCTTTACTGGTGTAGTAGGTTATACGCAGGCATTTGCTGTTTTTGCACCTAGCTCAAGTTGCATGACTGATCTGTGAACTGATTAAACTTTTATTGAGTTTCCGGATCTGCCATAGTCTTCCTCACTGTCTCTGAGGTGCACTTAGAGTTAAACGTTAACCGCTCACTTAGTTTTTCCTAACCTTTGTGTCCGAACATGTTACATCAATGTGATGGATACATACAGTGTGTGATATTTCATATTTGTAGTACGTAAAGTTCTCCTTTATGAATAATTCTACTATTTCTATTTGTGTAGAAATCCATACCTCAGTACTCAGTACTCTGGACCAGAGCCACCAGCCCTTTTCTAGAATAAGGAGTTTTTACTTTTTTTTTTTTTTTTAATTTTTGTAATTTTTTTTTAGACTTATTTTTTTATATATTTATGCCACTCCACTTATATTCCCCCAAGAGCTTATGAAAGGGCCTCTTATTACAATTAAATTTTTTTCTCGTAATTTTGCCCTTTTCCATTGTAACCAGGGTGCCCGTAGGAACCCCACTTACACAGAAAAACAGCCTCCTGTGGGGCAATTTTGCACAGACAGATCTCAGCCTGTGAAGACCCAGCAGCATCGCCAGGGGTGTAACTACCATAGCGGCAGACCAGGCGACTGCTATGGGGCCCAGGGCAAGAGGGGGCCCAGTCTTAGTTGGGATCATCTCCTCTTCTACTGGGAGTGAAAACTTGGTCAGGACTCTACCCTCTAAAGGAACAACTTTGAGCATATGAGGCAGTGGAAAAATGGCCCAAGGGTCATTAAAAAGGGTTTAGGCAGAAACCCTTCTGTCCTGTGTGGGGGCCTGATTTGATCCTTGCTATGGGGCCCTTACTTTTCTATGTACACCACTGAGCACCGCTATGCCGGCAATCATGTATATAGCCTTTTCCTCTATTCACTCTATAGCACTTAAGGGCTATGTACCGTGGAAAGGAGAAGGAAAAAAATGGGAAAAAACCTGCTTTTGTCTTCCCTCTGGGGACTCTTCTGACAGCTGTGAACCCCAACTACACCTGCTTGATTGCAAGAGCTTGAAACCCACACTGTACGTGTAGGGGGCTCTGGATTAAAGCCCAACATGGTGCATGATCTCAAACAAGTTTAAGACTATCTGATGAATAATTACAAGGGGGAATTCTGTTTTTGCCAGAGTTTCCCTTTAATGTTTGTATACAATAACCTGTTATGTGCCTCTATGTGGCAATGAATATGTTTTAGCGTATCAGTTAGTTGTGGTTTTCACGATGACAGCTTGGAAAGGGAACCCTGATTAATGTCTATGCTGGTCTTCTGATGCTCACAAGTATATGGCTAGTTACAGTTCAGTGTTTTAAGGTCCTTTTACACGGCCTGATAATTGAACTAATTATTGGGGATGAGTGTTCGTAGAAATGCTCGTTCCTGATAATTAACATAGTAACATAGTTTATAAGGCTGAAAAGAAAGACATCTGTCCATCCAGTTCGGCCTGTTATCCTACAAGTTGATCCACAGGAAAGCAAAAAACCCTCATGAGGTAGAAGCCAATTTTCCTCATTATAGGGGAAAAAACTGTAATTGGGCAATCAGAATAACTCCCTTGATCAGCCCATCTCCAGAAATTTAGTAACTATAACCTGTAATATTATTACCCTCCAGAAATACATCCAGGCCCCTCTTGAACTCTCTTAGTGAACTTACCATCACCATCTCATCGGGCAGAGAGTTCCATAGTCTTACTGCTCTTACCGTAAAGAATCCTCTTCTATGTTTGTGTAGAAACCTTCTTCTTACTTCTAGTCGTAGTGGATATCCCCTCGGCACAATCCTAGGTATAAATAGATTATTGGTCCATGTAAAGCAAACACTTGTTGATTGGGTGACTGTGTCTTTTGGCTGGCATAAAAAATAATTGTTTCCCTGCAGCACATCTTTGTGTAAACCGGTATCTGCTGCCCAGAAACAATAGCTTTCTATGGGGACAGGCTAGAAATCCATATTTGTATTCAAATAATATTTTTAGTTCACCACGGGTGCGGCTGCTCTGTTCCATGGACCATTGCTCTGCCACTAAACCTATCCAGGCCTCTCCTTCTTGTTTGATTGACAGTCCCTGAGGTTTCGGAACTGGTAGTGATTGCAGTGCATCGAAAAGCTGTGATGCTGTGATTGCAGTGCATCGAAAAGTTTTTTTTTATGCTTAGAGGATTGAATTTTCACAAGATAGGTGTTATGTTTTAGGGCGTCTACCCTACATGATTTTGGAGGTGACCGACTCTCTTTAACCGTTCAGTACTAAATTCATCAGGCCGGTTTTGACATGCATGTTGCTAGTCATAAGAACAGACATTTTCAAAGAGACAGCTTGTGTCAAAGTGTGTCACATATGGGGGATCTCATTAGATCGACGCCAACCCCATGTTCCATAATGTCATACCAACATCTAAAGCGTGTCACTGGCAGTCATCTAGGATCATCTCTGGAATGCTGCATCCTTTCCTTACCAATCCCTTTTCCATTACACCAACTTTCTTCTTCTTCAGTACTTAGTACAGTATTAGCTTTCAATTAAAGCAGCTGTTAATATTCCTGTCCCGACTCACTGCAAATGAATATCTTCTAGAATTACTGTATGGAGCACCATGTATTCACCCATCTGTCATATTTTGTGGGAAAGAGGAGAATCTACGCTACTGCAGCTTTTTAATATAGGAAATCAAATGACCTGGTCCAGGAAGAAAAAGGGGGGGGGGATTCCTATTACCACAAGCAGTCCCTCCCAGAGTACTTGTGATGCCATTACTGCATTTTCAGAATTTGTGTTCTTTTTTTTTTTAAATAGTCTCTTTTCTGATGTGTAGGCTTTAGTTATTATTGTGTTTAGGCTACCCTGTCCAAATAACACATTTGTTCATTAAAAAACAAAGTTAAAGAGCACGTATCAGAGCTTCTATCAGCAGGATCAACACTATCTGTTGGTAGGGCTGGTGTTGCTAATTTAAACAATACCTGTTCTGTGAAAATCGGTTGCAGTGTTCCTGGGAAAAATTTTTTTTTACGAAAGATGGCTTCAGTGCATTGAGGGGTGGGGCCCTACACCTCGGTGCACCTCACCTATCAAGTGCTGGCCACACCCCTCAGTGCTAGGCCCCACCCACAAGCTCTCTTTAGCAAAAAGAATAAAAATCCTTTTATTTTCCCTTGGGTACACCAAAACCAATTTTGACAAGACCAGTATCACTTTAATCAGCAGTTCGACTGGTGTAATAAGGCTGTTCCTGCTGACAGGTGCTCAAAAGAGGAACAAAATTACGAATAATGAAAATACCACTTAGACACACGACTTATGTTAGTTGTTGGCTTTGTGCAATCGCTTTTTGTTAGAAAGATCTTGAAATACAGAGGTCAGACAACCCCTTTAAGAACATTTAAATCGGTATGTCAGAGGCTATGGACACCTTTTGACATGGAAAAATGATTTTTTACATATTTTAGTGGTTAACTTAATTGTTGCACTTTAATTTTGTTATTCATATCCAGATCCCCCATTATTCAGTTAGCAACCTGATCCTAGGTCTAGACTCTTCTCATGTGGACATGTCTGTGTTCCTCCCTAACTGCAGCCTGTGTGAGCCGCCCCCTTTTATTTTTCCCCTCTCCTCTCTGCTGTTATCCCTACAATTGACAGAAGGGAGGGGGAGAGCGGAGAGACATCAGAAACCGGAGCAGAGGTCTGACGGATTTGTGTCAGATTCAGCAGTACCATTTATCATCTCAGCATTTGTAGATGAATCTTAACAATATATTTCATAATTTGGAAAATTAGGACAGTTTGCAGTTTTATAATATATACCATATCCCAATGCTGACCCTGCATCGAGATGAAGGGTCTTATGGTGTGAATGCAGTACAAGTGTTACACTTTATGCTGCCTCCAAGAAATGTCTGTCTGTCTGTACACCAAGTAATGCTTCCCTATGTAATGTAAGGGAATGTTACACTTGTCGCTCCCAAAAGTCTCCTGTGATCTGGAGAAAGACTTGGAATAGGGTAGATATTGCAGACTTACACTCCATCCCATTTCCAACTCTCACTGGAATTATTTCATTATAATGTAGGGCATACTAAACAGTACCTCATGTGCATACAAATATACAGTACATTGCTATGTGTAAAGAGAAGTTTTTTTTAATAAAATATGTACTTTCTCCACAGGAAGGGGATGCCATTCTGATGGTATGTAATATGGATCGGTTCACTGACTTTGGCACCCAGACCGATGCCGTGGTGGTTCTGTCTCTAGCACAGGCTGCTGTTCTGGGCCTTGTGTCAGATAATGAGCTTTTTGGAGCCACAATCAGCCCAAGTGGATTCTTCCCCGCTTCCAGGAGTGACTTTTCAGATAGTGGACCTATTGAGGCTGAGCAGCCAGAAGGTGAGAACTACCTGAACACTGGAGGGAAAGTTGCAGCTGAACCACTAGAAGATGACGCCTTGGATTCAGAAAAACATCCAAAACGGAAGAAACGTCTTCCAGTCAAAGTGATCCCAAAAATTAAATGTGAAAAATCTGAAGAGGAGGCAGATGCAGGGGAGATCTGCCAGGTCACAGTAGGAGCCAAAAGTGAAGAAGATGAAAATGAGGAAATGGTTTCACAAAATATTCAGGAGCAGACAAGTGACAACACTGTACCAAACACTTCTACAAAAATGATTGACCTCAATACATTCCATAAGAAGCCAAAGAGGTTTCGCCACTTTCGAGAAAGGCCACGTCATGTGGACACTGAGTATCGACGCATTTTACAGCACCCCATCCAAAACTCCTACCCTCTTCCACCTATGCCAATGATCCCTGGGAACTCCAGCTTGGACAGTATGCAAAGGCAGTGTAGTTTTGGGCCTAGCTTAATGCAGCCTAGTGACCTTAGCTCCTCAATAATTGGATCACCCAAGACGGAGGACAATATGCAAAGCTTTATTTGGCCTGAACCTAACGAACATGAAACAGATACTGCCGAAACAATTGAACGCAACAAAAAGGCTCAGTTGGATAGGTTGGATATAAATGTACAGATCGATGACTCTTATCTGGTGGAGGCTGGCGATCGTCAGAAACGGTGGCAGTGCCGAATGTGTGAGAAATCCTATACCTCAAAGTACAACTTAGTCACACACATCCTGGGGCACAGTGGTATCAAACCCCATTCCTGCCCACACTGCAACAAACTTTTCAAACAGCCAAGTCACTTACAAACTCACCTCCTTACACACCAAGGGACAAGACCGCACAAGTGTGAGGTGTGCAACAAAGCATTTACACAGACCAGCCACCTGAAGAGACACATGTTACTCCACACAGATATCAAACCCTACAGTTGCCGCTTTTGTGGCCGGGGCTTTGCCTACCCCAGCGAACTCAAGGCCCACGAAGTAAAACATGAAAATGGTCGGTGCCACGTCTGTGTTGAATGTGGCCTGGACTTTGCTACATTAACACAGTTGAAACGTCATATCTCCTCACACCAAGGACCCACGATGTACCAGTGTCTGGAGTGCAACAAGTCCTTCCACTATCGCAGTCAGCTACAGAACCATATGATGAAGCATCAGAATGTACGACCATTTGTCTGTAAAGAGTGTGGCATGGAATTCAGCCAAATCCATCATCTCAAGCAGCATTCACTTACGCACAAGGTATTTTATTCATACACCCACAATCCTATTCATTGATATATATATATATATATATCTATTTAGCTTTTTTTCCAGTATTTACCAGGTATTCTTGTGTGTCAGGCTTTCTCACATATTGTTATGCTGCATTATACAAAAATACGTCTTACGGTTACCCGTCCCCCTCCCGTTCATCACTCCCACCCCCACCCTTGGTTGAACTTGATGGACATGTGTCTTTTTTCAACCGTATTAACTATGTAACTATGGTGTAGGACCAACATCCGCAAACCAGAAGCTTGTGTTCGGCCTCTATTTGAAATCTAGTATGTTGTCTAAGTTGTGGAATCTGACATAAACATATATCTATTAGCCTACCGCATAGCATGTCTTATATTATCCATAAATATTTAAGAATTGTTTGCTATTTTTCTCAGCCCATGTTTATAGAGAGTTGGTTTGCATGGTATCTGTTGGCTAGCAACAAAAATTTGTCTTACATGCATTCAGTTTTTGTTCCGTTTAGTTGTCTATTTATCCTTTTTTTTTTTTCTTGCTATCTGGCTCCCTCTAGTGTATAGTGAAGGTAAAACATTGCCAAAATCTGCTTCTAGAACCTGGTATGATTTAGGGGAGAAGAAAGAGTGGAGATAACTGAACTGCAATGTGACAATCTAGTTTTGAGTGGTGGTGTGCTTTAATTCCTTTCCCACCTTCTTTTACTTCTTTGTGATACTTTACGTTGGTCCAGGAATGTGGGCTGCTGTATGCAGGTTATCCAGGATAGAGAGCTGGTGCCTTAAAAAACTGGAACAGTGGAAGAAAGGTATTTAAAAAAAAATAGTGGCTGTAAAGGGTCAACAGCATTTTATACATTTTATTATTCCTGTAGCCTTACTATTTTTAGTTGTATAAGGAACTGTAGAAAGTAAGCGGCCACTTTGTGTATATGTGTAGGATTTCCTGTTTAGGTTATCTTTTGAGACATCTCAGAGGTCATCATTGTGGATTTGTGATCTGAACACCCACTGAAAAAGGAGCCACAAACTATTCAAATATGCGCTTCAAAAGAAACTTTGGCCTACATTTATTTGGTTGGTATTTAAATTTTTTGCGTAGGGCTTTTAGACCCATTTATTTTGCAGATTCAGGAATAGAATAAGGGCTCGTGTGCACGCAAAACACAGATCCACAACCGTGTGCATTCCGTATTTGCGGAACGGAACAGCTGGTCCTATGTTTATCTGTAATGCGGACAATAATAGGACATGTTCTTTTTTTTTTTTTTTAACGGATATACGGAAATGGAATGCACACGGAGTAACTTCCGTTTTTTTGCAGACCCATTGAAATGAATGGTTCTGCATATGGTCCCCCAAAAAAAACTGAACAGACATGGAAAGAAAATACCCTAAGGGTCCATTCACACATCTGCATGAATTAGCCGCATCCATTTTTCAATTTTGCTGAACGGGTGCAGACCCATACATTTCAATGGGACAAGAATAGGCATTTCTATCATAGTGCCGTCCATGAGCGGTCCGCAAGCAGTCTTACTGTGTGTGACATGCTCAGCCTTCCAACTCCCCTCGACCGGTGATGTCCGTTAAAAAGTATAAGGCGTATTGAGTTTCCACGACTGATTATTTTGTTCTCAGAGGAGCGAGGTTGCCGCCAGAGGAGATTTGTGGGGGCATTAGATAGAAGCAGCTGCACCACACTTTTTAGCCCATATTATGTACTACACTCGGCAGTCAATGGGCAAATGATCCTCCTGAGAACTTGATTTCATGTGGACTAGTGACTATTGAACTGGTGACTTCTGTCATCGGTCCGATGAAATGATCTTGTGTTAATCCCTTAATGATTGGGCCATTTTTCATTTTTGCACTTTCATTTTTTTCATTTTTCTTTCTTCCTAGAGCCCTAACTTTTTACATTTTCCCTTCACATAGCTATATGAGGGTTTATTTTTTGCAGGACAAGTTGTATTTTTAATGGTAACGTTTAACTTACCATAGGTTGTATCTGAGAACGGGGAAAATTCTTTGTGGGGTGAAATTGACAAAAAAATGCAATTCTGCCATTTTTTTGGGGGGTTTTGTGTTTACAGCGTTCATTGTCAGCTAAAAGTGACATGAGAGCCTTATTCTTACAGCCATAGCTTTTGTGTGTTTTTGTCTACAGAGCTATAGGAGGGCTCATTTTTTGCGGGTGAGCTGTAGTTTTTATTAGTACTTCTTATTGGTATTTTGGGGTAAATATTATTTTTTGATCACTTTTTTTTTGGGGGGGGGGGCATTATGATTAAAAACAGCATATCGGCTATTTTTTATTTTTTCCATTACAGGGTTTGCAGCACACTATAAATATTTTTCTATTTTAATAGTTTGGACATTTTCGGTCGCAGCAATACCAATAATACTTATTTTGAAAATGGTTATGCTTAATGTGTAAAAGGGGTAAAGTTTTAGTATTTTTTTAAATATTTTTAAACCTTTTTTTATTTGCTGTAGTTTTTAGTACCTTTAGGTGATTACAAAATGCAATTTTCTGATCGCTAGTACCATAGACTTCAATAGAATACTATTGCAGTCTATGGGATTTTGATTTAACTGCAGGGGCCCCGTCCCTTCATTTAGATGCCGTGGTCACCACTGACCGCTGTGTCTGAGGGGTTAAGTGACTGGAATCGGAGTCTTCTCCAATCCCAATTCCTGCCATTGGGTGTTTGTTATATTATACAGCCAGCACTCGTATATGGAGCAAGGTCAACCTGCTCTATACAACTCACTAATACATATGGCATACATTTAATTGATCGACAGATGAAATTTAACCCTTTAACACAACCATTTTGGTGGAAATTGTCTGTTTTAATCAACTCTACACTAATGTTTATTGGCACCTTTACTTTTAATCCCGTTTGAGAACACTTGTAGGCTTGGTAAAGTGTACATTGGCATATGGGGGGCAGGGTCGGACTGGCCGGTCGGTCCAATCTCTGAAGTCATAGTGGGCCACAAAGGTCCAGGAGAAAAAACCCATTTGAATCACTTACCGCTAAGGTCTATATCTACTGTATGATTCAAAACCTATTACACTTTATTGATGATATAAGGGGTTGGGTGCTGAGAATTTCCTCTGATGGGCCCAAGGAGCCCCAGTCCGACACTGTATGGGGGAGTGAGGAAGAATATCTGAGAATTATGCCCACAGCTATGGAAAGTGTATGGACTCTAGTCATTCAAGACGAAGCAGGACTTGAGCTATAGTATGGAGGCCTTGTGTGGATGGACTCATTTACAGTCACAGCAAACATTCTGTTGGTTGGAGTTAAAGGGCTGCTTTCACAGTCAGTGTTTGGGTCAGTGATGGTGAGCCAAGATTGGAGGCTACATAGAGAAGATGTATAAAATCTGCCCCTGGTTTTGGCTCACAAACACTGAGGTGTGACCACTATCCAGAGACCTTTTACCGCTCCTTTATTTGGTTGCCCTGCATTAACACTGTAATAAATTGGAATTTGAGGCAGCACTTCTTCATATCATTCATTCAACATGACCCTAGATTGATGTCCCTCAAACTCTTAATCTGTATTCTTTATTTGTTCCAGGGAGTAAAGGAGTTTAAATGTGAGGTATGTGGGCGGGAATTCACTCTGCATGCCAACATGAAGCGCCACATGCTGATCCATGCCAGCGTTCGCCCATTCCAGTGCCATATCTGCTTTAAGACCTTTGTGCAGAAGCAAACGCTGAAGACCCATATGATAGTGCACTCCCCTGTGAAGCCGTTCAAATGCAAGGTACAAGCCAGGCTGAGTAGTGGCCCATTGTAAACCACAATCTCACTGTCTGATGGTGGCACAGTTCAACGTTTCAGTGTGACCAGGGAAATTGCTTATGTCACTTCTAACATTGTTTTACATTGTGAAAGGATTTCTTCTTCAAAGCTGAGCAGTGTTTGTGTCACCTGGTCTTAGAATGTCCTAGAACTGGGAAAAGGCCTCCTCAGGGGTTTTCCCTACAAAACATTTGCCCGTTTTGTCTAAGGGCTTCTTTCTCAGCAATATGGCTGTGGTCAGCAGAACTTAGAAGAGCAAGTATAAAGTAAGATGCAGTGCAGATTATGTGTTATTTCTACAGTTTGTGACCGATCTACATATTGGATGGAATTCCTGCAGTTATAGATTGCTGCCACAAGTACAGTTTTTTTGGAAGCTAAAACCATGAGTGGATTTAAAATAGAGAAGTTGTATCTTTCCTAAAGGAGTTGTCTGGGTTCAGAGTTGAACCTGAACATACCCATATTTTCACCCAGGCAGCCCTCCTAGCATGTCATGCTCCAATGATCTTCTCTGCCCTGCGCAGGGCAAAGGCATTTTTTAGGAGATCCAGAGACGTACCGAGCTCTCCATAGGGACTGCTAGGCGGAGGCTTCCACCCAGCAGTGAGCCCCAGTAATGTCACCGGCACTGATGGGCGGGCTTTAGTGCCGTCCTATCCTGTAAAATGGCTAGGGCAGCGCTAAAGCCCGCCCATCAGGCAGGCTGCCTGGGTGAAATTCTGGGTATGTCCAGGTTCAGCTCTGAACCCAGACAACCCCTTTAAAGGGTTTCTGTCATCAGAATTTAGCCTACAAAACCGAGTGTCATTTGCAAATCGCAAATGACACCTGATGACAGAAAGCCTTCTTTTATAGAAATCTGTACAGTACTTTTTGTTAAAATAGCGTTTTTATAATATGCTAATTAGGCCCCCTAGGTGCAGTAGGCGTGAACCCTGCACCTAGGAGCGGCCGTAATAACGCCCCTTACCCCTCCTCCCTTGCGTTGATTGACAGGGCCGGGCAGCCATCTCTTTCGTCTCCCGGCCCTGTACGATCGCGAACTCCCGCGCCTGCGCATTGCGATAAGCAATGTGCGCACGCGCGTTGAGAGCCGGCGGCCGCCCGGGTCCCGGCTTCATCAATGCGCATGCGCGGATTGCTTATCGCAATGCGCAGGCGCGGGAGTTCGCGATCGTACAGGGCCAGGAGACGAAAGAGATGGCTGCCCGGCCCTGTCAATCAACGCAAGGGAGGAGGGGTAAGGGGCGTTATTACGGCCGCTCCTAGGTGCAGGGTTCACGCCTACTGCACCTAGGGGGCCTAATTAGCATATTATAAAAACGCTATTTTAACAAAAAGTACCGTACAGTTTTCTATAAAAGAAGGATTTCTGTCATCAGGTGTCATTTGCGATTTGCAAATGACACTCGGTTTTGTAGGGTAAATTCTGATGACAGAAACCCTTTAATACTTTGTCTCCTGGCTTGCATAAAATAATCTGCACGTGTGACTGTATCCTAAGGGGACATTCTTGGTAGATAGCAAGTGTTTCCTGTTTTATCTAATGAAATGTGGCGGGAGGTATTTTTAAGGGTATGTTCACATGGTGGAAAATAAAGTTGTAAAAATCTGACATACATTTAATTCGGAACCAGTGCTGACACTCAAATGTCTGCTGCAGATTTGTAGTTTGATTGCTGCATGTCATACTGCAGATTAGCCTCATTCAGTGGGTTAATCCACGTGTGACACCCGCTGCAGTTTCTGCATGGAAACTGGACCAAGAAGGGACATGCCCTTTCTTGATACAGGTTTGAAATCCTTGCAGAAAAACCTGCACTCATATGAACAGCCGCACTGGTTCCCACTCAAGAACAATGGGAGGTGGAAGAGAAGCAAGTTTTCTTTGGATTTCAATGCAGAATAAATGCTGAAATCCACATGGAAAATTTGCTGTGTGAACATTTCCTTAGGCGTTGTCAATCACTTTTTCTGTCCAAGAGCATCATTGAACTGACCATTCTTTATTCTAATACTCTTCAAATGGCTGCTCTTGGTTAGAATTTGCCCAGTTGTCCCCTCTGTTCCTAGAGTACGGCAAGAACTGCCACTTATAGCACTTCTAATGTTTGGAGATGGGGCTCTTTCATGATATATGTGATGCCACAAGATAGAAAAGGCCCTGCCGATGTATGAAGTGTATGGCTTCACTGTTTCCTCAGGATGTGCAGATTCATTGTAATGTGTCTCATTTTGCTTCCAATGAAGAAGAGACCATCGCATCAAATGCACGACATGTACTGCACAGCTCATCTATTTGTATCGCTTTCTTTCCCAGGTTTGTGGAAAATCTTTCAACCGAATGTATAATTTGCTGGGTCACATGCACCTTCATGCAGGATACAAGCCCTTTAAATGCCCATATTGCTCCAGCAAGTTTAACCTGAAAGGCAACCTCAGTCGTCACATGAAGGTTAAACATGGGGTGATGGACATCAGTTTGGAAAACCAAGGTTAGAATCTTGTCTCTTAGCTACTCTTTAAGTTTCCAGTAGCGTTTTCCTTGACAAATAGTTTTACTATCATTTATATTTTCTACAAATCAATGGCACAAGCCAAGAGAAAAAACGTTGTAATATATTTTAAGTATTTTACGCACTTATATAGCTTTGACATATTCCGCGGCACTTTACAGACATTATCATCAGTATGTCTTTGGAGTGTGGGAGGAGTACTCAGAGGAAACCCACGCAAACATGAGGAGAACACAAAAACTCCATGCAGATGTTGTCCTTGGTCGGACTCGCACCTAGGACTCCAGCGCTAACTACTGAACCTCCGTGCTGCCCCTATTATTACATACACATAACAGGCTCCTCACCTCCTCCTCCGTCCTGCATGTATGATGTCCTCTATGCTGATGCTCCTGTGTGTTAGAGATAGGAGCAGTATCTCCTCTTCACTGAGTGCTGTGAATGGTAGCCAGTCTCTGCCCACTCTGGTGCAGGGACAAATTACAATTAGGGCTCATTCACACGACTGTATGAATGGGTCTGCATTCGTTCTGCAATTTTGCAGAATGGGTGCAGACCCATTCATTTCAATGGGGCCGCAAAAGATGCAGACAGCACACCGTGTGCTGTCCGCATCTGTTGCTCTGTTCCGTGGCCCCACAAAAAAAAGATAGAACATGTCCTATTCTTGTCCACAATCGGGGACAAGAATAGGCATTTTTATAATAGGACGCCTGTTTCGTTCTGCAAATTGTGGAACGCACACGGGCGGCGGACTGCAAAACACTGCGTGGCTGTGTGAATGCGCCCTTCGAGAGTGAGCTTGTAGTGGGGAAAAACCAGTGATAAATGCACAAACTGGTCACATATAGTGTGATTCTTTATGTACGCACATGACTTTCACCCAGAATGACAGGTACACTAAAGGGCCCTTTACAGGGGCGGACAATTGAACAGATCATTGCTAACCAGTGTCACTAGTAAATGCACCGCCGATTACCCGATGAACAAGCAAAATGCTCGTTCATCGGGTAATTGTATCTTTTGTGCAGCGCAAAAAATCATCACAATCGATCCTCCTCATACTCTGGAGGAGATCTCCTCCACTAGTGATCAGCAGATTGTCACCCCGTGTAAAAGGACCATTGCTGTTCCCTATACTGTCTGGTTGTTTGCCAGCATCAGTTCATTACACAGCAGGATCTGCCACTGGGAAACAATGATCATCCGGTAATTGGCAGTGCATTTACTCCACCAGATCATCACTAACGAGCCTTACAAGTAATGCTCGTTAGCAATGATCTGTTCAATTGTCAGCCCATGTAAAGGGCCCCTTATACACTTTAATATTATAGTTATTATGTTCAGAAAGTACAAAAGATCTAAAAGTAAACCACAGATCTGTACATCTGATACCGTTTCTTTACATCATCAATCTCTAGTTTCAGGCACTGTTGAGCAAGATATTCATGCACAATCATTGAGACTGAGGAAGTGAGGTTCAGTCCTTAGTCTTCAGCATATCTCTTAGTGCCATGGTGACCAAGGACAACCAAGTCACCTCTACTTACTCCTATTCTATCACTTATTGTTCTACAGATCCAATGATGGACCTTCCTGACCAAGAAGCCAATGATATGGAGAGCCAACAAGAAATGGATGACTTTGAAGAGAACTCATACAGTTATGGAGAAGTGGAGAATACATCAGAAGATCAGTCAATGGCTGAGCAAAAAATGAAAGATATGGTCTATTACAATGTCTTATAGTTATAAGAGAGTGTTCCAAGCCTGACAGAGGAAATCTTTGAACTTACTTCAATTTCTGAAATCCAGTTTTGCTTCTTGTTTAAACAACTATTTGAGCTTCATTTATCAGCTATGGCCTTATGGAGAAGCATGGATGTACATAGGTGCATATCAGCACATTGTTTCTCTAGGTCTGGTCTGGTTGGATGAAGATGGATATAATGTCAGCAGGCATATTTCTCAGTTGGCCTTGATCATAAGAAGTTGGACTTTCATTATAGTAGGTCCTTTTATGGACCATGCACAGACTCTAATTTCTGTTTTTGTAGCTTGACCACTGGTGTTAGAAGTTTGCTTTTATCACATATTTTTATGTTACCATGCTTTGCATCTGAAGTGTAGTATCTAATCTGGAATGAAACCTAATCTAGTGATTTTGTCCATGTAGCCCACTACCTTTCCTTCGTGCTCAGAAGCAGATTGTCTTACACTGAGGGGCTTTTTAGAAACAGGAGCTCTGGATTTTTATCAAAGAGACATGGAGGCCCGTTTTAGAATGTTTCTAACTTTGGGTTAAGACCCCTACAGAGACTGTTTTGTCGTCCAGGTGCACATTAGTCCTTGCAAAGCAGTCTACTACTTTCCATGCTGTGTGGAACTGATTGTATACCTATTGACACTTGATATTTTGACAGTGAAAGGGAATCCGGGGAGACCTTGGTTCATGAAATGAGCTGTAGCAACATAAGTTGCCTTTCTACCTCTTCTGCTCTCCTCGGCCCTACCTACAAAGAGACTGATCACTACTGATCTGTATATTACACTGTACTGTATTTTTGGATGCACCACGGAAGACCATTTGATTGGCTCGTAAATAACTATTTAACTGTCTTACAGTCGGCTTCATATTACATTAGTAAGGAACTGTGAGAAATCCTTGGAACCCGGTCATATATGTATGCCAGTTATGGACCACTTCTTAGATAGTTCACTTGTTTTTATTTCACTGGGCCTTCCTGTAAGTCTAATTCTATGGGCCTCATTAAAAAAAAATTATTTTTTGAAATTTGCATATTTTATATTCTAAATTATCGATATACAGTATAATTATTTCTCTATGTTCTAGACATATGAGGAAAATAAAGTCAGTTTTCCTACATTTTCCCCGTGTCAATCTTATTTTTAGGTCCAGTCCTTGTCTCCTGCAGAGGGTTATGTATTGAATGTCAAGCCAATGATAAAAATATTTTAG
This sequence comes from Rhinella marina, assembly GCA_900303285.1. Taxonomy (NCBI): domain Eukaryota; kingdom Metazoa; phylum Chordata; class Amphibia; order Anura; family Bufonidae; genus Rhinella; species Rhinella marina. The sequence continues at coordinate 263,927 of ONZH01019525.1, forward strand.
TGGGGAAAATGAAGTGTGTCACAACTACATTTTGTATTGGATGTATGGCAGAACTCCTCACTGTAAAAGATTACACTTATTAGCTGGCTTGTAAGGGACTTTCCATTACCATTTACCACACTGCTTTGTTTACTGAGAAGGCCACTATTACACTTAGGGATGAGCGAACTGAACCGTAACGAACCAGATTCGTTACGAACTTTCCCGAAAGTTCGGTTCGTCATTGAACCGAATTTTCAGAAAGTTCGTGACGAATCTGGTTAAAATAACGGCGACGCAAAATATACGCATATTTATTGAGAATGTACGCCAATGCGTACATATTCAGTTAAGTAGCGTACCTATGACAACGCTAGACTGTATGTTCGTTACTTGAGTAGGAATGTTCGCAGACGCAGTATATGCGTACGCTAATGCGTACATATTCAGTTAAGTGGCGTACCTATGACAACGCTAGACTGTATGTTCGTTACTTGAGTAGGAATGTTCGCAGACGCAGTATATGCGTACGCTAATGCGTACATATTCAGTTAAGTGGCGTACCTTTGACAACGCTAAACTGTATGTTCGTTACTTGAGTAGGAATGTTCGCAGACGCAGTGTATGCGTATGCTAACGCGTACATATTCAGTTAAGTAGCGTAACTTTGACAACGCTAGACTGTATGTTCGTTACTTGAGTAGGAATGTTCGCAGACGCAGTATATGCGTACGCTAATGCGTACATATTCAGTTAAGTAGCGTACCTTTAACAACGCTACACTGTATGTTCGTTATTTGTGCGGGAATGATCGCATTAGCGTACGCATTAGTGTAAATTCTCAAATATGCGTATATTTTGCGTCGCCGTTGTTGAAGTCACTTGGATTTTTTCCACTTTTTTCATTGTAATAGCAACTGCAAGTAAACGAAACTATACCCTATCAGACTCCCATTATTGTAGCAGCAATTATTCAGCCGTTATAGCAAGGTTCGTGTTAGGTTCGGTTCGTACGAATCCGAACTTCACTAAAGTTCACCGAACCGAACTTTTCAAAAGTTCGCTCATCCCTAATTACACTAGCAGACCGAACGCTTGATCTATGCTTCAATCTTCTGGCTGGGGAGTGATGATGAAAAGTAAAGGTTCCTGTTTTTAGTAATGATGTAACCTAAAAATGAAAATTGGGAATCTTGGACCATTTCCATGTATTTACTCAAACTCGCACATCAGATAGCTTTTTGTAAAGACTGTATCTGGAGAGATTGGAGGCTTGGGCAGAGAAGTGGCAGATGAGGTTTAACACTGACAAATGTAAGGTTATGCATATGGGAAGGAATAATGCAAGTCACCAGTACATACTAAATGGTAAAACATTGGGTAACTCTGACATGGAAAAGGACCTAGGAATTTTAGTGAACAGCAAACTAAGCTGCAGAAAACAGTGTCACTAGTCAGACCACACATGGAGTACTGTGTACAGATCTGGGCTCCTGTGAACAAGTCAGACATAGCAGAGCTGGAGAGGGTTCAGAGGAGGGCAACTAAAGTAATAACTGGAATGGGTGGACTACAGTACCCAGAAAGATTATCAAAATTAGGGTTATTCACTTTAGAAAAAAGACGACTGAGGGGAGATCTAATAACTATGTATAAATATATCAGAGGTCAGTACAGAGATCTCTCCCATCATCTATTTATCCCCAGGACTGTGACTGTGACGAGGGGACATCCTCTGCGTCTGGAGGGAAGAAGGTTTGTACATAAACATAGAAGAGGATTCTTTATGGTAAGAGCAGTAAGACTATGGAACTCTCTGCCTGAGGAGGTGGTGATGGTAAGTTCACTAAAAGAGTTCCAAGAGGGGCCTGGATGTATTTCTGGAGGGTAATAATATTATAGATTATAGTTACTAGAGATGGGTCGTTGATCCAGGGAGTTATTCTGATTGGAGTCGGGAAGGATTTTTTTTTCCCTAAAGTGGGGAAAATTGGCTTCTACCTCACAAGGGTTTTTTTTGCCTTCCTCTGGATCAACTTGTAGGAAAACAGGCCGAACTGGATGGACAGATGTCTTTTTTTCGGCCTTATAAACTGTTACTAAACTGTAACTACTAGGGTCACGTAACATATTTTTATCAGGGGTCAGACCCTCCCCATCTGATATTGAAGACCTATCTTGAGGCTAGACCATTAATATTAATATCTTGTACAACCCCTTTAAATAAAGTTGCACACTTTGCAGGCACTCAGTCCATGTGCTGTCCTATTCTGTTATAGGGACATCATGGTATTTATTTTACAATGGTCCCTCAAATGCATGTTTACAAGGAGCACTTAACAACACAGAAAATAACAAAATGGCTGCCGGTTACTGGGCTGTAGCATTGTTCACTTCTCTTGGAGGATGTTTTGATACCATTCTTTATTCATAGCAGCCTTCTTAGGCCATATTCACACATCAGTGTTTTAGTCAGTGATTTTGAGCCAAAAGCAGGATTGAGATACAAGGGAAAGATCTGCTCCTGTTCTTTGTTTAGACCGGCACCTGGTTTTGGCTCACAATTACTGATGGATATCACTGACCGAACACTGACTGTGTGAGTAAAACCTCATTCACGCATCAGTGATTGTGAGCCAAAACAAGGATTGGAGCCTTCAGACATAAGGTATAAGGGAAAGATCTGCACCAATCACTGACCAAAACACTGACATGTGAATGAGGCATCAAGCCTAGGCAAAATTGTACTGTTATTACACAGGACTAATGTTAGCTCTCACCTTTTCTTCTCCAGACAATCATTTTTCCAGATGTCCCAAACAGTTTGAAGGGGGTTTCATCAGATAAAATAACTTTATCCGAGGCTTCTGCAGTCCAATCCCCGTACTTCCTGCAGAATGTCACTGTCCTTGAGGTTTTTCTTGGAGAGAAGCTTCTTTGCTTCACTTCTTTACACTAGGCCGTTCTCCAAAAGCCTTCAGCTGACAGCGCGTGCAGATGCACTCACATGTCTGCTACTATTCCTGTCCTGGTGGAGACCCCATCCTGTAGCTGAATCCTCTTTAGGAGATTGTCCTGGCACTTGCGCTGGCCTTTCTTGGGTACCCTAAAGTCTGCTTCACAGTAACCGAACCTTCCTCCTTGCCGATCGGCAATGTCCTTGCCTGTGAAGCCCTTTTGATGCAAAGCAATGACTGCATGTGTTCCTTGGAGGTAACCATGGTTAAAGGGTTGCCATTATTAAGGTGAGATGAGACACAGTCCTGACCAGAAAACAGCTGAGTGCTCGCTATTTCAGTAGCTCCCATGAGTAGGGATGAGCGAATAGACTTCGGATGAAACAAACAAAGTCGATTTGCATAAAACTTTGTTTCAATACTCTTCAGTATTAGAATGTATTGACTCAGTTATTACTTTCCAAAGTCTATTCGCTCATCCCTACCCATGAGCGGGTGTATGAGCGGTTTCTGTAGCTCTCATGCACTGCAATTGGAGCTACTAAAACAAGCAACATAGCGCTCTGCTGTTTCCCAGTCGGAACGGTCTCATCTCGCCTTAGTAACGGCAAGATGAGACAACCCTTTTAACAAATACAATTGGGGTCATTTACTAAGACCGGCATTTTACATGGAAAAAAGTGGCAAAATGGGTCTTGCGACTATTTTTACCCTAAAAACAGGCATAAAAGTGATGGGAAATGACCTCCAATGATTTCAATCACCCCCTCCCCTTTTTAAAACAACTAGTTTGCTCTTCTAATTCAGTCAGCACGACAGAATATCAGCTGCCTTATCCTCGTTAACACTTGCTCATGACATCACTGAAATGGTATTAGCAGGTCATTTTGTGGTACGGCTGAAAGGCAATGGAATTTGGGGTTTTTGTGATAAAGGGACATCTTACTGTAGGAACTGGTGGCATATCACTAGGATATGAAACAGTGGGCCCCAGAGATCTCTCAGAATCCTACTTCCCCATTGACTTATATTGGAAAATGAAATGCTGCGGTTCCTAAGCACATCACGACCGCGTCATGTCGTACCCTAAATCTCCTCCACTAAACTGGTGCAGCTCTGCATGAGTCCCATAGAATCGGTCACAATGCCCATTTTCATGGCATATTCACTCGTAGGTGCTAAATGTCAGATTGTGGGGGTTTAGATAATGGAGTTTTCCCCAAGTCCCCAATGAATGAAGCATTAGTGTGCATGTCAGTCCCCTGTGCCATTCACTTCTATAGGACTGACAGACTATGCTCAGTGTAAGATGTGAATGGAGTGGGACTGACGTGCACCATGGTTCTGTTCAAAGAGGAGAATCTGGGGCCCTCCTTTCTCAGGACCACCAGCAATCCAACATTTATTCACCTATACTTTTAGTGGGACACCTTTAGCCCATTAGTGACAGCACATATGTCTTTGACACTGCACTTTTAGCCTTTAAAAAAAACCTTATCTGAAATGCTTAACCCCCTTAATGCCACAGTCAATAGCTACTGTAGCATCCAAGTGGTTTCATTGGGAGTGGGCTCTGTCACCCACTGATACCTCCGCGATCAAACCTTAAAGACCTGTCACCTCTCAGTTTTAGTAATAACATATTCCCCATGTTACAATTCTGGAGCATCTATTATCACTATGTTGTGCTAGTCCTTTGTTATACCCACTAGAAATGTACAAATAAATTGCCAGCAGTGGGTGTGTGTACAATCAGTGCTGCTGGAGTCACTGTGCAGACACCCCCTCCCCCTCCACCCACAAACAGGTAACACCCATCTGTACCTTAACTGCAAGTTGCTGGCTATTAATTCATAACTTCTAGTTGAAATAAAGGGGCATCACAACATAGAGCCATAAGAATAGATGTTCCAGAATTGTTATTACATGGGGAATGCAAGCAGTTCCTGCAACAGACATATCTGGGCAGGCCACAGGACTCCTTTAATACGCTGTACTACATAAGTAAAGAATCACATGTCAAAGTCCTGCCTAATGAAAACTACAAGTTGTCCCGCAAAATCAAGCCCTCACACAGCTTCCTCGAAAGAATAAAGTTATGGGTCTTGGGATGAGTTAAAGGGGTATTCCCATCTGACAAATGTAGTTTGTATAGTTAGATATAGCCATACCAATATTATTACTAATAGAATGTATTTATATAAAATGTACCATTTAGAAGATTTGCCTATTTGTATATCCATTGTCCCACACACATCAGTCAGACCGTTGCCCCTGGTTACGACCACCACAGCCATGTAGTAGTGGTGGCCGGCTTGCTCTTGTTCAAACCTGCTCTGAGGTAACTGCTGTATTGTGAACACACATTACATGAGCATGCGGAGACACATCTTAGGGTTGTAGCATTTTTGTCTGCGCTTCCAAAATGCAGAGAAATGGATCCTGTTCCAAGATCAATTCATCTCTAAGGAGCAGGATCCGTTTATAAAGTCTGCGTTTTGGACTTGTAGCGTCCAAAACGCAGATGTGAAAGTACCCTGGTCGTAACTAGGGGCAACGGTCTGACTGATGTGTGTGGGACAATGGATATACAAATGGGCAAATCTTCTAAATGGTACATTTTATATAAATATATTCTATTAGTAATAATATTGGTATGGCTATATCTAACTATACAAACTACATTTGTGAGATGGGAATACCCCTTTAATGCAACCCCCCTGCGTTTAAAAAAAAAAAAGTTATTGTGCAAAATATAGAAGGCTGTGTTTACATCAGGTTCTTGTCATGTGTTATACATTGAATGGATGACTGAGGGATGCCATACAACACCATAGGGTTCCATTGTAAAAAAGTTTTTTTTTTAATATATAAATTTTGGCTGGACTCGGCCTTTGTAACGTACTATGCATTCTCTTCCCAAGGTAAATGTGGGACAAAACTATGATGTGAATTCTATATTTGATATCACTAATTACACTGACCCAGAAAATAGTTCACATTATTTATGCTGCAAAGTGAACATTGCAACATGTAAAACAAGACAATGGCAGTATTGCTATTTTCAATTCCCAGAAAGTTTCAAAAAAGTTAGTCATTGTGTGCCTTATAATTTGCCATTAAAAACTACAACTTGTCCACAAAAACAAGTCCTCTTACGACTACACTGGCAATCGATTATTGCTCCTGGATTCAGACGAAAAAAAAAATTCCTGTCACTAAGGTGTCAAGTATGAAATGACATTTTTAGTGCTTAGGAGAATGAAAACATCCTGAAGATCTCACATGAAAAGTTGTGTATTTGGATATGGTGTCATTGCCAATTTTGGTTTTCCTTGGACAGATCACGTTCACGCCATTTAGAAAGGTAAATAATGAAATGTTTTACTAAGCTGCCAGGCAATTTATTCACAAGTTGGCCTTCAAAATATTCACAATATTACAGATTTTCCTTCTAATCACCATTCTCATCCTCTATAGCAACATCCACATTTGTTTCATGCCAGATAAAGCAGCAGAAGCTTGCCAGGTACATCGTATTGTGCTCCCAGCTGGAGGAGCGCTGTTCAACAGTATGCTGGCATTAGTAACACGCCCCATTTGGTTTGAAAATTGCATCTTTTAGGTGGGTCTTCAATTTTTAAAATGAACAAAAGATGCCCATATGAATGCTCTAGCCACTGGAATTTTGCTTTGGGATCATTTTCTTAATGAATCCTGCTGTCTCATCTCACTGCTGTACTGCAGTGCTATGGGCTGAATTGTTCCATTTAGAGACCATTTTCTCATTCAGGTAATGAGCAATGTGACTTGTACATCGTCCAGCCAATTATCCAGTGCTGCTGTAAAGCTCTTACAGATACTAAAAGGCTGGATGCCAGAATATCACCTACAGTCCAGTATATCCATGTTACCAGACCCAGGGGGAAAGATTTACCATCTTCAGCTGTAAGGATGCTTCCACACTTAGGGCTCATGCACACAAGAGCATTTGTCTGCATCAGATCCGCATTTTTGTGGGTCAGAACAGACCCATTCCCTACAATGGGACTGCAAAAGATGTGGACAGCACACCCAAACCCCCTGCCAAAATACCGTAAATAAAATTTAGAACATGTCCTATTCTTGTCTGTTTGACAGACAAGGATAGGACAGTTCTATAGAGGCCAGGACTAGGGATGAGTGAATTTCATATTTTGAAGTTAGCTTTCAGTTTGGGTTGTGGTAAAAGCTGAATTGTGTTATGGATTCCATTACCACGGACCATAACACAATTCCATGACAGAATGCCTTTAGAGGCATTCCATCACAATAGAAGTCTATGGCCAGCACAACTGAGCCATCTGGTTTGTTATGCTGGAGTCCTCCATTGTGAGACTTCAGGCAGCTGTATGAACCGGTCCACACCCGTTCTACAATTTTGCTTAACAGGTTCAGACCTGTTCATTGCAATGGGGCCACAAAAGATGCAGACAGTGCACCAGCCAGTATCTGTTTATCAGGTAGGTATAGGCACACTTGCATAGGCCTAGTCATGCATGTCTGTCTTAACCTGCTGTGAAGCCAATAAAAGACCACGACTGATACTGGGGAGTTCCACAATTAGTTTTTCTATTTGTAATTCATATCTTTTGGATGAACCTAACCACATTCACTGTTTTTCAGTAGTGTATGTGACACCAAAGCATTCGCAAACCACACGTTTGTAAGCTATATTCTCAGGCCAACGAAAGGCAAGCATGTTAGTGTCTGGTAGCAATAAAAATACTTGACAAAAATCACAGAAAAAGGATAAAAAACTAAAGCATGCTGCATGATATGAAAAATATGCAGATTTACCACCCTAATCAAGGCAGCCTGTTTGATAGGAAGGGCAAAAGTGCACAAGAATGCGAGTCTGCTCTCCTTAACAGATGCCCAGGACCTGCCTAATACCACCTTGGCGCTGGTAGGCAGCAGATGCATTTTGATCAAAATATATTGGCTGAAAGTCTCAGATTTTATTATATCAGAATGAGGGCTTAGTCCATATATAATGCTTGCATCTATTGTGTTAGTGCATTATTTGTTTTTTTTTATTTAATACTTAGACTGGAGGAAAATGTCTGTATGTGGGTAAGTAACTGGCTCAGTGATAGAAAACAGAGGGTGGTTATTAACGGCACATACTTCGATTGGGTCACTGTCACTAGTGGGGTACCACAGGGGTCAGTACTGGGCCCTATTCTCTTCAATATATTAATGATCTGGTAGAAGGCTTGCACAGTAAAATATTTTTTGCAGATGACACTAAACTGTGTAAAGTAATTAACACAGAAGAGGACAGTACACTGCTACAGATGGATCTGGATAGACTGGAGGCTTGGGCAGAGAAGTGGCAGATGAGGTTTAACACTGACAAATGTAAGGTTATGCATATGGGAAGGAATAATACAAGTCACCAGTACATACTAAAATGGATAGTAAAACACTGGGTAACTGACATGGAAACTAAGATCTAGAAACCAGTGTGAGGCAGCTGCTGCCAAGGCCAATAAGATAATGGGTTGCATCAAAAGGCATAGATGCCTGTGATGAGAACATAGTCCTGCCACTTTACAAATCACTAGTCAGACCACACATGGAGTACTTTGTACAGTTCTGGGCTCCTGTGAACAAGGCAGACAGAGCTGGAGAGGGTTCAGAGGAGGGCAACTAAAGTAATAACGGGAATGGGTGGACTACAGTACCCAGAAAGATTATCAAAATTAGGGTTATTCACTTTAGAAAAAAAGACAACTGAGGGGAGATCTAATAACTATGTATAAATATATCAGAGGTCAGTACAGATCTCTCCCATGATCTATTTATCCCCAGGACTGTGACTGTGACGAGGGGACATCCTCTGCGTCTGGAGGAAAGAAGGTTTGTACACAAACATAGAAGAGGATTCTTTACGGTAAGAGCAGTGAGACTATGGAACTCTCTGCCTGAGGAGGTGGTGATGGTAAGTTCACTAAAAGAGTTCAAGAGGGGCCTGGATGTATTTCTGGAGTGTAATATTACAGGTGTAAGTAACTAGATTTCTGGAGAAGGGACATTGATCCAGGTAGTTATTCCTGAGTTTTTCCCCCCCTAAAATGAGGAAAATTGGCTTCTACCTCACAGGGTTTTTTTTGCCTTCCTCTGGATCAACTTGCAGGATAACAGGACAAACTGGATGTCTTTTCAGCCTTATAAACTATGTTACAAGGTATTTATATGAACCTTCATGAGCCCAACACATGAATAAGTCCTGTAAGCCACCAGGACTAACATTCCTCACAGTAATAAACAATTCTCAGTCAATTTACAAGGAGAAGTTTGTGAAGATTTTATTCACTGTACATTGCACCATTTGGGCAAGATGACAGATACAAAAGGTGCAGTAAAATGAAGTCCAGCACTAAACACAGGTGACAAACACCTGTCCCGGTTCTGCAGCTGTGCAGGGTGTTTAATACAACCAGCATTAAACGGGTTAAAAAAGTTTGTTCCAAAGTCACTCTAAGGAGACTTCCTAAATTGAAGGTTAAAAATGAGGTAAAACTGTCTGGCCATTGAACTAGTGCAAACTTCATTTCTTCCCCAGTGCTTTGTCCAGGTTGTTCTTGATCGTGTCCAGGAAGTCTGTCGTGTTCACATAATGCTCATTGAGTTTGACGCTGAAGGAAAAACAAAGGAACTACAATGAAATGGGAGCTCAACTTGAATGTCTGGACAACATTCCAATTGTTGAATTAACACTTACTTGCTTAAGCCATGAATACAACCAGCCAGGTCCTTTGTCATTACACCACTCTCCACAGTCTCAACGCAAACCTTCTCCAGTTTCAAGGAAAAGCTGTAAGAAAGGAATATTCAGCTTAAATACTGCAATGAGGCAGAAGGACAAACTGCAATAAGATGCGAGCACGAGTTTAGATTCAAGGCAGTTTCACAGCTTTGCTCTCCTGATGACTACTACTGCAGACATTTTCAAGAAATATCACATTTCTATCTGGTGCGGTAAATGAATGTAAAACAAATGGTTAATATACTCTGGGTTTCAATTTCTCACCATTTGGGTACTGCCACATTTCTTTTTTAAACTTTAACACCAGAGTAAGACTATGGTTTACTTTGGTTGCCTACATTTTTTTTTTTTTTTTTTTTTTTTATTACACAGCGGTGCAGATTTATCATTTAAGAAGGTCACTTTTGTGGAATAAAAAAAAAAAAAAAAGTCACAACTTTATAAAAGCCACCTGTGCAAAACTCTGAGCAAGTGCCGTTTCTCCTCTAGCCTCACCCTATTCCTGGGAACGGGGTGTGGCAAGGGCATGGCCAGCAGGCCCATCACATTTACTGTTTAAGCCAGTGGTTAAGACACCAGTAGAGACGCATGGACTGCTGGATGCTGCGCCTAATGATAAAGCATGCACCTCATTATAAAATTAGGTGCAGCCACCAGCGTAAGCTAAATCGGCATCTGACTGCCAGTGTTTTCTTGTACAAAAAAAAAAAAAAAAAAAAAAAAAAGCAGTATGCAGGTCATCAGTATAAGCAAGCTGCACAACCCCTTTAAGTTATGGCGTAACCTGAGGATGGGCAATCACTAGCAGTTTGGCAGGGGGTGCCAATCAGCTGTTCTGTGGGGGCAGCACTAATGGCAAGCTCCCCCACAACAACGTTGACCAACAGATTGGTGGGGGGTGAGGAACTACTGATTGCCTATGCCAACGCTTAACAGATGATCAATCCCTTTAACTAGAATGCAGCAACTCTACTATGCTCCTTTACCAAGATCCCAATGTGTCTTGTGCTACAATGAAACTGAGAAATACATTGTGCATCCTAAAAATCTGCCACTCAGCTGTAACTGGCTGCAGAAGTAGCCTCCCCCACGGCTATGTGCATCATAAAATTATCTCAACAGTATCATTCAGTGATGAGTCCTCTGCCTAGAATACCCCTTTAAGCATCACCCAGTCATTTGAAAATGAAAAGATCAGAAGGCAACAGCACTATGTTCCTGTAAGAGGTCTGCAACACTATCGCCAGGATTTCGCTCCTGAAACTTCACCTGGCAATTTCATCTCCGGTTTTTAATTGGGGTGTTCTGACTGTTGTACACGTCCATGATAAGAAAAGAACCAAAAGGCAGGAAAAGCATTAAGCCACCAAAAGTCACAGAAGTAAAGGGTTCAAAGAGCCCTCAGTGATGGCCTGTATACCCCAAATGTCTGCTAGCCTCAGCAGTACCTTACATAAGAGGCCAAAAATCAACTAAGTAGTTGTGCTCTCTGGATCAGCACCTCATCTACAGTAACCTGGTAGCTGTAACTAACTGGTAGCTGTTACTTACTCTATCAGATCCTGGTTTCCATCCAGCTTTCCTCTGTGTTCCAAACCCCGGGTCCATGCAAAGATGCTAGCAATGGGATTTGTACTTGTGGGACGACCCTGTGTAGAAAGGGAAAAAAAAAAAAAAAAAAAAAGAAAGGTTTTCAGCAACAAGTATAACTTGTATACGTGTTTCTAACCTCCAATATCATTTGTATTTAAAGGGTTTCTACAGTTTTTAAAAACGGATGATCTATCCTCTGATCGGTGGCAGTCCGACACCTGGGGCCCTGCCAATCAGCTGTTTGAGAAAGCAGCGGTGCTCCAGGAGTATCAATGGCCGGGGCTAAGCTCCATTCATGTGAACAGAGCTTAGCCCCGCCCAGTGATACTAGTCATGACGTCACTGGGCCTGCGGTAAACAGTGAGAAGGCCGCAGCGCTCCTGGAGCGCCGCTGCCTTCTCAAGCAGCTGATTGGCGGGGGTCCTGGGTGTCGGACCACTGCCGATCAGATGCTGATGATCTATCCAGAGGATAGATCAGTTTTAAAAAAAAAAACTGCAGAACCCCTTTAAACTATTACAATTGCAAGCTTCGCCAGCTAATAAAGGGATTCTCAGATACATTATGGAATCCAGAATTAAAGGAGTCCTCTCCCTGTCAGGGATAATTATTAGAGATGAGCGAACGTGCTCTTAACGAGCACTGTAGCGCTCAGCTCCCCTGTGCTCGCATGGACGCAGGCATTCGGATCCGTCCTCCTCACCCGACGGATCCGGATGCCTGCGTCCATGCAAGCGCAGGGGAGCTGAGCGCTACAGTGCTCGTTATGAGCACGTTCGCTCATCTCTAATAATTATGCTTAGAGAACAGTTAAACTCTGGAGGGCAGTAAGTTTCATGTGCTGCCAGAAGTTAAAGGTATTGAAGGTCACCTTCTGATGTTCCCGGTAATGACGTGTAACCGTTCCATGAGCAGCTTCTGCCTCAATGGTTTTTCCATCAGGGCACACCAGGACAGATGTCATTAATCCGAGGGAACCAAATCCTGAAAGATAAACCAATCATTCAGTTCCATACAGTGAACCATAATTAAACTTTCCAATAGACACATGCATCAGCCCAGCTGTTAATGTCCAGGTACTGTGTAGGAACCATTAACAGCACCATAGAGTGTATTGTAAATATATTGCTCCCCTCCCAGCACGATTTTTTTAAATTCATTTCTGTGCAATATTCAGGACCATGATGATAAAGTACCTGCCTTTATCATCATGGTCTCCTGTCAGTCTGACATCACTGCAGTGATAACGTGCTGTACCAACATGTGACTGCTGCAGCCAATCTTGGAATCGAACCAGAGTTCGGGAAATGCATTTTTTACAGTAAAAGTGTATGAAATTATGCGAAGTCTCGCTCATGTAAGCCAATACATTCTAATACTATATGGAGCGCTCGCTCTGTACAGTATTCAAGAAGTATTATGCAAATCACCTTCGCATGTTTCATCCAAATTCAATTCGCTCATCCCTAGCCATAACCATCAATAGAGGTTACTATCAGACTGAGCCAGAATCAGGGTTAGTTTAAGACGACCAGCCTACCTTGAGCAAGGATATCAGACTGGACATCTCCATCATAGTTCTTGCAAGCCCAGACAAAGCCTCCAGAAGACTTGAGTACCTGAGCTACCATGTCATCAATCAGCCTGTGCTCATACCAGATCTTCAGTTTATCAAACTGTGGTTTGTAATGCCTAAAAGGAAAACAGTGCTGTTAAAATACAGTGGATATACTGTGTGCCTTAGATCAACCAAATTCTTATCACCCTCAGCATAAAGGCTTTGGACACCTGTGCGGGCAATCTCATTTTACTAACAGTGGGCTAAGATATTTGTCTTCATTAAAAGTGTTTAAACTGTTCTTCTACAGCTTTCATTTCACATGCTGTTGGACTAGCTCAAAACACACTTAAGCCAAGACTATGGCTTAAATGAGCATTTGAGATGTCAGGAGTTCAGAGAAGGGCTACAGATTGAACAGTCAGGGCAGCTCCAACACATTCAGTGTAAGGGCTCATGCACATGACAGTTGTGCGGCCGTTCCATACATTGGAGACCAAAATCCCCAATGCACGGGCAACACTTGCGTGCGGCGGCCAGGATGGATCGAGAGCCATTCAACTTGAATGGGTCTGATCTGTCTGTACCAGAAAAAAAAAAAACAACAAAACACATGTTCTATTCTTTGCAGTGCAGAGGCACGGACAAAAACTCCGTAGTGCTTCCAATCTGTGCCTCTGTTCCGCACCTCTGGAATTCCGGACCCATTCAAGTGAATGGGTCCGTGATGCTGAGTGCACACGGCCTGTGCCCGTGTATTACGGACCCGTCGTGTGCATGAGCCCTAAAACAGAGCCTGCTAGTCTTCAAATGCTATTAAAGTGAAAGCTGTTGAAAATGTTTACTACAGTTAAGCTGCTACTTGTTAGGTCTGTTTCAGGAAGATGCTCTCATTTTTGAATTGGGAACAGCCGAGGGGTAGGGTTTAACATGTGTCTCTAGAACTAATGACAATCTTCCAGCATAGCCCAGTGACTAAGGGACCCAGTCTATTACTGGCTGTGTTTTTGTCCAGTAAGTCCTAGCACTCATGCCAGATATAGGCCGGGTCCCATTATAGTCAGTCAATAAGCCTTGAGGTGCTCCAGCAAACTGGCAGGCTGTTCTTCTACAGGAACAGCCTGCCAGAAGAGTTTAACATTAGTGTGCAACCAGTGCAAGGTGAGTAAAGATTCTTACCCCACTACTACCCAGATGTCAGTTAAAGTGAGGCCCTTGGAATACTCCTTTAATGTTCCTTTATCTTTTAAAAGCTGTTATTGAACAGTTTTCAATAATCACAGGAAAAAAAAAAAAAAGGTTCTCAAACCAGATTAAATACACTTCAGCAACATTTTTGGTATGTCAGAGACCTACCAAGTGACTTGATTGAGTGCCCAGACCCCTGCCATTTGCTAAAACAAGGAGCCAGATGCACTCAGCTGAACGCTCTCCTCATTGCCAAATACTGAACCAAAGAAGGGCTAATGGTCAATTGAAGCAGGCTTCAATTCAGTTTTCAGCAGCGAGAAGAGACCGCACTGAGCTGAGCACCTCCTGATCCACATTTTAGCAATAGACAGGTCTCAGCACTCAAATGTCGCCATCAAACAAATATTTTGCTAAAATGTGGGTATTCTTTGATGTTCAGTTTGTACAGAAACCCATTTTTCTTCATAAAACATTTAGGTTTGGAAAACGCCAACCACGAGCTGAAAAACAACAACTGTTACAGAAGCTAAAAAGTAACCAATAAAGTTTCAGCTGCTTAGTGTGAGATGCATTTAACGTTTCACACTCCTTATATACATACTTATCAAAGATTTCCTGGAAGATGTCCTTGAATCTGCCATCATAAGCCTTCAATATGGTGTTCTTTGTGCTCATGTACAGAGGCCATTTCTTCTGAATTGCGTACTGGAAGCAGCTGTGTGCAAAGCCAGAGATGGACTGCAGACAAAGCATAAAGACTAAGATTAATGCAAAGAGAAAGGGCTTTTTTTTACTATTGATTACTTGTGTTATTAATTGGTAATTTATTCTTAGTTGCCAAAAAAAAAAAAAAAACCTTAAGCGATCAAAAAGCTTAAAATGTACCCCAAAGCTACAAGTCGACCCATGAAAATCAAGCCCTCTCAACTCCATAGAAAGAAAAACAAGTTATGGGTCTTGGGAAGCAGAAATGCAAAAAAAATTTCTTCCTTTTAAAAAGGGGTTCTATTGAGCAAAAAGTAGTATAAGAAAAAAAAAAAAAAATATATATATATATATATATATATATATATATATATATATATATATATATATATATATATATATATATATATATATATATATATATATATATATATATATATATATATATATATATTTGATATCGCTGTAATCGTACTGACCGAGAATAAAGATTATGTTCTTCATACAGAAAAATGAACACCGCCAAATTTAAAACAAACTCAGTGGCAGTATTAATACCCCCTCTCCCTCCCAGAAAGTTAATAAAAGTTAGTCAGAAAGTTGTGTACCCAAAATGACACCATTAAAACACTACAACTTAAAAAAACAAGCCCTCATACAGCTACATTTAAAAAAGTTATAGCTCTTGGAAGCAGATGATGAAAAGGAAAAAGTGCTTAGCCAGTAAGGCTCACAACAGGCTGGTCACCAAGGCCTCTTTCACACAGGTCAGATTTCCATGCAGGTGCAGTGTGTGATGTGAACGCATTGCACCCGCACTGAATCCTGACCCATTCATTTCAATGGGGCTTTTCACATGGGTGAATTTTTTCACGCATCAGTTTGCCATTGCGTGAAAATTGCAGCATGTTCTATATTCTGCGTTTTTCACGCAGCCCTGGTCCCATTGAAGTGAATGGGGCTGCGTGAATAACACATTGCATCCGCAAGCAAGTGCGGTTGCAATGCGTGATTCACTTATGGTTGCTAAGAGATGTTGTTTCTAAACATTCAGTTTTTTATCACGCGCGTGAAAGACATTAAAACGCTGCGCACCCGCATGGAATAAGCTGAACGAACGTACGCAATTGCAGTCAAAACTGACTGCGATTGCGTGCGGATTTTCCGGAACGCATCCGGACTGAATCCGTGACGCCCATGTGAAAGAGGCCTAAAGGGTTAAAGACTTCAAAAACCTTAAAGAACTCCAGCAAAAATTTTTAATTCTCTGACCTGTTAGAAAGGTGCATGATATAATCTGTAGTGAATGTCATTTTCTTATCAGTTACTGTTTCTGTGAGTAAAAACCTCTCTTCTTATTGTAGCTGGGTCATGTGACCAACTCCCTGACCTCCAACTGACCCAGGACAGAAAGCCAGTAACTGCTCTATTCATTCCTATGGGAGCCTCACTTTCAGTCTCATAGGAATACAAAGAGAATTAGACTTCCTGTCCACACACAAGTCTATGTGTGAGTTGGTGGGTCTAATTGCTGGTCACATGACAGATAAGAAACTTCAGGATGATGTAAATCAAAAATTCAGACACTGGTAAGAAAATGACATTCACTACAGATTACATCATGTACATTTCTAGCAGGACATGGAATAAAATTTTTGTCGGGAGTTCTTCTTTAACACTCATAGGGAGTCGCTGTCAACAGGTGGCAGTGGTGAGATGGATAGGTCATTAATATCAGATCTGTGGACATCTGACAACCAGTGCTGCTTTCTCTTTAAAAAGCTGATCAGCAGGGGTGTCGGACCCCCACCGATCTGATATTGATGACCTGCCCTGAGAATAGGTTATCAATAGTAAAAAGCAGACAACCTCTAATACAAAGTTATCCTAGTCAAAATTGAGATTTTAGATTAAAATGTTAAGTTGTATCTGGTGCCATATTTAAGACAAATAAAAATTTCAGGGAGATTAGGGGTTGATTTACCAATCCTAAAAAAAAGGGGGAACCTAGACAGTCTAGTCCTGCACCAGAGGCTGAATGATAAATGTGCTGCAGACATTCATCTAACTACCAACTATTGGCTGGCTTACTTCGAGACAGAATTTGAAGAGAACAACACTCCAAAGAGAATACGTTTTGATGAAGTTAAAGTCTTATTACAAGTCCAGTGTCACAAAGAACAGTAAAGCGGCTATGTTTCGGGCAGGGATGCCATCTATCAAGCGGAGGTGCAGAAACAGAATTTTATGCCAGAATTAGGATGCAACTTCGGCACTTCCCTAACAAGTCCCACTCCTTTTTAAGTTAACCTGGGCCTAATATTTAGCTTTCCTAACATGGTATTAAGGCACTAGATGGCAAACTATACCCAAAGGACATCAATAGTGTGTGGTACAGATGTAGTGTTCTTTACAGCAACTTCAATACCCTATGACTTTTAAAGCAATTTTTGGGGGCGGGGGAGGGAGACACAGCTGTCCCTCTAGATGCCATATGGATGTCAACTACCCCAACCCAAAGTAAGTGACAACAAAACCCAGATTTACTAAGCCTGTAAATGGTGGAAGTTTAGACAGACTGTCTAGACCTGCACCACACAGGGGCTCAGACTGGATAATGTGGGCTAAAACGTTCTTTAATATGAATCCGATATTGATACAGTAATGGAGATCACCAGTATAAAAATGGCTGAATGGGGTTATAAAGTTGATAATTTTTACTCCTACTATAAACTATAGTAAAAATACACAACCTTAATGTGCAAAAAAAAAAAAGTCATCCGTACCTCATCAGTGTTGTACATTCCCATGCCAACACCTCCTGCAGGAAAGTCAAACACTTCCCATTCCTTAGCCGCTGAGCCGTCCGCTGGATTGAACACCATCTTAAATTTTCCAGCTTTATCAACAACAAAGTCTGTGGCCTTGTACTAAAAGAAAAAAAAAAAAAAGGGAAAAAGGGAAACTGTCACGGAAAAGACCAACGCCAACGATAAGAAGCCACGATCCAAGGTAATGATCTTACCTGATCACCATGTGCGTGTCTACCAATGGTGATAGGCTGTGTCCATCCAGGAACCAGGCGTGGAATGTTCTTGCAAATAATTGGCTCACGGAAGACTGTTCCGCCCAAAATGTTCCTGATTGTTCCATTGGGACTCTTCCACATCTTCTTCAGCTTGAACTCTAGCGTTTAAAAACATTAACACACATCAATACCAGTGCCATTTTACCCAAAACACTTCGCCACAAGATTCCACAAGAAACAATTCTGGAACATCTTTTATAAAGTTGTGTTTTGCTGCCCCCCCCCCCCAGAAATTTCTGAATAAAACTGAAAATGGGTTACCATTCATATTTTAAAGTGGCATGCCTGTACACTGTCATGTTTATGCATACCATGGTTGGCAGTCTATGCCTTAGGCCTGCTCTCAGTTTCACACATACTGAGATATGGGAAAGACACAGGGAATGTGTCATCAGAAAATGGCCAATGCTTTAAATCACGATTATATGGTAAACAGCGTTTTCTTGAATTTGTTTTAAGTTTTCCAGGTCATCTAGATAAAATACCTAAAATCATACAGTTTGCATACAGGTCACTAGGCCTTCTATTATGTAGAGACTTCCTGTTTCAGTAGCCATCACATTATCACAGTAAGATTATAATGAAAGATAACATACAGATAACAGGATCCACCATTCACAATCTTATCAGCTCCCTTCTGACCTCTGCACAGGTGACCAAACATGACTAGAAAACTCTCCTATAGAAGTCAATGGTGACCCTCCTGTCCATTGTGTCTATGGCCGATGTGGCTGCTCAGGAAGTCTTGACATCTTAAGGTCCTTTTACACGGAAAGATAAATCGTATTAGCGATCGTAGATGAACGATCGAACGATGCAATGTAAATACCGTTTACACTGAAAGAAGTCGTTCACAATCTTCGTACTTTCGGTCGTTTTATAATCGTTATTACGATTGTTCCTTGCTCCTTGCCATAAGCATTACCATCTGCCAACGACTAAACGATTTTCGTTTAAACTGGAAGATTTTGCGAACGCTGAACGATTAATTTATTGTCGGGACAAAAGATGCGATCAACGAGAAGCGAACGAAATCTCGTTCGTCGTTAAATCGTTACCCGTGTTTATACGCAACAATAATCGTGCAAATCCGAACGTTTGAACGATTATTTGAACAATAATCGGCTCGTGTAAAAGGGCCTTTAGGCCCCTTTTTTACCTCTCGGCAGGGGTTGCCGTGCAGCTGGATCTGTGGCCCTCCCCCACTAAAGTGAACGGGGCCGAAGCGTAGTTCCGGCCCCACACGTGCACCTGCGGCAGCACGGATCCAGCGGGTGAACAGCCTGCCGTACTCTTTTGCCGCAGGTGTGAAAGGGGCCTTAGAATGACTAGCCAGTGCAAAAACTGCAGGGTTTTAGGAATATTTTTAAACAGATAGTTACTTGGAAATGAAAAAAAACAAACATTTAACATAGATCTGCTGCATTTAACAGTCTCATCCACATGCTGCAGAGAACGTGCACCAAATTATGCACATGACATACAAGGCGGATTTCAAAGAGGACCTTTCACCACTCCTGACATGCCTGTTTTAATAGCTTCATGCATTCCCCATGTAACAACATGTATGGAACATCTATTCTTATGTCTCTATGTTGTGCCATTCCTTTATTATTTGCACTAGAAGTTATAAATTAATTGCTATTTGTCTTCAGTAAGGGAACAGAGGGGAGGTAACAAGTTGGGGGGGTGTACCTGCACAGTCTGAACATGACAGCACTGATTGGATAGAGTCAGTCTGTGCAGGTACACACCCCCAACTGGTCTCCTCCCCTCTGTTCCTTTACTGAAGGCAAATAGCAATTCATTTATAACTTCTAGTGCAAATAATAAAGGAATGGCACAACATACAGACATAAGAATAGATGTTCTAGAATTGTTATTACATGGGGAATGCATGAAGATATTAAAACAGGCATGTCAGGAGTGGTGAAAGGTCCTCTTTAAATCTGCAGAATGTCCATTTATGTTGCTGAAACCTGCTGTGGATTTCAACCTTTGCAATGCAGAATGTGAAATCTGCTGCAAATCCACAGTGCATATTTCCACAACAAAATCCACACAACGATGTGGAGCTGCTGCAAGATTTCCTCCATGTGGCTGCACCCTCATAGCAGTGTTATCTACAGCCACAGCATATTCAGTTCATACATCTATGGATATACTGCTTGGTTATTTTCCCTGGTTAAAGACTTTTTAAAGCATCACTCATAGGGAGTCACTTCCAGCAGGTGGCAGTAGCGAGCTGGTTCTCTGGGAGATACCCATACGGATTGTTAGGAGCTCCAAAAGCAATCAGTCTGCCAATGCTAGACATGAAAGCATCAAAAAGTAGTGGTCTTCACAAGAAAACACGCAAGGAGATGAATACCTTCTACTCGACCCTCATCAGGAGTGATTGTGGCACACTTCACAGCAACACTATACTTCTGTGTGGCCAGAGCAGAGTCTATTGTGACCTGGTCGTTGGTTTGGTCACGGTATGGAAGGCCAAGATCGAAGTATTTCAGCTCAACATCAACATTAGACAGGATCAACTAAGAAAAAAAAAACAACAACATGTAAATTCAAGAAGAGATTCTGGATAGGACTAGGTCAGCTTAATTGCAGAATTGCTTAGACTGACATCAATGTCTACTAACAAGAGCCATCATAAAAGCACACAACTAGTCAAGATAGATTCGACAGGTGGATGGCAAAGGCTGGCACAGACTAAAGCATGGAATACGCAGCGTATCTCAGTCATAAATAGGCAGACTTATTTCCATTATCTTAAGCATAAAATTAGTAGATAAGGAAAAATGGGTAAGGCCTCTTTCACACGAGTAATACAGAATGAGTCAGGGTTTGGACACAGATGGACAGAACATGCTGCAGTTTTTCCTGAATGGACAGATTTTAAGTGAAAAATAATGCTCATGGCATATAGCCACTGAAATGAATGGGTCAGGGCCCAGTCTCAATGCTGTCCATTTGTAAAACGGAAAGCATCCAGACGGAAGACTTGCTCATGTAAATTTATCCTAGTTGAGCTTATTAGAAAAAAATTCTTCTCCTCTGATCCCTAACTTAGTCAGTGAGTAAAAGGATGCCTTCAGTAAGAGCAGCTGAAGACACAGAAGGACTGATGCTGTGAGAAGGAAGCAGCAGGGAGAGACACCTGACCAGTCAGCACGGCTGTATACTATGCCTGGCCTGCAGCTAAAGAGGACCCTTGGGAGAAGCAGTGATCCAACAGCAGCCAGCTGCTCAGCATTGTGCAGGAGCATCATACCTTTTCCTTGATAAACTCCCAGATGATGCGGGTCATCTCATCCCCATCCATCTCCACCACTGGGTTAGCCACCTTGATACGCTTGTCTGCATCTGCAAATTCAATGGAAAAATAAATGGGAGTAAGGAAACCGTTCACCAAGGCTGAAGCAGAATGGATGCTAACCAAGCATTTCTTCATTATGCAGCTTGTGATTGTCTAGAGCAAGCCAACGTAGTCAGTGCGAGCTGAGAATCTTCTGATATTCTTGGGCCAGTATTTTATTGCATTAAAGGGGTGTCCCCATCTCTGACCATGGGGGCATATTGCTAGGATCTCAAACAAACCCTAACACGAGCCCTGCAAAGTGGCGGCCAGCAATGCTTGGCCACTGATCCCATTTCTTTCTATAGGGCTGGAAAGAGCCAGCGCTTGGGTATTTTCGGTGGCCCCATAGACATTAATGGGGGGCAGCCACGCATGTGTAAATTAACCCTCCAGGACTTTGCTGGCACAGCTTACAACACAGGTGCAGGTCCCAGAGGTGAGAACTGTACCTATAAGACAATGGGGGCATATCCTAGTTATATGCCTCCATTGTCTGAGAAAAAAAATTTTTTGCACATGCTACATATGCTTAAATTATTAGTTTTTCATCTCAATAGCGGGGGAATATATATATTATATTAAATCCACACTGGCTCAGAGCAGACAGATCTCTAGACCAGTCAATTTGGTGCATTTTGCTCAGACACTTTATTAATCCAAAGTGCTCTGAACATCGGACTGCGCCAGAGGTTCACCTTCCAACAAGACAATGATCCCAAGAGAAGGCAGAACACAGGAGTGGCTTGCAGGTAACTGAATATGCTTGAGTGACCCAGCCAGAGCCTTGACTTGAACCCAAACACCTATGGAGAGATCTGAGAATGGCTTTCCAACAGTCTCCACCCAACCTGAGCGCTTGAGAGGATCTGCACATAATGGCAAAAAACCCAAATCCAGGGGTGCAAACCTTGTGGCATCATACTGCAGGAGGACAGCAGGCCCATCTCTGCCAAAGTCGCTTTGTGCCACTGCAGCCACAGCAGTGATGTGTCCTTAATTGGGACGTGAACCTGCAGGGATATAGGGACATGTCACCGCTGAGGTAAGTCACTGGCAGCGGTGATGTACATGACCCCATCCATGCAGGGAATGAAATGCAGTGGAAACTGCCTGGAAGCTACACAGCTGAAGAGCAGGGAGCAGGTAAAGTTACCTCACAGGTCCCACTGGGAGGGTTGAATTTAAAAGAAAATAAATTGTGGCATATACTTAAGACTGCTATACGACTTGGCGATCCTAATAAATGTGTTTTAGTTCCTCACGAGATCAGTTTGTTGTCAGTGAACACGATCTTCATGACTTCTAGGAGAAGAAAACCAGTGCTGCACCTGCAGAGAATACCGTCTACCACAGACATCCACCAAATGTAAGCACAGTTTAACCAGGATCTCATATGATCTATTATGGATATGTACATCAGAGGTAATTCCGACCTCATGACACCACTCTCCTCTAGTGCCTTTGTCTGATGGTCATTCAGAGAACTGTCCACCATATACTACATTCCCCTCCCCCCTTACATGGGAAGTGAGCAGTTGGCAGCATTTTCCAAAATTAGCAAAATGCTGGGTTGTCTCAGGAGCTGCTGCAATGACTCACTGATCATATTAAGGTGCTGATAAATATTGTGGCTTCAAGCACCCTAGCAGTTAAGAATCCTTAAAGGGGCTGTGTCACTTCAGCTATATTTACAATAAATGCTGATAAAAGACACTAATGTATTGTGATTGTCCATATTGTCTCCTTTACTGGTTGGATTCATTTTTCCATCACATTATACACTGCTCGTTTCCAGGGGTTACAGCCACCCTGCAATCCAGCAGTAGTGGCTGTGCTTGCACAATATTGGAAAAAAACACAGGCCTATGTGAGGTTCCACAGTCTCTGCCACCATAGAGGCCAGCACTTTTTCCCTATAGTGTGCAAGTATGGCCGGGTGGTTGTAACCATGGAAATGAGAAGTGTATAATGAGATGGGAAATGAATCCAGCCAGCAAAGGAGGCAATGTGGATAATACATTAGTAAGTGCTTTATATTACCTTCTACATGATAAATGCCACTTGCTGAAGTGACAACCTCTAACTGCAGAAATAATGAGTGGGACTAGGGTGCAATAGTCGTGAGAAGGAAAAAAAAACGGACAAAGTATAGACAAAAAAAAAAAAAAAAGTTAAGTCTTCTAAAGGACACCTACACAATGACTGCAAGACTAGGAAACAGATGACACTACCCTCAATGTGAAAACACATGTTGCAGGATCAGCAAACGTAATATAGATTGTGATCGGATCCAATGAGACGAAAGAACGACAGACATCTGGTTGTAATACAAAGAGCCTGACAGCCCTCCTAACATCAATTCGATTAAGTCGCCAATTGCAAGCCTCACGATTTTATTTTTTAGGAAAATCGCGAATTTGATTTTCCTAAAATGGCGCCCGGCCTATAAAATAAAAAAAAAATCTCTCACCTGTCCTGCGCCGCGGCTCCGGTGTCCGGCGCTCCTCTTCTTTTCCAGGGCTGCGCTGCACTGTCCTGACCGCGTACAGCGTCAGGACGTAGTGCGCACACTCTGACCTGACACTGCACACAGTCAGGTGACAGTGCAGCGCCGGGAAAAGAGGGGCGCCGGACGAGGAGCGGAGCCGCGGCACAGGACAGGTAAGGGATTTTTTTCTTTTTTTATTATGATGGTGGCTGCTCTTAGGTCTGATGGGGGCACAGTGGGCTGATCTGAGGTCTGATGGGGGCACAGTGGGCTTTTTATATTTTTTAAAAAAGTTTGTTTTGGCCATATCGCCCAGCTGTATAGTAAATTGATCTGCAGTTCAGACCTTCATTGCCAGGCCCAACTGATACCAAGCACTAAAGCCTCTTAAAAAGGTTTTCTGAGTATTTAATACTTATTACCAAGCCTCTCAAATAGATCATCAGTATCTGATCAGTGGCGGTCTGACACCCAACACCCCACCGCCTATCAGCTGTTAGAGGCTGTGGCACTTCCTGTGAGCTCGAAGTCCACCCTGTAGCTTCAGATGAGTGGGACAGACTTGCACCTAGGACATGTGAGATTATGATGCCACTGGCCTAGGAAGAGGCCTCAATCAGCTGATCTGCAGGGTTGTTGGGAGTCAGACCCCCAGTGATCAGATACTGATGACTTAGAGGATAGGTCGTTAACATTAAACATTAACCTCAATGAAGTAAGGATCCCAGATGGACGGCCACTATATACATTCCATATACACAGCTACTGTAGCAGTACGAGGTCCTTTCGGTTTGTCAGGAATTGCTCCAGGTGTTTTCTGGGATGTCCCGAGGTCATGGCCTATTAAATTCAATCTGACAGAAACCTGAAGCAGACCTTCTGACTTCAGCAGCAAATTGATATTTCATCCTGCCACAGATCCGACCGGTAAAATTATAGGAGTCAAAGAAAGTGATCATTAATGGATAGACTACCATCCCCATTGATGAAATGCTTGTTACTTGTCACATCTACACATGGGGAGGAAAGGGAGGGTAAAGTGGCTCTCTGCCAAGATTATTGCCACTGCCACCTCTATTAAACTGTGGTATTACGCAAGCATGTCGGATGCTATGGGCCGCCTCGTCACCCAGCAAGATCTGTACGTCTGCTCCTGCAACTCTTCTATACTGAAGTAGGTAGACCACATGCTTCATCTACCCCTCAAGTCAGCGACGCAGGCACATCCTCTAAAGATTACCATTCATTTCAATTAAATGCCAAGACTGAGAACTGCATCAAGGACCAGCGCTAAAGACATTGGTGACTTTGTAATAAAGATGTCCATCATTTGTCACCACACATGACCATGTATGAAAGATGGAGACTGGTTAACCATCTACGTGGACTACAGACTTCAGAAACACAAGACTTCAATAATCTAAAACCCAGTTACCCATTCCCCCTCTAAAAAGCATAAACTGGTAGAGATCCGGTCAGGTTGCTACGAACTAGCCCTAAAGAGGCCACACGAACTTTAGCTCTGTAGTATGACACTTAATCCGATCACATCAGAAGAGGACAATCTCGAAGAAATAGCTGACTTCAGCAGATTATTAAGTCTTGCAAGCAGCTGCAGCCCTTCAGAAGTGGCTCCTAGACCTGAAGCTCTTCACATTCACTCAGGTTTCTTCTGCTGCATTCTCCAGTTTGATGAAGATGTACTGATGTTATATAACTGTACATCAGTACTGTATAGCAGTGCAGGAGCTAGTCCAACCACATTCCTAGATTCAAGATCATGTAGGCCTCGTTTCTGACCTCAACCTTCACTTTCCCCTCAAGGACAAGCTGGAACTAGGCCTGTCCAGATTATGCTAAATGTAGGTTGCCAAAGCAAGCTCTTCCTGGAGAAAGTGTATAACAGGAGCCTGCGCAGTCATTTAGAAGTTTCTCACTCCTATGAAGCCAAGAACATTCAGCAATTGTCACTATTTACTAAAATTACTACTAATTTCACATTTGCCATGTCAGTCAGAAGCCTGGCTTACCGTTTGTTCCCACAGCACCGTATTTTCTGCACATTACAGAAAATGTCTGCAAAAATTGCTCCACAATCATAATGCGGACACGCATTATGGACAATAAAGGATTCCTCAGCAGGCCTAACTTGGCCAAGTGTTGTCCACCAGTGTACTACGGAGGCTGTCAGGACCCAAATCTTGGAGATCTCAAACTAATTAGGTTATTCAAAAGCTGACTAAATACTGGATTCAAGGACACAGCCATTAGGTCACTGAATTTTCTACCTAAGAAGCAGCAGCACTACCCATACAAGCCATGTAGTGGCACTACTCATTTAGGCCATGCATTTCTCTGCCGTTTGTATTGCCAGTTGCCACAGCAATGTCTGGTAGATTGTTAGGAACCTGCGAGACAACAAAGTTCCCATGGTGTCACAGCCAACTTGTTAATATTCTGAAGATACTGTAGAAAAACCCTCAGCCAACACTTTAGAGCTCCTACGCACCCACCTACACAAGTCTAGCCGTCAGACAACTTCAGCTTTGTTACCTCCATGACCTAGGAGCTCTGAATCCATCAAAGGCTGAAGTGCCAGCTAAAAGGCGTACAGTTTTCATAAAGCTGTATACATAAGATCTCAAGGACATCAGAACTGGGTCACCAAAACATGATTGTACCCTTCTAAAGCAATCCAACACTTGGAGTGGTGTTCCCTACCCAGCAGGCTTCCCATCCAATTCTGACAAATTACAGTAGCCAATCCAGCACTGCCACATAGCGAGTTGTCATGTCACATTGGTAAAGGTTATGGAAGCTAAAGGAAAGAAACTTAGCCTGCCTCAAAGTTCACAAACTCTGCACCAGGTTCCAAGTCACATGTTAGGATCTTTCATTTCCTAGGCACGCCGGTTTGACCAAATGATAATGTCTGCAGGTTCAGGCCACGTCTGCAATTCTCCTGCCCATGTCAGTCATCACGGTCAGGCCTCAGCTCAAACATATGGTCAGTGTGGCCTTGAAGGTCAAACAGATCATGAGACAAACCTCACCACAGACTGGGACCTCCCAGCACAATATCTGCAACAGTAGGGTTCAGAGTCTGAATGCTTCATATGTGACATACAGCACTGGGCTGTGGAGGAGCCATAACCAGACCTTCACTGGATAAACTTAGAATATTTTCCATTGGACGTCTAGTCATGTGCTTACAGTAAGCAGATGTTCCATGTTTTAGACCGGGAAGTGACAACTGATAGTCACCAACAGTGCACCAAACTTCTAAGAACAGATAAGGCATTATATCCTACATCATATACGGTAGTATATCCTACATGTTAAACAGCATTACATGAGCATGGCCTGAGTTACACTGT
This sequence comes from Rhinella marina, assembly GCA_900303285.1. Lineage (NCBI taxonomy): Eukaryota > Metazoa > Chordata > Amphibia > Anura > Bufonidae > Rhinella > Rhinella marina. Next base: position 291,038 of record ONZH01019525.1, read on the forward strand.
CAATACTCCTGCAGTTATGCAAAAGGGCAAAACAGGAAATACTGAAGGGACCAAACTACCAAAAAAACTAAGGACATAAGGAGCAATGCTAAGGACAAGGACTAGTGCCATTTCTCTTGACTTCTGGCAACCCCTGAAGACCCCGGTTTTGCTCACCACAGGTAAGAACCTACAGCTGTCCATACACAAGGGCACGCACCTGACATATATTACCAGTCTACCTGCCACATCCTTACAGAAGGCATCAGGTGTGTCCATGTTCCTCTATAACAGGGCAGGATGTCACATCTACAGCGGACACCCCCTACAGGGCTAAATGACATCAGGGTACCCACTATTGCAGGGCGCAGCATCTCATCCACAGGGTGCATCCCATCGCAGGGCACAGTATGAAATCTGCAAGGAGCCCCCTACTGCAGAGCACTGCATGAAATCTGCCGGTCACCCCCTATCGCCAGGTGCATCTCATCCGAAAGGCACCCCCTTATTGCAGAGCACTGCATGAAATCTGCAGGGCACCCTTTATTACAGGACAGCATCTCATCCACAGGGCACAGTATGAAATCTGCAGGGCAACCCCCCTATTGCAGGGCACAGTATGAAATCTGCAGGGCAACCCCCCTATTGCAGGGCACAGTATGAAATCTGCAGGGCAACCCCCCTATTGCAGGGCACAGTATGAAATCTGCAGGGCAACCCCCCTATTGCAGGGCACAGTATGAAATCTGCCGGTCACCCCCTATCGCCAGGTGCATCTCATCCGAAAGGCACCCCCTTATTGCAGGGCACAGCATGAAATCTGCAGGGCACCCTTTATTACAGGACAGCATCTCATCCACAGGGCACAGTATGAAATCTGCAGGGCAACCCCCCTATTGCAGGGCACAGTATGAAATCTGCCGGTGACCCCCTATCGCCAGGTGCATCTCATCCGAAAGGCACCCCCTTAGTGCAGGGCGCAGCATCTCATCCGCAGGACAACCCCCTTATTGCAAGGCACAGCATGAAATCTGCAGGGCACCCTTTATTACAGGACAGCATCTCATCCGCAGGGCAACCCCCCCTATTACAGGGCACAGTATGAAATCTGCAGGGCAACCCCCCCTATTACAGGGCACAGTATGAAATCTGCAGGGCAACCCCCCCTATTACAGGGCACAGTATGAAATCTGCAGGGCAACCCCCCCCTATTACAGGGCACAGTATGAAATCTGCAGGGCAACCCCCCCCTATTACAGGGCACAGTATGAAATCTGCAGGGCAACCCCCCCCTATTACAGGGCACAGTATGAAATCTGCAGGGCAACCCCCCCTATTGCAGGGCACAGTATGAAATCTGCAGGGCACAGCATCTCATCCGCAGGACGCAGTATGAAATCTGCAGGGCAGCCTCCTCTTGCCTGGCACAGCATCCCATCTGCAGGGCGTCCCCTATTGCAGGGCAGCAGCATCCCATCTGCAGGGCGTCCCCTACTGCAGGGCAGCAGCATCCCATCTGCAGGGCGTCCCCTATTGCAGGGCAGCAGCATCCCATCTGCAGGGCGTCCCCTACTGCAGGGCAGCAGCATCCCATCTGCAGGGCGCCCCCTTCTTGCAAGGCGTAGCAGTATCATGCACTGCTGTGTCCGGAGTGCGCAGCCCCTCTAGATGACGCCCCCACAGGCTGGGACTCCGGAGCTCCTGCCTCCTTCTCGGTGCATGTAAGTGCACGTTACTAGGTCACTGGCTTCAGCATCAAGTGAAGGTCACGCAGTTCCTCGATGACCTAGTGTCCGTTCACACAGCCCATTGTGCGGCAGGGGAGGCCCCGGACAATAGAGGCGTCCCGCCATCACATACGCCAGTACGCTACGCCGCCAGTCCCAGGACAGATATTTTAGGAAGCTGCAGCAGACAGCCGCCCATGGCCATAAAGGGAATAATGGGGCACAGAGTCGCATCCCCACAGCCAAGACAATAGTCGCCGTGCATCTCCTGCGGTACCGGAGCGAATACACACTCCTTCCTGTCTCCCTCCCGCTGCTGCAGAGCGCAACCCCCAGACACCCCGGCACACACAGCTGGCGCACTCACAGTTCCTCTGCTGCTGGGTGAGGGCGGGGGCCAGGGCACCGGTATTCTTGCCCAGCACTGCCGCGGAGGACTTGCAGATAGAGGTAACAGCTCGTAGGTAGCCGGCCATGTTTCCGTAGAATAAGGAGAGACTGGAAGACGGTCACAAAAATGGGGGGAGGTTGTTCCGGAGTTCCCACAGGTTCTATACTTCGCGCCTCTCTTCACCCCCAAGCCGCCCGGCTTCAAGGGCGCACACGTCAGCATCGTGGCAATTTATAGTTACGATGACGTCACGCCCGGCAGAGGCAGCAGGAGGGGCGGGGCCGGCTGGGGAGCGAGCGTGCTCTACTTTTCATTCATTCGTTTCTCTCTCGCGGCAAGCAGGGGCCCGTTAACTCATTCACTGCTGGATTGTAGAGCATCCTAGCCCCGCCCAGTGGAACTGCTCCACTCAGTAACCCCTTCGGTGCCAGACACAAAGCACTATAAGGATGCTTTCGCTATAGGTCACTGCTTTGTTAGTTTAGGCTTCTGCACATCCTGAGATCTCTTTAGCTCGGAGTCCCATATGCTAAATGTGGTTATGCCTGACTGGAGGCCTGCATAGCGCAGTGTTTTCATATGTCGTATGTAAGGCCCCTTTCACACGAACAGTATAGAATTAGATTGTGTCAGGGTGCGTTCAGTGAAGAGTGCACTATTTTACAAATTAAGTCAATTTTGTTTGCAATTGCGTTAAGTGTTTCAGTTTTTTCCGCATGTGTGCGATCAGTTTTGATTAGTTGTTCACGCGTGTCAAAAAAACCTGAAGATTTACAAACATCTCCTAGCAACCTTCAGTGAAAAAGGCATTGCGGATTACATCAGGATGCAATGCGTTTTTCACTGAAGCCCCATTCACTTCTATGGGGCCAGAGCTGCGCAAAAAATGCAGAATATAGAACATGCTGCGTTCACGCAACGCAGAACTGATGCGTGAAAAAAAACGCTCATGTACACAGACCTATTGAAATGAATGGGACAAGATTTAGTGCGGGTGCTATGTGTTCACTACATGCATCGCACCCGCGTGGATGAATGAATGTACTGGGTTGAGTAGGGTTTAGGTTTTAAGGGCAGTGAAGTAGCTATAGGGCCAGGGGCTTAGCTATAGTGGAAGCAGGGGAGGTGCTTGCTATGGGGCCCAAATTTAGAAGATGCTCACCCAGGAGGAGGATTAAAAGATTTTATCAGGGTAATGACAGTATATACAGTGACATGACATACAATATATACTTTTAGTGGCTGCAGGAGTGGAGTTTGCACATGAGGGGGGAAGGGGTTATTCAAAAATTTGCTGTGAGGCCCAGTCAGTTCTAGTTACGCCACTGTGTAGGGCATTTCTTACCTTAGAAGAGGTAAAGACCCACCAGACCCTCTATGTTAATTGTAATATACTGTGTCATGTATGGCCAGAACACAACACTTCACCCCTGAGAGGAGCAGTTTGGTGGTGGATCACCGTGAGCTTATCACCACACTAGTTGTAGCTGTGTGACTGGTCTCCAGGATGTGTTGGGCCTCAGCAGTCACAAAGGTAAGATGGGACAGTCGTAGCAGGCAGGGACAGATGGCCAGGTTCAGGGTTTGGTACCTAGGGGTAGGCCGGACCCAGCACAGCCAGCTGGGTGCAGCATCAGGTCCCTGCTGTATTCTCATCTGTGATGTAAAATAAAGGGTGGCACATGCCACAAAATTGTTTTCCAAAAGGTTTTTGTGTGATTATTAATCCAGGTTTTGATTCTTCTGGGGTTTGGTATGTGCACTCCTCACACTTGTTATGTATACAGAAAAAAATAAGGATCCCACATGAGAGTGAATGGAGAGGTGGCAGCAGATCTTTCCGACCACTTCTGTGGGAGTTATGGAAATAGCTGAATATACATGCTCCCATAGAAGGGAATAGAGAGAGCAGCAGGAGTGCCTCCACCTCTCCATTCATTATCTACACCTCACCCTCTACAGGGCAAACATGTCATTATAGAGTTATGTTCCCCGTTTCGTACAGAAACCACTACAGTATCCAGAAGCCCAAATAGATTTATAATAAAGATAGCAGCAGCCATGTAGGAGGCAAATGATCAGCACTTCTCATTCTCGGGTATCATAGCAAGATCATTGTAAGAAACCATCTGCCTCTGGTTGCCCAAAAACCTCTGTACCTGTCTCCATTAATCTGTGGCCCATCATCTTGTGCAAAACTTCATCACCTAGCCAGTGTTGAGTTTGTTAGGAGTAAGTATCGGACTGGGGTTACTTGAGCCCACCAGAGGAAATTATTCTTGGGGCCCAACCCTCAGGTCATCAATAAAGTCTAATACATTTGATTCAAAGACACAGACTTTATTGCCAAGTGAATGACTCCAAGGGCAACACCAATTTTTTTTTTCTCCTGGATTTTTGGGTCCCTCTATAGGATCAGAGTCTAGGCCCACTGGAGGATCTACTGGTGGGCCTGTTTGACCCTGTTGGTAGTTGTACGTTTGTAACAGCTGGAGAGTCACTATTCCATCCACAACTGCTCCACATAGATGGTTTGGTTTCCCCAAAGACACAAATACAGAAGCGTTTTGCCATTTTGCACACTTGGTTGTCCTTTGACAGTTCTCTGGTTTTTGTTACTTTAAGATTTTACGTGAATTTTGGACCTTTACTCTTATCACACATCATATTGTCACCCTAGGTTAATTTATTGAAAAAAAATGCCCCTACCATTGCCATGCTAGCAGCTTCTGACTTGTGGAGGACAGTGGAGGACAATGAGGGTAATAGAAGGTGAAAGCACCTACGTCAGTCCAGACTTGATAAGCTGTGTGGTTAGGGCTTCCAGGCTGTAGGACACCTCCCTGCTCCCTCCCCCGCTATATTTATAAGTCACTCCTGGTGGAGCCTAGTAGTTAATTATATTCTCAAAGTCATAACCTTCTCCCGGAGTGATGATAGACTGGTGAGGTGGAGTCAGTGAAAGCAAGCTCGAATGTTTGGAAACTCACAGGACTTTTACTAAGACTTGCCCAATTTGTCTCGTGAGCAGGTCGCTGTGTCTTCAAAGGACAGGTCAAAGCATGATCTCGTGGTGCTACACCAAACGTGACGTTATAACTTACAACACTTGATCTCATATGACTTGGTTCTGTCAGACATGTTAAGTTTAGATTCTAGCTGTGTCTATGTTTCTTTTATATCTAATCATTAGTATACCAAAGGAATGCTGAGTACTTTTATAACCCTGTAAGCTTGTTATACAAGGAGCTGAAGGACAGTCATTTTATTTGCATTTTTTATATTTCTTTAAGGACTACAGGGACCGGCTCTCCCACTGTAGCTCATAGTAGATTCTGACACTGCCTCTTTACCTTCATTGTATGAAGAACTGAACATATACTGTATATGTACTGGTCTATGTACGTTCTGTAGTTCTGTCCCATTTGTTCTGAAGCAAAACAACAGCTCCTGGTTTTGAACTCTTTTGCTACTCTGTTAAGCCTCATTCACACGTCCGTGTCCTTGCTGAAATGGTGGTCAATGATGCATTTGTGAAGCTGTCTGTGTTGGGTCCATGTGTCCGTTTTTTTGCTGTCCATGTGCCATCCGTGTTTCACTGACACTGAACAGCTGAAAAATAATTTTCAAAGCATTCCCTTCCTAATGATCCGTGAAACATGGATGCAACATGGATGGCATCCGTGTTGCATCTGTAGTTTTCACGGGCCCATAGACTATAATGTGCGTGATAGACAAAATAGAGCATGCATCCGTGCTAAAAACACTGATGTCTGAATACACACATTAAAATTGATGGGGATGTGTGCTGTCCGTGGAGAACACTGACGTGTGAATGAGGCTTTAGACTGGATGAGCACAGACCTACTATATATACTGAGGGGGTCATTTATTAACACTGGCATTTTAGAGGCTGGTTTTAATACCCCTTTGGCGCATCAATCTCCATTCTGAATCTATGCCAACTCCTTTGCTGGACTAGATTTAGACCATTTTCTACACCTAAAACAGGTGTAGAAAATGATAAATGCGATGGGACTCCTAGCCCGCCCCCTTCTCTGCCCACACCATGCCAACCTTTTTTAGACCTGTACCTATGTCCACACATAGGGGGTCATTTACATGCCCTATGCATTGTAACAAGTGAAATCCATGGTGGAAAACGGCTGTATAAGGCTAGAGCTACATGTTGATCTTGGCTGCAACACCCATCGCATGATCAAAGGTTTCTGTGTAGCAGGGCATCCACTAAACTGCAACCCCAGAATCACAAAAAATCCAGCAGTGTAGGATTGTGGCAACCTGTGAACCCCATTGAGACCCCATTCAGTTCAGTGGCTCCACTGAACTGATCTTTGGTGGCACGATGGGTGTTGCAGTTAAGAACACTGTGTAGCCCCAGCCTAAATTAACATTCTGCAGATTTAAAATGTACAAAAAATGTCAATTTCTAAGTGCATTCAATCTCATCCATTTTAATGCTACTGTAAAATGCTGCAGATTTTCTGGCTGCAATTCTGTAGTGGAAAATCCAAAGAGTATGTGCCCATACAGTATACTCAGTCAGGTCTGCCTGGTGATAGATATTTCCTTAAAAATGTTTCTACCCATTTAGAGTACATTCACACGATAGCAGGCTTCTCGTGCCCATATTGCAAACTGTGAATCCCATATCACGGATACAGACCCGCTGACTTGAATGGGTTCGCAATCCTTAAAATAAGGCACGGTCCAGAGCAAAGGCATAGATTGGAAGCACTTTTACATAGTAACATGGTTTATAAGGCCGAAAAAAGACATCTGTCCATCCGGTTCTGCCTGTTTTCCTACAAGTTGATCCAGAGGAAGGCAAAAAAAACCCCCTGTGAGGTAGAAGCCAATTTTCTCCACTTTAGGGAAAAAATTCCTTCCCGACTCCAATCAGGCAATCAGAATAACTCCCTGGATCGATGACCCCTCTCTAGTAACTATAACCTGTAATATTATTACCCTCCAGAAATACATCCAGGCCCCTCTTGAACTCTTTTAGTGAACTTACAATCACCACCTCCTCAGGCAGAGAGTTCCATAGTCTCACTGCTCTTACCGTAAAGAATCCTCTTCTATGTTTGTGTACAAACCTTCTTAAACCTCTGCCACTTCTCTGCCCAAGCCTCCAGTCTATCCAGATCCATCTGTAGCAGTGTACTGTCCTCTTCTGTGTTAATTACTTTACACAGTTTAGTGTCATCTGCAAAAATTGCTATCTTACTGTGCAAGCCTTCTACAAGATCATTAATAAATATATTGAAGAGAATAGGGCCCAATACTGACCCCTGTGGTACCCCACTAGTGACAGTGATCCAATCTGAGTATGTACCATTAATAACCACCCTCTGTTTTCTATCACTGAGCCAGATACTTACACACATACAGACATTTTCTCCCAGGCCAAGCATTCTCATTTTATATACTAACCTTTTATGTGGTACAGTGTCAAATGCTTTGGAGAAGTCCAGATATACAACATCCATTGATTTGCCACAGTCCAGTTTAGAACTTACCTCCTCATAGAAACTGATTAAATTGGTTTGACATGACCGATCCCTCACGAAGCCATGCTGATATGGAGTTATTTTCTTATTTTCATTGAGGTACTCCAAGATAGCATCTCTTAGAAAACCCTCAAATAGTTTACCCACGACAGATGTTAAACTTACCGGCCTATAGTTCTCGGGCTCTGTTTTTGGACCCTTTTTGAATATTGGCACCACATTTGCTATGCGCCAATCCTGTGGAACACTCCCTGTCAGTATAGAGTCCTTAAATATCAGAAATAAGGGTCTGGCAATGACATTACTTAATACTCTTAGGATACGGGGGTGTATGCCATCCGGTCCTGGCGATTTGTCTATTTTAATCTTTTTAAGACGCAGCTCTACTTCTTCCTGGGTCAGACAGGGCACTTTTAATGGAGAATTTACTTTTATATTCTACATTTCATCTGACAGTTTATTTTCCTCAGTGAATACAGTTGAGAAAAAGTTATTTAGTAGCTTGCTTTCTCCTCATGGCTCTCTACAACTCCCCCCTCATTACTCTGTAAGGGGCTGACACCTTCAGGTTTATACTTTTTACCATTTACTTTCTAAGTCTCTAGTTTGGCTGTTTTTATTTGTCTTTTACATATTCTATTTTTTTTCCTTATAGTTTTTCAATGCTTCCTCGCTCTCCTCCTGTTTTAGTGATTTACATGCTTTCTGTTTGTCATTAGAGATGAGCGAGTAGTGAAATATTCGAAAGTTCGAAATTCGATTCGAATAGACCCGCGAAATTCGACTATTCGACCGAATATCGAATCCCATTAAAGTCTATGGGAAAAAAATGCTCGCCACTTGGAAATCTCAATTCGACCACTTGGAGGTCACCAAGTCCACCCTGGAACCTCAGAAAAGGATGCCAACACTGCTGGAATGCAACTGGGACAGCAGGGGAAGCATGTCTGGGTGCATATAACGCGCCCAAGTCGCACTATTACGCCACTATCACAGCCTCTCAACAATACACTCCAAAGACAATCTAATCTCTCTGTAAAGTGAGACCATACAAGGAAACCTTCTTTCCTCTACATTGCCATGGACCCCCAAGCCAAACTAGACAAAAAAGAAGATGAAATTCTGCACCCTTAAAATCACGTTGCCTATGACAACCACAGATGGCATAGGCAAGGGGGAAAGCAAATAGACCCCACCCCTAATTGTCATTGTGTGTGTGTGTGAAATGTGGTCAGACATGTCTTCTTTAAAATGTAAAAACAACTCAAACACATGCAGAAGCCTTAAAATGCCCAAATTGTTGGCGCTAGAGATATCAGTGACCCGACCTGGCCCAGTGTCATGTCTAGCAGGTAAAGCAGTGGGGATGTGGAGGGATGCGTAGGACCGCAAAAGGCAGGAAGAGGCCGTGGGCTGGCCAGAGGCTCATGGAAAATTTGTGGAGGCCCAAGAGGTGAGACCTGTTAAAGATTTTGTGGAGGCCCAAGAGGTGAGACCTCTTAAGATTTTGTGGAGGCCCAAGAGGTGAGACCTCTTAAGATTTTGTGGAGGCCCAAGAGGTGAGACCTCTTTAAAATTATGTGGAGGCCCAAGAGGTGAGACCTCAAAGATTTGTGGAGGCCCAAGAGGTGAGACCTCTTAAAGATTTTGTGGAGGCCCAAGAGGTGAGACCTCTTAAAGATTTTGTGGAGGCCCAAGAGGTGAGACCTCTTTAAATTATGTGGAGGCCCAAGAAGTGAGACCTAAAAGATTTTGTGGAGGCCCAAGAGGTGAGACCTCTTAAAGATTTTGTGGAGGCCCAAGAGGTGAGACCTCTTAAAGATTTTGTGGAGGCCCAAGAGGTGAGACCCTCTTAAAGATTTTTGTGGAGGCCCAAGAGGTTGAGACCTCTTAAAGATTTTGTGGAGGCCCAAGAGGTGAGACCTCTTTAAAATTATGTGGAGGCCCAAGAGGTGAGACCTCTTAAAGATTTTGTGGAGGCCCAAGAGGTGAGACCTCTTAAAGATTTGTGGAGGCCCAAGAGGTGAGACCTCTTAAAGATTTTGTGGAGGCCCAAGAGGTGAGACCTCTTAAAGATTTTGTGGAGGCCCAAGAGGTGAGACCTCTTAAAGATTTTGTGGAGGCCCAAGAGGTGAGACCTCTTTAAAATTATGTGGAGGCCCAAGAAGTGAGACCTAAAAGATTTGTGGAGGCCCAAGAGGTGAGACTCTTAAAGATTTTTGTGGAGGCCCAAGAGGGTGAGACCTCTTAAAGATTTTGTGGAGGCCCAAGAGGTGAGACCTCTTAAAGATTTTGTGGAGGCCCAAGAGGTGAGACCTCTTTAAAATTATGTGGAGGCCCAAGAGGTGAGACCTCTTAAAGATTTTGTGGAGGGCCCAAGAGGTGAGACCTCTTAAAGATTTTGTGGAGGCCCAAGAAGGTGAGACCTCTTAAGATTTTGTGGAGGCCCAAGAGGTTGAGACCTCTTAAAGATTTTTGTGGAGGCCCAAGAGGTGAGACCTCTTAAAGATTTTGTGGAGGCCCAAGAGGTGAGACCTCTTAAAGATTTTGTGCAGGCCCAAGAGGTGAGACCTCTTAAAGATTTTGTGGAGGCCCAAGAGGTGAGACCTCTTAAAGTTTTGTGGAGGCCCAAGAGGTGAGACCTCTTAAAGATTTTGTGGAGGCCCAAAGGTGAACCTCTTAAAATTATGTGGAGGCCCAAGAGGTGAGACCTCTTAAAAATTATGTGGAGGCCCAAGAGGTGAGACTCTTAAAATTTGTGGAGGCCCAAGAGGTGAGACCTCTTAAAAAATTATGTGGAGGCCCAAGAGGTGAGACCTCTTAAAAATTATGTGGAGGCCCAAGAGGTGAGACCTCTTAAACATTTTGTGCAGGCCCAAGAGGTGAGACCTCTTAAAAATTATGTGGAGGCCCAAGAGGTGAGACCTCTTAAAACATTTGTGCAGGCCCAAGAGGTGAGACCTCTTAAAATTATGTGGAGGCCCAAGAGGTGAGACCTCTTAAACATTTTGTGCAGGCCCAAGAGGTGAGACCTCTTAAAAATTATGTGGAGGCCCAAGAGGTGAGACCTCTTAAAAATTATGTGGAGGCCCAAGAGGTGAGACCTCTTAAACATTTTGTGGAGGCCCAACGATGTGAGCCATAAACATATACATTTTTCTTATTTACGGAGCAATTCTACGGCGGTTAAGAGGAGGAGGAGGAGGTGGAGGAGGAAATGGCACTTCATACAGATGGCACTTCCACTTTTGGCTGCTTTCCACGGTTGGAGAAGCAAAGTCCGGGTCAATCCACTTGCTGTTCATTTTGATTAGCATCAGCCTGTCCGCACTGTTCGTTGACAGGCGGCTGCGCTTATCGGTTATAATGCCCCCGGCTGCGCTGAACACCCTTTCTGATAGCACGCTGGCGGCAGGGCAGGCAAGCACCTCCAAGGCGTACAGGGACAGTTCCAGCCACGTGTCCAACTTGGAGACCCAGTAAGTGTAGGACGCCGAGGGATCGGGGAGGACAGGGTTACGGTCTGCCAGGTACTCCCGCAACATCCGCCGATACTTGTCCCTCCTGCTGATAGCGGGCCCCGCAGTGATGGAAGTTGCACGAGGGGGTGCCATGAACGTGTCCCACACCTTGGAGAGTGTTCCCCTGGTGGCTGTGGGCCTGATTGATGTTGTGGGACTCTGGGAGACCCTCTCCTCTCTGCCGCCAGCGATGGTGGGTGGGAAAATCTCCATCATGTTCTGCACG